>JABFEA020000043.1:5550940-5577590 GCA_019775915.2 Cyphomyrus plagiostoma
CTCCTGGACCCGCAGACCTCAGGGCTCCCTCTCCTGGACCCGCAGACATCTGCGCTCCCTCTCCTGGAGAGCCGGACCGCGGGGCTCCCTGTCCTGGAGCAGCGGAGCGCGGGGGGGGCGGGCCGGGGGGGGGGGGGCGGGGCGGGGGCGGGTCCCTCTTGGTAGATTTTCTCGATTTGGGGGGATGAAGCAAATTTTGTGGAGACTTTTAATTTTATTACCTGGCTACACACCTGAATGGCAACAAAATAATTCAGGGGTGGGGGGGGGGGGGGTATGAAACCTGTTATTTTAATATGTGCCTGCTGGACATGGGCATGTTCATCCAGGAACCCTGAATCTTCTCTGCTTGTCTCCTGTCAGCTTTTGTACTCAGCACATGCCCGTACACGCATGTCCCTTTATCGGCGTCCCCTCCTCGCTGTGAAACAAGCGCGGCACTTTCCGAATGCCACGCCCATCTTTAAAGCGCGTCCCCCAGCGCTGGGGCACATCAGAATTTCACGCGCGTGCCAAGGGTTTCATCAATAGCGCAGTGACCTTCTCCACTGTGATTGAAGGAGGATGCAATAGCCCTCATATGTGTCACAGAAGGAACTCCCTGGGTTGTCCGTGAGAAGGATTTAATAGCTTAACAGTGGACACAAATCTGGCGTTGATTGTATGAGCAATGGAAATTCACATATCTGTTTTAAGGTGACGGAGCCATTCTCAGGTTACATTTTAACAGACACTCCCATATGAGCTTGTGAATATTTTAAGGATCTTATTTTGGATGTGTGATGGCTTACATTACAGTTTCCAGTTCATATCTCTCTTGGGAGCTACATAGAAGAATAAAGAATGAGGTGATAAAAGATATGACGTCTTTGATTTGTGTCCCCATCGACGCTTTTCGTCTTCCTGTACGGCACGGTTGTTTCAATGAGGTACTCAGATTACTGAGTACTCAGATTAGTGTTCAAATCTTTGCAGGCTTCAACACTTTAAGCAAAACTGTTGCTGTAGTTTTTGCAGTTGAGGAGAAGGAATCGAAGATAGACTAGATCAGGGGTGTCAAACTCCAGTCCTTGGGGGCCGGAGCCCTGTGTATCTTAGTTCTTTCCCTGGTCCACCTCAAATGATTCAGCTCAACAGCTATGTGGTAATTAGCACAAGCAGTCAAATCAGTTGTGTTAAATTAGGGGAAACCCAAAAATGTGCAGAGCTCTGGTCCTCCAGGACTGGAGTCTGACACCAGTGGTCTAGAGGGAGGCTGGGTGGCGAGCATGAATGTTCCAGGTGATGAAATCAAAAGGTCACTGTGCCACCGGAAGCTTACAGTCTGTCTGTGCTTGACCTCGTTACACTCAGATTACCTTCCTAGTTCTTTGAAACAAACCAACTTGATTCTATAGCACCCAAACCTTCACATCATATGCCAGGATTTTAAGCTTTGGTAGGTTTTTGTACAGGACATCTTCAAAGATGAGAGTCTGCAGGAAAGACTGATGGAGGCAGAAATGCTCTTGCTGTGATCTCTTACACAGTCCAACGGCAGGAAGACGGATCTTGCTTGGAGGGTCCCAGTCTATAAAAATACAGTTGTCTTTGGAAACAGGCTGTTATCTAGTGCCAGATGTGTATTTATGGGGAGTTGGTGTTTATTCAAGGGATCTGAGATGGAGCTAAATGCTTCCTTCTACAGTATGTTGCACTATTGCTGTAATATTTGCAGAACCAAACTGAATAAGTGTGCTTACATTAAATATAAAAAAACTAAAGAATAAAATGAACAAAATAATGAGTGTAACATAGGCATTGTCTGATTCTGATCTTAAATTCTATTTTGAAGCTCCTCAGCATAATTTATCTGACTTGTTTTTCCGTGATTTTCACATCAAATACACGATGATAGCAAAGCAAAACTTACTAGCTGAGACCCCGTTAACCTTCTGTATAAATTGTAAATTATTACAAAAAAAGGATATCAAAACATTCCTTGGAGTCTAGGTAATTTACATTGTATAACTAATGCACACGTGAGTCTGCACACACACACAAAAACAGAATAAATGACGGGGCTGCTTTTCCCATAGCTACTACTGTATATGTAATGCTGCATGTAGAGCTTTCCACATCTGGTCAGGTGACATTCTGGGCCTCAGTGAGACTGCTTACTGGAGAATTTTCAGTAATTTAAAACTGTATAAAAATGAAGGGAGGCATTTTTTTCTGATAAAAAGGAAACTGTGAGCGCATCTGTCCTCTTGGTCCAGGCTGGTCTCCTGCTGCTCTGAAGGGGCGGGGGGGATTCCGTTGTCAAACATCTGCTGGCTTTGTCCCATCAGAAAGCATCTTGTGTTTATAGACTGATTAGGGTGACCTTCTCCGTTACAGCTTTTGCTGCAGCGTACTTAGAGCAAACAGAGGTGTAGTCTGAAACAACACACGCCATTTATCACAAGAATGGACACCAACAAACACACGCGCTTCAGAAAGTTAAACACGAGCTTGTTTGCAGAGGACTACATACACTTCTCCAGTGCTTTTGGGTATCACACATGTTAAAGTTATCTTTAAATATTGCAGCGTTTTTTTAAAGAATATACAAACAAAAAAAAACCTGACATATGCAAACATATATTTTTGTACATTTTTGTGGCTGTTGATGGCTACTGAACAGGACAGGTTGGTTTTAAATGCCCACTGTAAAATGTGAGTGTGGAGATGATGTGAAGTTCTCAATGCCCCAGCTTTTTACAAGCCTTAACAAGAACTGCTAAGTTTCAACAAGCTATCCTGTTTTTTCTCTTGTTGGATAAAGTTTTTCATTAGCTGCACCTTCATAATGCCTTTATAATGCATTCAAAGTACTGTCACTGCACCTTCATAATGCATTCATAGAGAATTTGTAACATCCTAACGTATCTTAACAGCTTTAATGTACAATAATAACAAACCTTGTAGTTATATAATCATATATTGTTTGTTATTAAGATATATTACATCGGTAAAGGTATGTTAGGATGTTAAGATATACTTGCTGCTAATGAATGTTCTTTGAATGCAATATGAAGATGCACTGAAGGTTCTATGAATGCATAATGAATGAATTATGAAGTTGCAGTTAATGTAAAGCATTACCGCTTGTAGTTCGTGTTCCTTTTTTGGGTCAGTCCCCAAACCATGTTACTATGTATGCATAACTTGCAGCTTTGCTTGCTATTTTCAATTGCTCTTGCCCCATGCAATTCTCTGCAATGCAGTGACTCATAGGGCCAAAACAAGATTATCTAACAATCCAATTTTCCTGTATCTGGATGTACACTATCCATGGGAGGTTATCTGCCGGCTCAGTCTGCATCTTAACCCAGTTATCTCAACTCATACAACCGTAACTGATTGGTTAATTAGTAAGCCAGAATCAGGTGCCTGTACCATATTAGTGAAGGATTACTGTTAGTTAGGGATGCAGAATATATGACATCCTTTTAATCTCAGAACAAAGTTGTCTCACTGAGTCAGAGGAAATCCCGACTAAAATGTCAACCCAGACAGTGAAAATGGGCACAAATACCAATCTGCCTCAACAACCATGGGGCTGTGTACAAAGACGTCCTTCAGCCTTCTAATAAGTGCCCTGCTGTGGGTTAGCATGTTAGCACCTGCAATCTTTGACCCTGCAAAAGTAGGTGACACCTTAATGCAAGCCATCCCCAGTCGATTTCACTGTATATTTCACACAAAAGCAAACATTGGCTGCCCCCTTATGTTTTGTAGGAAATTTTTGGCCACCAAGGGGACTTACCCATGAATCACTGCCATTGTCCCGCTCTGAACATCATTGTCATCATGAGACTGTCACCAGCTTCAGCCCCTGGCTCGCTCAGGCTGGCAGAGTGCTGTAGATTGGCCTAGCTGTGCCCTAGCTGTGCGCATCTGTGTCTCAGCAACGAAGGTCATGAGTTTCAGTCTTCTGTGGGGTCTGACGGGACGGGAACCCTACCTACCGCGCTTGGCTGGCTGCTGCTTCACACATTGCTGGTCGCTGACATCGAGTTGAAATATACTCAAGTACAGGCTTAGAAGCCAAATAATACATTTCTGTAGACAAAACAATATGCAGTTTGCAAAATGGACACAAAATTTTATTCAGGATGTTCTAAATGTGGCATAATTGGGAAATTGCATTTATTGAATTTAAATGCCTACTTTTCAAGTTCTTCATCTTTTGCGAATGTTCTTTTGTCACCAATTTTCTGAATATTTGCATTATATATGTAATGCAAACACTATGTAACAGATGAGACATTTAAAAATGATAGGACGAGAAATGAAATAAGATAGGGTGTATCTGAAATCGAATACGTGCACAGTACTGAATTTCGTAGAAGAATACCACACAACCATTAAGGTAATGCATACTGTTTGTATGCATGAGAACAGTACAGATGCGCTTGGACATACTATGGTCGACGTTTCACACAATACCTGACCCAGAAGTGTATGTACCAATGATGTAACCTAACCCTGTGAAAATTAGAAACTGTTAACAATTATCAAAGACAAAAATACATGCATGAGTCAGCTCATGTAACTGGGTATTGTTTTATACTGACATTTGTACAGAGCTGGCACATTCTCTGCCATATTGACAAAAATTTCTGCGCAAACAACATTATTTCGCTTCTGTTTGCAGCTCCAGTGGCCTTGTGAGATAGCGTGGCATCTATCGGCTGTACACTTTGGAATTTTGCAGAATGTATAGTTTGTGGGCACTGTTCACCTACTATCTCATCCCTACTGAAGATTCGTCCCTACTGATATATTACTCACTCTGCATACTAGATTTCACCTACTACACAGCAAACGAGTATTCAATTTCGGATGCAACTGTCATGTTACTCTGGGTTAGTGTAGTGTAACAGTTATGTACATGCATAAAACACCACATCAGAAATATGGCAACTGAGGTCAGAGCTTGAGAGTGACAACTTAATGAGGACAACCAAAGTAAAGAAGTGGGTTTCTCAAAACAATATTCAAATGTCTGCAAGTCTCATAGAAATTCAAGATTGCACAATGCATGTTTGTCAAAACTTGGAGCGGCGATCCGCACTGGTGACTGTTTTCAGATGCTGCAAAAGTCTGCCCCGCTGTTCTTGTTTTTACATTATTACTGCAAAGACCTATGCAAAAATACTATAAGAACATCTCCCAAACTGCGGTAATGGAAACATATCCTTCTCCTCGAACCCCCCAGGCACTGACTGGCCCCTGCATCCTCAGTGAATATATAAACACCGCTTGTCACAATCCTGGATTCAAATACAGAGGCTGGCTTCTTCCTGGGTATTCAGTTTTAACTCCCTGTTCTGCTCTGGGTCACCTTATTTAAGTCATTACCTGGATCGTCATTTACCTGGTGCTTCAGGTGCAAATGCAATGCTGAAATGATCACAAACCCCACTGAGCTATCGTCCATGAGGCCTACACTGTGTTAGGCACATGGACGCCTGCTATAACTCACGTTGGTCTCATATGCCTTCCCTGCAAGGTTCTTCCTGTGTGGTCGTGAGCAAGCTCGAGGTCAAAGGTCATTATTAAAGACATAAATTTACAAAGACTTGGGAGTAGTACACGTTTATTTTCAACAGCACTGCACGACTGGGCCGGCGCCAAGGTCAATGCCGAGTCCATGTTTTTAACTCCACAGCAAGCAGTCCATTCGACACACAAGGGCCACAGAATGACAGGAAAGGTTATAGGTTTGAGTCTTGTGTTTTCAGTCTTGCTTTTATGAACATTCAGGTGTATAATCTGTCAACTACTGAATATGGGTTTCTTTGGTTCAAAGTGTATGCTGAGCAATAAATAATCAAATTAGCTTAATGATATTACCCGTAAATTGCCCTTGCTTAATGTTATCAGTGTAAACCATATATTTTTCTTTTGTCTAAAACTTATTTAATTTGTTGTAAAACACCTACCTGCTTTCTTTAATGACATTGACCTATGTCTCAGGCAATGCTTTTTCTAAGTCTGTTTTCTACACTGTTCCCCAGCAACCAGCAAACAGGTCCTTACTGTCTGGAAATGCTTGGGGAAAAAACGAATTATCTGCCTACAGTTTTCTCCTACTTGCATATCCATGAAAACTCAGAAAACTGAAATAAAACAATTTGAATAAAACAATGGTCACTACAAAAAACATAAATGAGTAACAGAGCCAGTAAATGAAAAAAAAAAAACCCAAAACATTTAATCCCTGGAAACATGAGGTTCACCCTGCAGGGTACTCGGGTCCAATCTCCAGTCTCTATATGCTTCCTGTTAGATGGATATTGGGCAGGCAGCTCAGAGGTGAAGAGTTGGACCTGAAGAATGGATTTTCTCTTCATATTCCAGCAAGGGAAAAGCTGTTTGACCTCTGAGCAAAGTGCTCAATCTGGTGGGCTTTAGGGCAAATCCAGATGAGAACATTTTACATCACTTTAGACAAGATGGTTAGTTAAGCAAAGACATAATGATATATAACTGGGGGAGGTGAGATAATCTCATATTTTCAGTTTTTATATACGTAGGCCCTATACGTAGGATATAATTTTAGCAAGTGGGTAAAGCGGGCATGCTAAATGTAAGCTGGCCTTCCTGTGTCCTACCTGAAGGCTGTAGTGCAGGGTTATTCAAATCACGGTCCTTGAGGTCCGAGCACTGCTGGTTTTCCAGCCTTCCTTTACCTGTCAGTCAGGTGTGAAGCCTCTGACCAATCAGAAGTAGTAGTTATTAAAACTAACTACCTGGGAGAACGGAAAACAAGGCCTGGATTTGGAATTGAGGTCCAGAGTTGAAGAACCCTGCTGTAGGGTCACGTCTTAGCAGGGAGCATTGCTGTTAGGCTGATCAGTACTCTGAAGCTGAAGATGCTTCAGATGTAAGTAGGCAGAAGTCAGTACGTGCAGTCAGTCGGTGGGGTAACGTTTAAGGGGTCAGTCTTTGAAGCAGGGCCCAGCGATCGGTCTTAACGTTATCCTGACCTGAGAGGTTTGGAGGCAATGACAATATGAATAGATAAAGGGGGATGTGTTTAGTTGTTTTGCTGTGGTTGATGCTCCAGTCTCTCTCTTGCCTTGCTGTCATTACAACATGTTAAAGCTTCTTTTTGGCACCAGAGGAAAGCAAAAATAAATAAGAAAAATATATTTTTTCCATAAAATTAACAGTAATAAATAACAATAAGTTAATTCAATCTCAATAAATACTTTTCACATTTTTGCTTATGCTTATGAGTCTGAGTCCATGCATTGCACCGGCAATTCACTTTTTCTCCCTGTTTGAAGTCTCTGGAGAGAGTCCAGCTTTGTGTCAGAAACTTCAGACTGTAAACTTTGGAGGTCTGCGGCAGCATCACTGGGCCAGATGGTGTCCCGGGAGCTACATCTGGTTTGGGGAGAGGATCTGCTCTTCTCTCCAGACAGACAGCCACGGTGTCTCCATGGACACACACACTGCTGTGGGCTAGGGTCTGTCCGTGCTTTTGACTCAGCCAGTGGTCAGTCCGTGGGTGCCTTCGGAAGGCCGCAGCGTCAGAGCGATGTGGCCCTCACATTCAGACGCAGGCACACCTCTTGGCCGAGTGTCTCCTGAGCGTGTGGTACACCAAGTTGTCGTCCAGGAAGGAGAGGTCATCATCGAAGGCCACCGGCCGGCAGCAGGCCCTGGGTGGTGAGTGCGGCTCTAGCCTCTTATTTTGGGTGAGGTTGTTCAGGATCTGGTCATAGTTGGTCTCGGATGTGACACAGGGGCCGCTGCAGTACTTGAATATGAGTTCCTCCTTGGTCTGGTAGCCCAGTCCCAGGTCCGTCACATTTAGGTGGATCTGCTTCAGAACGCAGCCCTCGTTTTTGGTCCCACGGACACCCTTCCCACCCCAGCGCCGCTGCTTTCTGCCCTCCTTCTGCCGCCCTCGCTTCTGCCCCCGGGAGCTCCTGCGTCCCCTATCTGTGGAACGGCGCATCCTCCTCATGGTGGCTTTAATGAAGTCCATAACATACCCAAGCTGCTCCAGGTCAGGACTGGACCCACCATCTACAGAGGGAACATGAAACAAAAAAAAAAAAAAACCAACAGGCTGTTTATGGATCATACAGCAGAAGGCAACCCGTCGGAAAGATGACAGGACAGGAGATGGGAACAGGGAGCACCAACTTTTGAAAGACTCGCTCTGTTGGGTCACAGTAAAAGTTCAGGGTCCCGTTTTAAGGGCACGCTGCTGGAAAGCTCACCGTTCAAAAACTGCAAGCTTGCCGCGGCCTTTGATAAGTCGTCTTTCATAAAACATCTGCATCTATAGTCAAAGATCAGCATGTGGCTCATGGTGCCGCCGTCAGGCCAGAGTAACAGGCAGCATGACGACTACAGCGGTCATTCAAAATTTACGCGCTGCGGACGGGGCAGATGCCAGTCGGCTGGAGGACGAGGCCTTAGTAGAGGGTGAAAAGGTGAGGACCTACTGGGCTTGGAAGATAGTACCATGACCTCCCTTGACTGCCTTTCCAGGGAAGGGGGGTGGGGGTGGGCCAGGCATATCAGCTGACAGGTTTAGGGCGTCACTGCTCCTGTGTCACCTGTCACCTGAACTGCGTAACCTGATCTGCCAGGGTCCCCATCACCCAGTTACAGCATCCGGCGGTAAGGCGATCCGCGTGTCCGGCACACGGACAAGACTCGGCGTGTCCAGGATGCTGCTTTGCCAGAAAGGGACGGTGAAAAATAATAGATGCCAGTGCTTTGGGGCAAAGTCTCATTCATGTGGCTCTCAGAGGGTAGAGGTGAAGGACATCCCAGCGGGGCCCTGCTGGCCACCCGTTGCAGGAGCTGGGGATGGGGGGGGGGGGCTTCAAGCATGCCACATGCAGCTGTGGGCCCCGATCTCTGGGGGCCACACAGGATGAGGGGCCTCAACCAAAGCAGTGAACGACCCAGTGGGTACACAGCCTCGCAGCCCGTCACAGCCCAACCTGATCTATCAGGCTACAATGAAAATCTAGTTCCCAGTGTCTGTGATACTTTAAGTTGCCTGTTTCAAATGAGAGGATACATGGGAATCTGATTTGGCATTAATTACTGGTACCTCACATCAAAGGAGCGGGGGATGGGTTAGCAATTCTGCCAATCATTATCATGTAACTAAAGAAACATTCACATTAGGGAGGTTAAGTCTGACTTAAAGCAAAACTAAAAACATTAAAAGTCTTAATGAATTCTAGATTACTGCAATCATGGGATTCCCACGGGAGACAGACAGAAGTTGCTTTGCAGCTACAATAACTTGTCTCAATGGATAACGGGGAGAATTTTACGTCTGTATCGTGTTACTTTACGCCGAGAATTCTTTCCAACTTTTTGTTATACAGCCAAGGACTCAGAGTTGTCTAGCCTTGGCACCAGCAGTGCAGCCAAGCAGGCATGCAAATACTTAGCTGCCAGGCACGCTATACATGTGAGGCAAAGAGAAACAGATTCATACGGAAGAAAAATTCTTTTCAGACAATGAGCATGAGTGTAACAAAGTGAGAAGCCTGTATAGAGCTGGTCATTATACGAAAGGTATAATTCAAATCCCAGGAAATTTATTAATTTATTGATATTGTTGTTGTAAATAACAATAACGGTATGTATCATAACAGTAGGTTAATTAATACTTACTATACAGTGGAAAAAAAATCTCAGTGAAAAAAGTTAGAGGACAACAGAGGAGATGAAACTAAATCCTATGTGGTACTTATGGACACTTAAAAACAAACCAGCGGGATGGAAGGGGAGCAGCGGCCAACCGCGCAGGAACCGCCAACCAAACACAATTCTACCACAATAACAACAATGAACGTAATAATCGAATTCTGCTGGGTTTCTCTCCAAGCCTATGTCCTGCGATCGCATCTCTGCACTGCTGTCATTTCATCAGCCAGTCTGTCGCTCTCATTCACGTTTATGATCCTGTTCTTAGATTCTGCTATCCAAAGAAAATTGCAAAACTGAGGAATGCACTGGAAAAAATTAACTGTAAAAATGTGTACAAAACAGAGGCTGTGTTGGATTCTAGTGCAGCAAAGTTTGGGTTAAGAGGCTCATGGTTTGGTGATGCTAGGGCCATGGGAAACACCTAAGTGCAACCAGAGAGTGCAGCTCCGATCCAAACACTCTGTGTGTCTGTGATCCAGCAAACTTTGCAATTACATAACACATATTCTACTATAAACACAGCCATTATCTGACCACACAAACACTCAGCTTCCTCATTTAAGACTTGGATTGTCAAACAGAGCTTGTGAGACAACCTAGAGGAGAACATCCAGAACCAGGACAAAAGGTAACACTGGGAATCCCTTCCTACATCCATCCTTGAATAGACAGTCTCTTAAAGTCCTGGAAATTAGCTTTGAGGTTAGTTCTGACTCAAGCTATTGCAGTACCACAGACTCAATTCTACGGTCTGGGGGAATATATCTATGTTTTCTGTTATATAAACTCACAGACTAATGTGGACTATCTCAAGATGGAAGTTCATCACTGCTAATCGGTGAAATGCTACACTGGATAATCATTCATGGTGAAAATGATGACCCTGAACAGTCTCAGCTCATGCAAGATGTCAGCTTGGCCTAATCCATGTGCTCTGCAAAGATGCAATAATTAGAGATGCTTACGCTGATTCTGAAGGGATCGTTCCTGCAGTCTCACTGATGCTTCATTTTGGGTCTCCGATGTGGATTCGGACTCTTCGTCATCCAGCAGCACTGGCGGGACGCTGAGCGCTTGGGCCAGGGGTCGTAGGCGCTTGTCTGACCGTAAGCTTTGGAAGAGGGGGCTTGTGGAAACAGTGCTGAGCAGCAAGAAGCACATAGCCAGCAGGTCCCATAACTTCATTTTAAACTCAATTCCTATGAGAGAACCTGTGTGGAGCCAAGGAGAGTGCAATTAGATCGTGCATGCACATGTTTCAAAAGGCTGAAACCTTCCCTCACGTTAGGCGTGGCTAACGGGTTTTACCGATCCCAAACCGGTACTGGCTGGCCAGTAGCCTTATGACTTTTATATCATGCATATGATTCATCATTTCTGGGCGACGGGGTAGTGCAACATCGCGGGCTGCAATAGAGTTGTGCTTATTAACAGTAAACGTCAAACTGTGGAAGATGGTAATTTACGGTAATGAAAACGCAAGTTTACACAGCTGATTTTAGGTTTGTTAAACACAAGTAGGTGACACTGCGAGTAGTTGGATAGTGTAGTTTCGCGCGGAGAAGGCACGTTTCTTACTATTTTTAAGCTACAGTCAAGTTTGGCTCTAAGGATGGTCCGGAGACATCAGACAACCAGATGGTATTACTTCACGGGGAAAACCCGCTTCGGCCGTATTAACACGTTTAGAAGGAAAAACCATCGCTGTTAGCCGTTTACAAAATTTTAAAGCCATTTGATTCGTCGCTACCACGTGCAAAAATCTAACCCCGAACTGCGTCTTATAGTTCAACTGTTGCGCATCTCATTTTTAACCACAAGCATTAAGGTACGTATGCAACAGAGCGTGAATTTATGCCTTGCAGATGACACAATTTGTAAATGCAGCCAGCGGGGTAAATTTACCAGCTGCAACATTCAATGCTCCCTTCTCACCTTCACTTGGGTCCATACAGACTTGCTGTCGGTAGCTAAAAAAAAGCAAAACAAAAAGCTACGCGTTTGAGAGGTCCAAGCCTTTGTGGTGAGAAAACTGTAAAGTCTTAGTATCAAGTGCGGTAATCGTCTAAGTAATTGCACATTAGTTTGGCCATGCTGGCTGCGTGGAGAAGTAATTATGTCCCATGGAAATATCACGCCACTCTTGGGATCCAACAGTTTTCAGTCTCTGCAAAAAGAAGCAATCCCTCCAGTAGATCTCCAGGTACATGGGAGCGACTGGCTGGTACCCGCACGGCCAGGTGCGCAGTGACGGGGCTCCCCAAGTGTGTGCGCAGCACAACAAGAACTCATTCAATGAGCAGAACCCCGAAACTCAGATTAAAATTTCGATTCTGTTTTTTTTGCTGAGTGCAGTTCCGAGGATCAAGTCAAGGAAACCAGGAGCTCCGAAACTGCAGAAGCGGGATCCCCAGTACGATCGTAACGCCAGAAGACCCAGAGCAGTTCAAAAAGTTATCAGCGTGGCTTGATGACTCCTCAGGAGAGTCCTACTTTTCCGCAGCCTCCTGTCCACCTCTTCTTGCGCTCTCGTTACCTGGTCTGGCAGGTTGGACGAACCCGTAAGGCAGATGCAGATCTGGGAGCCTTACTCTTGGACAGATGTGTGCACTCCCAGGATCGCCTCCTTGCCAGCAGATGCTGTTGGATAAGGTAGATTTATACATTCGGGGGCGCTGACGTCTCGCCAAGCCCGTCCTCCACTACTAGTTTATATATATATATATATATTTTTTTTTTTTTTTCCCTCTTCAATCTCTATCACGACCGGCTGAAAACAAAAACACCAGCCTACTTCACGGCGGGAGAGGATCACCCCGCCTCCTCGGCCGGAGGAGACAGCATTTGGCCATCACTCCAATAACGCTTGAAGCTTTTTGGAAACACTCGTTGGCGGGCTTTATTCTTTGTGGTAGCAAGTACGAAACAAAATTATGGACATTTATAGTATTGGGATTGGATCCATAAATGTACCTAATTCCGTCCATATTCCTGGTTTTGAGTGATTAGGGGTATCCCATTCAAATAATGTCAGACAAACCGTAAATACCAGGAATTTTCAAATAATGTACTTTAAAGAATTAAAGACGCTGACGGAAAAGTCAGTCATTTTACCAAGATATTTACATGTAGGGCTGTCGTGTTTTGAATTTCTCCAGTCAGTTGCAAGCTGAAAGATCGAACTGCACCTTAGATCATAAGTTCATAAGGCTGAAGATTCGAGAGATATGTGTTTGGCCGTATTACACAGTTAAAGGCAAGCCGTCCTAAATCAGATCGACGGTAAATATTGATAAAGTAACTACTGCTGTCTCAGCTGCACTGAGATCAACACAATTATATATGAAGCAGAGGAAAATCTGGTGATACAAAGTTTACCTTAGAACCAGACAGTTAACTCTCGGTTAATAACGCTCGCCGAAAGTTTAACATACTAACTGCAAACAGAGAAAATATTTTTTCTGTCTTTTTTGTTCTTGCTAGTTTTCCACGTATAGTAAACAAAGCAGTCAGTTATGATCTGGAGATATTCCGGTGGTCTATTTAAAATTCTGCGTGGCTGACGTCATACTTGCTACCACTTCTTACGTTTCTCTTACACGTGGTCTTCGACTGTCACATATATGCATTGACCTGCATTGTTGTTTCGTTTTAATATTGCATGTGGTGCTCCTTTATTAGCAATGCGATATTACCTAATGGTAGTGGTGGGAGAAATGAGACTTTGAATCCGACATTGGGAGGGGGTTATTGGGTGGTTTCGATCGTCTATTGGGTGACGCATTGTTTTTTTTTTTTTTAACCGACATTTAATGGCAGTGTGCAGTTATCATATGGCCTCAGGATCCACCACTAGTCAATTGTGCCTGGGAATCCTTTTACTTAAGTGTGTCTCGCACTATCCTCCTGTAGCCGATCAGTTTGGTCATGCGTCATGCAAATGACTGAATATGGCGTGTAATGCTTGTGAAGGCGGCTGAAGCGAACAGGCACGTAAGCGTGATTGACACAGTTTACGTTTTTAGTATTTTGAGGTAGCCCACCATATTATTAAAGGTCACTTACAATCTATTATTCTGGATATAAGAAAAGAAAATATATAAAGAGATATACTTTGTCTTTTGGACAAGGTACAAAGGAATTCTCTGTGACAGTTTTGGGTTAATCAGCATGCAGACGCCATGGAAAGCTGGGGCTAGGCCTTGTTTGGCTACTCTGTCAGTCATAGGTTTTAAACCCAGAACCTTCTGGACACAGACAGAAACCCCAAACCTGCTGAGCTGTTCTCTTGCGAGGTCCAGCTTCTCTTTTACTTCACAGAGGCGTATCTCTGCACAGGGGAATGTTTTACTTGGATGGTAGTTCTGTGTAGCTGCTGTCAGAGACCAAAGGTGCACAGGGATGATCAACACTGATATTTTTATTTGTGAACAAGATCTAGAGCTTTTTACGCAGTGAGTGCAGGAGATGCACCATGTATGTTGACTGTCAGAACTGACCATGATATCTGTTTATGATGTCACACTCATAGACAGCATTCATTTTATTAGATTTTTATTTTGAATTGCAGCTTTTACTGAATGTGAGAGAAGCAACTCAAAACAATGACTTGATTTTGCTGCTGGACCTTAAGTTGTAAGGATATCTTACAATTTAATGGACCTCAAATATTGGTGGGGTCTGATTTCTGTCTTCTGTGGCTGCCAACATAGCCTCCTGTGTTGGTACCATGCCCAGCATTGACTGAGCTTGGGCATTGTTCCCCCTGCACGGTTTTTGATGCTCTCCCGCTCGACCAGAACCCTGAAGCCATCATCTGGCAGGTTTTCTCTCTACCCCAGTCTACAAGCCAGTCGCCTCTAAACTGATTAAAATGCAACATCCGCTGTGCACAAACAAACAAACCTGAAAATGCCCCGCATGCCCTGAAATGCTTTTTAATTTTAATTTGTTTAGTAGACACCTTAATTCAAAGCAATTCAAGTGATAAAAGAGTGGATGTCTTCCTGGGGTCGAACCTGCAGTCTTCTCTTGGTCGTCTCTTGCAGATATGCCTGTTTTTGGGGGCGTTGCCATGGAGAAACCACGAGGATCAGAACATCATTGAAAGTGAGGAGGTGAGGAGAAAATGACGTCTGTTGGTGGCCCATGGGATGTATATATGTATCTGTCGTCATGAGGCACACGTCATCTGAATTATTTAGTGGAGTACATCCTTTGCCGTGATGTTTTTCCATGTCTCTCCTTTACCCTCGAAACTGCAGCACGTGTATGCTATGAACTTTACCTTAATATCCCGTAGGTAGTGCCCTGTAAGACTTGTGCATTAATTTTGACAGTAACAATATTTTGATAATGTAGATGTGTATATGTTCAAATGAAAGCATGAAACGTAAAGGATCACATTACACCATTGTTCTGTACACCTGTAACCCTGACACGGGTAGAAGATGGGTGGATTTACAGATTCATTTTGTATATGGAGGTGTGATGAGCTTTTACACCTGGGGATCTGTAACCTCTTTAATTCTGGTTCCCATTGCATGAACTTGCTTGTATTTCCAGTCTTTCACAGGCAATACCGTGTTCCATATTTAGAATGTTTACTTAATGCGGTGGGCAGGACTTAACGAGGCCCGACAGGGCAAGACACCGAACAACATTTCGGAAAATGTCAGGCTGCGGCAGTGGAGATAAAGGCCGGCCTGATTGCAGAGTAGCATGACATCATCTACCGTGTTATCGCCTGGGCTTTGCCACAGCCCACAGAAAGGGTGTTTCTCCGAGAAATTCAAGGTTAAGCGATGGGTCTCAGTAGCGGGCTGTATGAAAGTATAACAGCTGTTCCCCGCCTAGGTGATCAGGTGCTGAACAGAAGCATCGTGGTGACGTGGAGTTCGGCCAGGCACTACAGAGGGACTTTGCCGTCGGCACGGCCTGGGGCCGGTGGGGGGGGGGCGGAGCTGGGACGGCGGGAAGGCGGCCGTCATCACGCTTCTGCTGCCAGAGACCGAGAGTAAAGATCAGAGTCCCCGCCACTCAGTAACATTGCATGTGGTTACACACGTGTCAGATACACCGTTCCCTGCCCAGTCGTAAAAAATTACACAGGTCATTGACACAAATGTGTATTTACGCTTTTGTGCAAAATAAGTGTTATGAGGCAGAAAACAGCTGAATATACCCTGTCAAGACTCACTTCATTTTCATTTCTTGACCCCACACCACACTTTTGCAGATAGTCCACATGCAATTTTCACACAGGATTTTTTTCCCACCCATCTTAAAGAAAAAGTGATATTGACCTCAACAAGTAGTTGTGTATATATGGCATTCATACATCGGCCAAGGTCTTATCTGGTATAGGTTCACAGAGGTGGGTTACACGCAATCCTACATAGCAGATAGCAGCTGACAGCCTGTGGCGTACGCGGCAGGAAACACACACGCTTTCTACCTGCAGGATCTGCGTGACATGAGGAGAACCTGCAGACTCCACTCACACAGCGGCACAGGGTTTTAGGCACCAGCCCTGCAGGTGTGAGACAACATATTAATTAGCTCTATAACCTGGCAAGCCATTAATATGTATTATCTTCCTTATTCCGGGGGCCGCTTGCATTGCACTGCTTAAAGGTGGATGCAATTTTCTGTGTAAAATGTATTCTGTTAGTCATGAACAATGGTGTCTTTTAATACAGTAAAGGAAGCAACTTAAAAATAAAATAAAGGCAGGGTTTTATATTAAGCTCACAAAGTATTTGATAATTTTTATTCTGGTGTGTCCCGTTAGTATGGCAGGGTATTTTCAGATTTGAGCTCATCGAAAGGACCTCTGACCTTTACCAAGTTGGCTACTTACCTGCCTGTATAGAAAGGGACACTGAGAATGCACACCAGATAGGTTCTATACTTCGGAAAGTGTAATTGATGATACATTACATCAGCTCAATGCCGCGTAGTACTGTAGTGCAAAAAGCGGAGTGCTCTCTGTATTCTAATACCTGTATTTTCAAGCATCTTATTGACTTTTAACTTATAAACATTTGACATTCAATATCAGCCTCTAACATTAAGTGCTTATTTGCAGCTTGGATGATACCTTGATCCATCCACCCGTGTCCCATAACCACTTATCATCCAATTTAGGATTGTAGCCTGATAAACTCAACAAAATACAAAATGCTCAGGAAAAACTGATATTCTGAAGCGGGCGAAGTTGGCTCAGGGATTAAATATTACTGTCTTGCAAAACCACTTATAAATACAGTTCAAAAGATGATTCTGCAGCGCCAGCGGGTCGGCTGCTTGTAAAACTGTGGAGAATTATTAGGGTAAGCTTTTCCCTTAGAATGTACCTGTTTATACAGATGAAGGCTTTACTGAGAAACAGGCGAAGCTCATTGCTGATCTGCATCCCTGAGCACTCAGCTCCGCTACCAAAGTCTAAATATCACTGGATTTCACCTTAATTCTTAACTACTTGCTGTCAGGCTGTTGAAAAAACAAATTTAAATTAGAGTGCAAACATGTTAACGCTTCATCAGGATGTATGATTTTTTAACATATTAATTTCTTGACTTGTTTGGATTTTAAATTGAGTTGAATATCACATTTTAATACTGGGATACACCAGCTGGAATTTTAAACTGAATAAAACTGTGCCCCTTTTGATGATTGAAGTATGCTGGATACTGACACTGTCTACCCGGACAAGGTGCTTGCATGAGAAGCAGGACATTGGACAGGTATGGACATGTGACCCCACTTCTTCGTTTAAATGTGGCGGGCATGTAGAGCGGACGGGCTGTGAGGAAAACCAGAAGAGTAAACATTTACCTTTTGGTGTTTAGTATAGAGCACAGAATAATGGGTGAATCTTCATTTGCCTCGGTGTTGCTCCTCGCAGAGATGAAGTAATACACTGGTCTGTGTAATGTCAGGCTCCCTTGGCATCAAAGCCCCTTAATTCTGTTTGGAAAAGTCCCCGGTATGGAGGAGAAGCAGTACTCCGATCTGTCCGTAAACAGAGCAGCACACACCTTGGTCATGGGAGATTTCTTCCCCCATAGGAGTCACCAGGCTCTAAGCAGACCATTAGCGGCAGTCAAACACACTTCCATTTTACATTTCGGAGGCCTCCTGGGCTTCTCTGGATGACTTCACCATGTCTGGTCTAGCCAAGTAGGAAGTCAAGATGAATGAGCAGAAGATGGTCAAGGTGAACCCTCGAGAGTGCCTATTGCCATCTCCAGGGCTTCCTCTACATTTCCTCATCTGCTTGTTTAATCATACACGAGATTTAAGAAGTCCATATTTACTAGTACCCATAGCAACACTGCAGAGCCCTCTCTGATTATTCTTGGAAGCGTCGTAAAGACACACAGTTGGAACCAGTTATTACGGTCCTGGTTATTGTTGTCATCAATGCCATAATAGAAAAGTCTGATTTAAAATGCTGCATGACCTGAATTTGTCCATAGTCCATGTTATTGTCATCCTCGGTATGGCTAATGATATTTAATTGTTTTGTTGATAGTTGAAATTAGTCAGCTTTGGTGAAGTTAATTTACTGCATAAGAGTTACATAAACTAGAAGTAACACATTGCTTGCTATTTCTTAGCAGCTGGTACCAGAGAACAGTGAGCTGATTTTTTTTTTATTTAAAAAGTTAGTAACATTTATGTAGGTTAGATCAAACATCCCACCTTAGGCATACTGATTTCAGGGAGGTGGACGAAGGACAATGGGGGGGGGATATTCGTTAGAATTTGTTCCTGGGGAAGGTGGGGTGCTAAGATTTGCTGACTGGCTGGTGCGGTGTGACGGCGGTAAAGCTTCTTGCTGCCTTTTTTACCGTCGCTGAATAGTAAGACAACAGATGTCCGAGGCACTGGTGATATGCTGATGTCAGGGAGCTGCTGTCAATTTGTGAGAGACTCCTGGAACTACTGGGACAGGTGCAATATCTGGATTAGATTGCATTAGATTTAACAAAAGTGTTAGAAACAGCTGTGGGGAAGAAGCTCCTTTTGAGCTTGATGGAAGTACAACCAGAGCAGCAGTGAGTGAAAGTATGCCTGTAGTATAGTATAGTATGCAATTATATAACTGGTGTGACATCAGTCCATGATGATGTGGTTTTTGTAAATAAATAGAGCTTGTCCAGGTCCTCACTCTTACTAACAGTCATCATTCAGATCTTTTCATCATCTTACTGTGTGTCCAGATTTTGCTGTGATTGGTTAGCTGAGGTGGCCTCTCCCCTTCTTCAGCTGGTTCCTGTGGTAGGACCAATCATTACCAGAAGGTTCTACCAGCATCAAGGACTAGTGATGTGTGTCTCCTAAACGCAGTGTGGCTATTGCATGTCATGCCTTTTGCCCTCTGAATCATTCTATGAAGACACAGTAGTTTAAGCACTGTCTGACAATCACCTCAGCCACGTCATTTACCTAAATGATCTAAAAATATATCTGTATCTCCGTCTCCACACTGACACCCGAAGAGTCACACGTCTGTTCATTGCCAGCTGTTGTTTTTGGATGTTAATGCAAAGATTTCTCCTTTTAGGTAATCAATAACATCAAGGACTGCATGTAGTTTCACTTGTGTTGTTTTTAAGACAGTCAAACTGAGGTTAACTGTGGCAAAGTCCAAGCAAGTCTAAAACTAAGGAGTTTCTTAAACATCAGAGCTTCTAAAGGGGCCTTTGATGATTCAACTGGAAATCAAACCACCTTGGAGATGTTGGGGGGCTGGGAGTGGAGCTTTGAGGTGTCAGAACCATTTTCAGAGGTCTTCTATCCCATGTTCTTGTGGTAGCTTGTGTGCTGTGTGAAGAAACTGGGAACGAGGCCTAATGGTTCACGGTTTGAATGCAGTTCCCAATCACTGGGGGCCCCTAATGTAGTTTGTGTATGAATTACAGCATGCCCAAAAGAACTGGGCTGGTAACCAAATAAAATAGCATAAAATATATCATTATTTTAAAATTATCACCCATCAGCTATGAGCAATAATCTGGTTTGTAATTTAGGGGCCATGTCAGATAAACTGGCCGAAAAAAACAAACAAGCGCAGGCACTGGTTGTCAGCAGGAGTCTGCTGCAGTGACGGGTGTCAGCAATTGGTTATCACGACCAAGTGAAGGATCTGCAGCAGTGTGGGTGATTGACAGTAATGTGCGTCTCTGTAACTACCTTTGAAAGGCGGTATCTGGGGTTAAAAAATAACCAAGTCAGACGCACACTCACAAAGGCTGGGGCGTGGTTTCAAAGAGCAGACTAGACCCTGAGCTAACTGACAAGGTGCTTATCACTTGGTATGTACTGCAAAACCTAGTATGAGTATTGCTAGTACTGAGAAATACTAAGCAAGGGGATTGACTGTGGCTTCCTTTCCTAATTGTTATCCCCGGCTGTTTGTTTTGCTTCAGGAAAAGCAACTTGATTTGTTTATTCTACTGGAGCTTTACTCAAGGGTACAACTGAAGTCACAGTTGTTAGGCTGTAGGCAGTACTGGTGGAGTACACGATGCCCTAGGCAGGCCTCCCCGCCGGCGCCCCCTGTCTGAGATGATGTGAAATTAGCCTGCTAAGTTGGTGCCCCCTTCAGAACACAGCGCCTTAGGCAGCCTACCTGTCGCCTAGTGGGTTGACTGCCGTCGACTTTAGGACCAATTCTGCAAAAATTGCACCGGCCACAGTTCCTGTTCACGGAACATCGACTGATGTTGGAACCTAAAGCAGTGTTGAATTTTCCCACCAAAGCGCAGTTGAACGTTCACTCAACTTAAAATACAGGGCAAGGCTTGGAGCTAAGAAAGTCTTTGTTATGAAACATAACACATTTAAAATAGATTTCAGGCCAAATTCCAGAAGAATTTAGGAGGATTTGTTTGCAGATGTAAAAATCTTTCCTTTGTTTCCCTTGTCTCCACCCCAGCCCTCTAGTCTAAAGGAAGGTATTAAATGCTGTTTTTAATAAAGGATGTCCTCCTGTCTTTTTCCCCCCATGGGGGAATGATTAAGAAAAGACACTTTGTTCACCGATTTTTCCAGAACAAACAGGCTAACAGCCAACAGGTCATAATAAATGCATCCTTGAACTTTGCCCCACACAACACAAACAAGGTTGTATCGTTATGGAGAAAATAAAACCCAAGCATGTTGTTGAGCTGGTTTACAGTGGAATGGTGGCCTTGAACTTGAGGAACTGGGCTGTAGGAAGATCTGAGCGTCAGGTTTGTAGTGCAGCGGTGGCCCTGTGAAGTCAAGATCTGCAAAGTTCTACTAGTGTCCAAGGTCAGGAGCTCCTGCTATGTTAGAATGCCCTGAATGATAACTATGACACATTTACAGTAGTTGTTTGCTCATATGGCAACAATGCAGGGAAATCTGGAAACCTGTGATTGGTAGCAATTTACATTAATAATATTGACACCAATACATACAGTAAACTGGTTTAATTTGCAGACGACACCAAGGTGGGTGGTGTAGTAGATATTGATCTAGCAGCAGAGAAGCTACAACGGGATCTAGATTTAATTACCGACTGGGCTGATACTTGGCAGATGAAATTTAACACAGATAAATGCAAGGTAATCCATGTAGGAAGCAGAAATATAAAGTACAGACATTTTATGGGTTCCATTGAAATAAAGGTAGCTGATTACGAGAAAGATCTTTGTGTGTATGTTGATGCTTCCATGTCCCACTCTCACCAGTGTGGGGAAGCAATAAAAAAGGCCAATAGAGTGTTCGGTTATATCTCTAGGTTTATGGAGTTTAAGTCAATGCAGGTGATGTTACATTTATAAAATTCCTTGGTAAGACTCCACCTAGAACATTGTGTGTAGGTTTGGTCACCATACCTTAAGAGGGACATTGCTGCCTTAGACAAGGTGCAACGGAGAATGATTCCTGGTCTTATGAGGAATGTCTTACGAGGAGAGGTTTTAGCTGAGCTGAATGTTTAGCCTTGAGCAAAGGAGACTAAGGGGGGACATGATCCAGGTCTATAAGATTCTAACGGGTCTGGATGCTGTTCAGCCAAATGGCTATTTCAATATTAGTTTAAATGCTTGAACTCGTGGGCATAAGTGGAAATTAGCGGGAGAACATTTTAAAACACATTTGAGGAAGCACTTCTTCACACAGCGTGTAGTTAGAGTATGGAGTAGTCTACCTGCTTGTGTAGCGGAAGCTAAAACCCTGGGTTCCTTTAAATCAGAGCTAGATAAGATTTTAACATTTCTGAGCTATTAGTTAAGTTCTCCCCAAAAGAGCTTGATGGGCCGAATGGCCTCCTCTCATTTGTAAATTTCTTATGTTCTAACCTCGTATTTCAATTAGTGTGGACAGCATGCACCCATTGTCTGACCTAACTTTTTTGCCAAAAAATAAGATTGACGCAGAACTTACCTGAGGGATCAGGTGGACCATTAGATGACGTTTGATGTAAGGGCAACAGATGTGTCAGGCTTGTGGAAGTCTTATTTTCAACTGCTCCTGTAGTATTGTTGACTGGGATCTGCATATTTGCATATTCACTTTCATTTTGTCATGGATCCCCAGCTTTCATCTCGCCGTACTCTGTTTTGATATTCTGAAGATACATTTCTGTGTCCTCCATGTTCCTGCTCCAGCCTCTGTGAACAATGGTAAACCCAACATTCAACGGGGCCAGCTCTGCGCATACAAATGCTTGCGTGTGTGAACATGCTTGAGTTAGGTCAACCCCACCTTCGGAAGATTCTATACCTCATGCTTCTAGTTTTTCTGCCTGTAGCATGTGGCGTCCCTTGCCAGTTGAGCTTAACAGCCACTAAATCCTAGCTGGAGAAAACATGAAAGCGACTCAAGAAGGGACCATGAAATAAATGCCAGCATAGACCTTTCTATGTCCTGGGTGAAACACCAGGGCAAAGGAACAGTCAAAAAGGAAAAGGTTTTAGCAATCGAGGAGAGCAGGATAGTCTGCAGAAGTCAAAGTCGGGGATGGGCCAGAAAAGTAGGACACAACAAAACACCAGGCAGTCAACAGATAAAGAAGCCAGAGAGGATCACATAGATGTCTAGTTTCACGTGTTTCCCGTGACACTCACATTTTTAGGCCATGGTACCAACTCATGGTTGTGAGAGGTGCATCTCCAATGCCAATACTCCCCTCATCAAGTTATTAGCACCAGTCAAAATTTTCACATTGGTGCAGCACTATGCGTAAGAAGAGTGTTTTTTTTTGATGGCTCACTGTTCCCACCAAATCGTACAGGTTCTTAATGACCCATCTCAGTTTGTTTTCAGTGCGGCTGGCTTGACGTGTGGGATAATGAACTGTGGAATCCAAAGGAAACACCAGTGCTTTCTCACGCGGCCTCTGGGTAGAAATCCAGACTGGTGACAGTTACTAGTTTTCCCAGGATACCCAGAATATCCTGGGGTCTTGCTGGGTCCAAAAACGCTTCTATAATTGATGAACTTGTAGGTTCTGGGGCTATCGCCACCACCTGCTCGTCTGGGGATGCTATAACTGTCTCTGTGTATAAACGTATCATTGCATGCGGTCTAATGGTCAGGACATTTTTAAAACAAATAAAACGCCATTGCATTTTTTGACGTTGGTTCTAGTGTTGTGTTGTATGTTGCAATTTTTCATGTGAGTGGGAAAAAGTGATGCATGACAGTCACATATTTTCTATGTAACATATTCATGTTTATGACATGTGAAACACTTCATACATTCGCTGCTGGGAATCCTGTCAGCTTACGCACCCAGCTGAAATGACTATGTCTCCCACTATCTTAGCAACAAACGGTTCAGAGGAGAATTGCGCAACTTCACCATGACAACTTTGAGGCTGGGGTGACCACATAAAACATGACTGTTATTCACCTGATGGAAGGCCTGCCTGAGGAGTGCTGCCCATTGGTAAGAACCAGAAATGGTCATGAGGAGATGGGTGAGGTGGTGACAAGCTGGGCCTGCCTCCTTGGTTCATTGTTTGTGACTTTATGGCAGCCTTTAAGTCATTAAAGCTTACATTATCAGCGCACCACTGAGTTATAGCATCCATTAATAATTCCAGAAATTCCAGCGTCAAAAACACTGACAACAATCATCCCCTGATGTGGCTTAACAGACCCTGATGCTAACAGGATGTGAGGCTTTTGGACCCGTTTTAGCCATTAAAAACTCATAGGAACACCATTGGAAAAGAGATGCTGTAAACAGGCATTGTACTCTGTGGCCATTACGTGACTGTTCAGAGCAATCATGAAGTTTAATGACTGCCATGAAATGGATCCCCATCCTAACAGACATTGTGGGATGAAGGCATTCTTTCCCCCAGACAGAAACCCATCTGGATGTAGGCAAAAGGGTGAAAGATGATTGATTAGATCATATTTGATTATCCATTGGTTGGGGGTCCAGCTTTGTGCTCCTTACACCAAGTTATGTGTCTTTGTGTTTCGCACTGTTTTCTGAGACAGGTGCTGTATGTGCTGCTATCACGTTGTGTCATGTTGCTCTGAGAACTCACAAGTCAAAGGGCTGATTGTTAGGCCTCATTTACACTTGGCACTAATACTATCTGGCGTTCCATTTAAAATGATTAGTTACGTTTAGAACAGTGATTTGCTTAAAATTTTCAGTTTATATATTTGTTTTTTTTTGTGATCACTCCAGTGTAGCTTCAGAAATCATTGGGGTTGTTTGAGATTTTCTGTTGTTATTATTTTTTTAGCATTAGTTATTATTATTGTGGTTGTTATATTAGTCTGTGTTCTGTGTCCCACAACCTTGACAGAATATACTATGAGAAGATGGATGGATGGATGGATGGAAGTTTAGCCATTTATACCGTTAATACAGATGGTCTTGGACTGAAAACTCACAGAAGTTCTGTAAATGCCAGAGGACCTTTTAATTCATCTTTTCTCCTGTCATCTGTTGTCCATCTCAGACAGACATATGCAGGATATCAGGAACCGCAGTTATATCAGGCTAGGACGCTGCTTTTCGTACATGCATGCCGTGCCTGTCAGGAGAGCCATGAAGCATGCTGAACAAAATAAAGCTAATTTAACCAGATTCTCAGGAGCTTTGTATAGGTCTAATTATGCATAATTACAATATAGCAAACAAACATAGGAAACTTTTAGAATGAATATTATTGCCATGTTGGAAAAACTGCTGAATTATGTTTAATTCAATATATATTCTGTAATTTACCTTCTTTCTGTTCCAGTTGTGTACAGGAGCGAGTATCTATGGTGCCCCCTAATGGTGGGGCAAAAAAAGATGTTCCACTTAGAACCCACAGCTGCAACACTTACAAATTCCACAGATCATGTGGCGTGGCAGATAAAGAATCTCAGACTGAACAGTTTCAGGGCTCAGCTCTGTTGCTGGTAAGTTCCATACTTACCCTGTATTGAGAAAATGTGTAAAAAAATGTAATAAAAAAGGGTAAAAGGACTTGTAAGCTGTGCGATTTAGAAAGGCAGTGTCATGTTGTGAGAGGAATGGGGGCTGCTTCCAGGGGCTCTGTCAGACTGCTGAGAGGCTTCATGGCTACGTGGCTCTGTTGTCTGTGGCTGAATCCGTGCTTTGAATGTCAGTGTGAAGCTGTCGGAGACGCCCTGCACAGCCACAGACATCTGGTTTTGTCGAGTGGCAGCAGCATGGAGCGCATACGCAGAGACGCTTTATATCGCCTCTTGCTGACTGGCTCTTATTCGTCTTGTATGGGGCCTTCTTTTTGCCTAGAATCCAAAATGGTTGAGTAACTCTAAAGAGTCATTTGGCTGCTACTGGTATCATGTTTTCCTCATAAAACTCTTTTTCATATATGTAGCTAAATGTTTTCAGGACTTTTCAGAAATTTGTGGAAAGTAAGTCACAGGGATACTCTGGCCTGTTGTAGGCTTGACAGAAAGCTGCTACAGGTGCTTCAGCAAAACCTCTAAGCCCAGTGCACCCCTAAACAGGATGATGGTGATTTAATAATCTGTCACTTGCCCTCTCCCCCTGGTTGTAGCGCTGCTGTGACCTAAAGCCACACAATATACGATTCCCGGAGAAAAGGAGAGGTATTGCACTTGAAATTGCTTGGTTAGGAACTGGTGCATTTCTTCCTGCAACCATTAGATGGTAGTAATGGTCAAAATATGGGGAAACCTCACCCTTCTCGAACCTCATTTGAAGGCCAATGAAAGACAAGTTCGTGTAATACATTATCAAACATCTATGGCCTTAAAGAAGTTTTTGGACCTTGCAACTTTCTGATAGTTTGCTATATAAATGGGATAGCTTGTTAATGATGGTTTGGTAGGATGCACAGTACAGCTTATATTCTACAATAGATCGTTCCTATCAGCAGTTCGAGATCATCGGAGGGGAGGTCTCCATTATCAAAGCTGATTCCCCCAGCATGAGATCAGAGGATTCCTTCTGCTTTTGGAATTTACAACAGTGTTTGATTTTCAGTTTGTGTGATTGACTGATGTTCCATTCTGGGTGTTAAACATAAGCGGAGAGAGTTTGGCGTTGACGCGGATTTGCTTAGGAACGTGTTTCCCTGCCTGCGATTAGAACATTGTACATTAACTAAGCCACCCGCTTTCCTAGCAGGTACTTTCGACCCTTCTGCATTGTAACTCTCTCCATCATGGTTTTAATATAGGCTATCGCAGGGTCGGCATAATAAAATTAAATGTGATTTTGGGGGAGTTTTGCGAAAGCCACAGACAAACACAAAAAGTTTACTAACTCATAAAGGCATACAATATATTATAGTGCCAAGCGTGTTTACGGCACTACTCTCGTGATATTCTGCAGCGGAAAGACTCTCAGTACTGAACTAGGACACAAACACTGCGTCTTCCTGATGCTGTTTATTGGCCTGCAAAGCCGTGC
>JABFEA020000043.1:5593121-5610329 GCA_019775915.2 Cyphomyrus plagiostoma
CCCGTATCTGTTATGCAACATGGCTCCACAGGGTAGGTAACAACCTACCTGTCTAGACTTTAATGGAAGATCCTTCACTTTTATCTTTATGTCAACATGGCGTTAAGGAAATTCCAGGTTATGATTAATGGTCCCAAAGGCAAAAGAGACATTAAACAAGCTGTAGAGGAACTGGCATGCCTTGCAGTTATGGGGTAGGGGGTTAAACTAGAGAAATGTCTTGACAGAGGGCCATTTGAGTTTGGAATCCCCCTGCCCCGAAATCAAACTGTATTTGAATTAATGGGGTGACTTTTCATCCCTTCGTCCTCGTGAACAAGACTTAGAATAAAACAAATGCAGTCAGCGCAGTGGGGAGTGGTGTGTGGCTCAGGGGTTAGGGTTGTGTGCCTGGGGCTGGAAGGTTGCCATTTCCAGCCTTTTCTGTTAGGGTCTTGATTGAGGCCCTTAATCCCCGGAGGGCTCCAGGGGTGCCGGATAAATGGCTGACTCTGTGCTCAGACCTCCAGCGTTTCTTTTGACTGTAAATGTGTGTGTATGTCTCATAGGAGCATAAGATATATGAAATGAAGCCTTGTAATATACTTGGGCAAATGGCAAATGAAGCATTCTTGCGTCTGAAAGTTGGGCGGTGGGACTCTACATAATTACACCAATAATACAGCAGTCTAATGATGTCGAATGACTATCCCTGTGCAGTGCTTAGTTAGTGTTATGTTTAGGGAATCCGGATCTGAGGTCCAACCCAGCCCTTCCACTGCGGTCAGTTCAGCTTCCATTGCCTCACTGGAACATTCTGATAACATACCACCCTCTTTTTGAATCTTTGGTTGGTGTTGTGTGTTTGTTGCTCTCTTCTCTTCTCTTGGTTACTGTTATGGTTTATGTCATTGAACACGTCTCGCTCTGTTCTTGGATCTAATCTCCCCACCTTTACAACTGCAAATTTCAAAGAGCAAATTTACAGAATTCACTCGGTCCACAGCCTGTACTGTACTTTATATTTCTGCTCCCTGCATGGATTACCTTACATTTATCTACATTAAATTTCATCTGCCAGGTATCAGCCCAGTCGCTAATTAATCAAGATCCTGTTGTAGCCTCTGTGCTGCTAATTTAGTATCTGCTACACCACTCACCTTGGTGTCATCTGCAAATTTAACCAGTTTACTATATGCACTGGTGTCAATATCATTAATGTAAATTAGGAACGATAGTGGTCCTAAAATTTAACCCTGCGGTACCCCACTATAAATGCAGGCCCACTGTGACATTGTGCCTCTAATAACTACTTGCTGCTTCCTGTCAGTTAACCAGTTTTCCATCCAAGCTGTTACAGTTCCGAAAATCCCAGCTTTGCGTTGTTATGGTCTTGTAACATCGGGGGCCCAGCTAAGACATTTCTGTATTTTCACCTGATGATTGCACCATTTTCAGCTCTCAGCCTGTTGTCTGCTGTACACTACAGAATACAGCAATCACTTTTAAATGATTTGTTGTAAATGACATTACTGGTTAGGGAAATCAAAGTCCTGTGTTTCAAACAAAATGGACATTCATATCTTGTGTCCATCCACAATGATGTGATTTGACTGAAAGACACACAGACATGTCAGTCATGGAGCTGACATTTTCCGAAAAATAACAAGAAACTTCGGTCAGAAAATATATCTATTTACAACAGTTATTATAGTGGGTGTTTCTGAATAATGTATTCATATTCGGCTGCAGCCCTACTAGCTAAACCAACGGTTCTCAAACCGTGCTGTCACACACTGCTGTGCCTTGAGGGGCAGGCCAAGTGTGTTTTGGAATTAGTCTTATGATCTTTTACATGTAAAGGTCTGCATGGGATTTTTTATTTTATTTTTTTTTTGAAGTGGAGAGTCTTGTTTTAAAAACATTTGAGAGTGGAGAGTTTTGGAAATTTGCTCTTCAGTTAGACATGGATGTTGACATGAGACCCAGAAACTATGTATAATATATAATAATCCTAAATGAACTACAAATGAAAATACCTTTTTTCAGTTTGTAACTACTCTGAGATGGCATACATCCCACAGAGTGGCTGATGTTTAACCCGAGTGTGCTTCAGCCTGTGACATTTTGCAGGTGCAGAAGAGATGCCAAGTGGCAGCCATAGACAACCTCATCATACCAGCTCCAAGATCACAGAGGCCACCTTTGATACAGATGATTCAGACCGTGACGTCTACGTCGAGGAGGTAAGCATGTCCGAAAAACCATTAAATAATCTCCATGCATTCGTTTTAATTGCTAATGATTCTTTTATTTTCTAGCTCTACCCGTTTCCTGTCATCCGGAGACACAGAAACAGGAAATCCCAGCTGAGGTCCAGAACAGGAAGTCCCACCTCCCAAACTGAGATAGCGAATGTGATATTTCGACAGATAGCTGCTGCTTCCAACACCACTGTCAGCGTTTCGGAAAGTGTCACGATGAGTCTCCCCAAGAACACCAGAGAGTTGTTGCCCCCTAGTACCACTCTAACTGCCGCCCCGTCTCCAGTTACTCTCACAAACGCCACAGTAGGGTCTCCGTCTGTTAGACTAGCCCCCTCAGCTATCAGACGTTCTAATCTTACTCCCATTGAGTCCACAGCTGTGCCTCCCCTAGACCATGCTCCTCCCAGCTCCCTGACCATACATCCTCCTTTAGCCCCCAAATCCTCTGGCCCCACAGCTTCTTTTCTGGGTCCAACCCCCATGGACACTGTCCACCCATGGAAGGGTGCTGTCCCCCGCCTCAGCGATCTGGCATGCGAGGATACAGCATGTCCCTATGACAGTTTTTGCATCGATGACTACGACAGCGGAGGCTCGCGTTGCCACTGCAGCCTGGGCCGAAGAGGGGACACCTGCTCCGAAGGTGAGCGACTGCATCTCACCATGCTCTGCTCACGGTTCCCCCTGTCATCTCTGTCTTGTACATATGATCTTAGTTTTTGTCGATTTGAGGAGAAAATACGATTAGTCACTGTCTTCACCCCTCATGTTATCTCAGTGAGATGGTTGCCCGCACATTAAAGTCATCATCTTCCTGACCACTATATACCCTTAGATATGGATAAGGTGTAGACAGGTGGAAATTTCAGGTCCAGACAGTAAAAGTCCAGATCAATTTTCTTTCAACCAACCAGTCGAGTATAAAAAGTCACAGTTACATAGTAATCAACTGGTTTGTTGAAACAAAATCTTGGTCTGGATATTTACTTACTGGACCTGGAATTTCCACCTCTGGATGTAGACATGGAAGGTCAGGGAGAGTGCTGTGTCTCCCGAAGCTTTTCCACATCCCAGACACGTTCAGTTGTATTGCATGTTGCTTTTTACAATTGTTCTCAGTTATCTTCTAAAATGTAATTCTAGAGCTCAAAGTCATCACTGTTAATTATCTTAGCAGATGTTGTGATCTGAAGCATGTCATGCAGGACACACTTACATGCACTTTTATTCATTTTTATAGCTCCGTATAATGATCTCTCAAATGTATGATCTTTTGATCGCAAACCCAGTGCTTTAACAACAATAGCAGCTGCTGTTTCTCTGCACCAAAACTGCAGTGTAGAAGATGTCACATGGGACATTTGTCAGGCTGGTCTCAGCACTGAGAGGCAGGGTTGCTTATGATGTGATTACAGCTGCTCTTGGTGTCAGTGTTAGTGCTGGTCTTAGCATCGATTATGGTGGTAATTCCTTTGGTGCTGGAGGTGATTAAGCTGTTAGTGATGGTTTGGGTTTTCATGTAAATGGTAGTGGTGCTGCTGTGTTTGGTTCAAGTTTCAGGTTTTATTGCGACGTGCGTTCAGAGGAAGAGTGAAATTCTTATGTCACAGTTGCAGGGGAGGGGACAGGTGGGCAATAGGATCAACAACGTTGCAATATGAGACAAGAAAGTGGAAGACAGATAGCAATGTGAGACAGGACAGTGCAAGACAAACAGTGCAATATGAGACGGGACAGTGCTGGTGTCGAGTTGGTGGTGGTGTTGGATCTAATGCTGGTGTGGGTGATGAGGTGAAAGGTTGTGTCGATGCTAATGCAGACCTTGCTCCTAGTTTACACCTGCTTCATGAGCTCTTCCACCACCACTGGTCATGTGGCTGCCGGGTTGTAGTGGGAACGAGCAGCGATGGATACGGCGGCAGGGGGAGACTGAGGGAAACTAAACGCATGGTTGATCATCTCCGGCTCCTATGAGAAACAGCGCTTGATAGTGACCTTCCCTCCAGCTTCATGTCTCTCCTACAGGCTTCTCTCCCTGGGACAGAGAAAGAGGCAGACAGAGCGAGGAAGCAGGTGGAGCTAGAAAGCAGACTGAAATATAAACTGGAATCCTAACAGCACACTTCAGCGTGCCTGACCTACAGCCCTGCTTTTTTGTTAACCCCTCAGCGAAATTCTAAAATAACCTCCTTTTATTTCGACAGGGGTGACGATACAGTTCCCCAGGTTTAATGGCCACTCCCACATGACATTCGAACCCCTGAAGAACTCCTATCAGACGTTTCAGATCACCTTGGAGTTCAAGGTAAGCAGGTGCAGATTTTGGGCCAAAGCCAGAGGGTTACCTCGCTTGACTCTGGCTGGAAGTTCTCGGCAGTAGTTGCCTTGACCCCCCCCCCCTTCCCCCCCAGGGGCCTGGCAGCCAGCTCCTCTTCCAGGTGGTGAAGGTCACAGTGGTTCTGGCATCAATCTTCCTGGCTGTGTGTGGCTTGCCCATGCATGTACCAGTGTCTCTGTATGCATGTACCAGTGTCGGATTCCATGGCTGACACCCGTGATTGTTTGCCTCTGTGTATGAATGTCCAGGCAGAGGACGAGGAAGGGCTGCTCTTCTACTGTGGGGAGAACGAACGTGGACGTGGCGACTTCGCCTCCCTGGTGCTCGTGCACCGTAGGCTGCACTATAGGTGAGTGGGTCTGATGGAGTCAGTCGGGGCTGTGGCGTGCTGTGGAACAGGAAAATGCCACAGGTAGGACTGTGTAGCTCAAGTGCCACAAGTGTGCTTGTTGGCTCCTGAATACTTAGCGTGAGGGTCATGACAGCTAAGAACAGCAATGTTTTATGTATCATTGAGAAACTATGCTTTTGCCCATCCCACCTAACTCTCCATGAGATATGCAGACATATATAGGTGAGAGCAAGTTTTGAGGTTACAAGGGCTGGCCAGCCTGCAGTGCCCATGAAGCATCTGGGGTCGAGGGCATTACAGACAGTTTGATAGCTATGTAAGTAATCCGTTATGTGTATGCTTATGTAAGTCAGGTTTTATGCAAGCACCACCCTCCCCATACCATTCCAGATACCTTATAACACAAAACGCATAAGCGTTCTAACGGTTCCCCTCGCAGGTTCAACTGCGGCACTGGTGTGGCACAGATCGCCAGTGAGAGCCAGGTGTCCCTGGGCCAGTGGCACACTGTCACCGTCTACAGGGATGGCCTGAGTGGCTGGCTGAGGCTGGACAATGACACGCCCGTCACAGGCCGCTCGCAGGTGAGGGCACCCTCGAGGCTGCAAAGCAGACTACCAGAACAAGAACAAATGCAGGAACAAAATCAAAAACCTCACATTAAAAGCAAGTTTTGTGAATTTCATCCCGCTGTTACCTCTAAACTGATGTCTGTGATAACGTTTATATTTTGTAAGGAATGAAAGTCTAGTGCCACCCAGAGGCTGCATAGCACGGGATTGGAGTCATATATCTGTGTTGTCATAAATATATTACAGGGTTCTGTAAAGGTTTTAGCAGACATCCTGTCTCGAAATATCCTTTGGGGGAATCAAGGCCACTTTGAGGTGCTGAGGCAGGTTCACGGTGCCTCCCTAAGCCTCCTGTCTCCCTCAGGGACAGTACACCAAGATCACCTTCCGCACACCCTTCTTTGTGGGTGGCACCCCCACTGTGTACTGGCTGGCGAAGGTGGCAGGGACCAGCCACGGCTTCCGGGGCTGCCTGCAGACGCTGCTGGTCAATGGCAAAGTCGTGGACTTGAGGCCTTGGCCACTGGGTGATGCCCTGAGCGGGGCAGACATCGGTAAGTGCTGGGCACCTCACCCGAATAAGTGCTGTTGTTCGTTCTTGTCGTCACTGTTGGCCATTTTGTCTGGAACAAGAACCATCTCTATGAGTCTCCCCCTGCTGTGCGGCACCCATACATGTGCCACCCGCTTTTTTTCACTAAGGCTACGTTCACACTGCCATGCTGAAGTGACCCAAATCGGATTTTTTGCTTTAATGTGACACAGATCTGATCTTTTCAGGGCTGTGTGGACACGCAAATCTGATCTTTTCAAATCGGATTTGTGCCACTTTCATATGTGGTACTAAATCTGATACGTATCCGATTGGCGGCCATGTGACCTGAATGTGAACGTTCAGATCGGAATTCATGTGGCTTTTTGCTTATACGCATGCGCTGACAGATGTACTCAAATGCAGCCCTCAGCATTCTGAAGTTCTCTACAAACTGCTCATCTGTTTCTCCATCCACATCACCGTTGCCGGCTTCTTACTCATTCTGCACTTCTCCTGGTGCAGCAGTTCCAGCAATAACTGCGAACACAGAAAAAGCTTTTCTCCATTATGACCTGCTCATGTACAGCTGATTCACTGTTTGTTGTCCTCCAGAGCAAAGTGCTCTTGAACTGTCAAGATACACAAATCCGATCTGAGCAAAAAATCAGAATTGAACGATGTGGCTGGCAGTGTGAACGTAGCCCTAGCGACTTAATATCTTACCATCATTGGAGCAAAGTTGTATTGGTTCAGTTCCACTTGTAGCCCTGTAGGTGTTGCTGTAGAGCAGAGCTCACGCCTGACTACACACAAGTCAATTCTCCTTGCCTGGGTGTGTGGGAATCAAACCCAGGCGAGCTCGCTTACACCTCTGTCCCCTCGAGGGTTTCATTGCCCCTTTTTTCCAGCACGCTGCACTCTCGTCTTCAGCTGAAGGTTTCATGTGGTGTCACGCAGAGCTTGGGGCAGCGAAGGCAAAGAGTCGGCTCGCAGATGGCTCTCGTGCTGGTAGGGGGCTCTCTCAAGGTAGCTGGCCCAGAATATTCCCAGTAACAATGTCAAACCACGGTCTGTCCCTAAGAGAGGGCCTTGACTGGAGGGAGTCATAGTAACATAGTAACTGTATTTTCTGCAGTGATGGATATCACCCAGATAACCTAACATTTGCAGGGATAATATTTGTAACGATTCCTTAAATCAGTTCGAGGGTTTGGCTGGAGACAGAGGTGCTATTCACAGAGCCAGAGTAGGACACTGTGTGCACTCTCCATTACAGTGTCACTTTCAGCCTTCTCAAACTGGCCCCACTTGCTTCATGAGGAGTTTGTGTGTCAGGGTGGGGTGGCGGGGGGATGTCAGGTGACTGGGGGCTTGCATGCTGATCAGTATGCTAGCCCTCACCCCCAACACGAAGCATACTTGGGGAGGCACTGATTTTAACCCTATTAACCGGGAAAAGGAGCTGGCCGCCAGTCCCAGACACTAAAAGAACCGCTTTATATTTATCGTTATTCTTGTCATTTTATTTTGGTTTTGGTGTGCACCTAAGGGCTTCTGCGTTTCTCCGTGACTACAGTGGTGACCTCGAGCCCCCAGTTACTCCTGAAAAGGAAACCCAGTAAATCTCTGCTGCCCTCGGAGCCACAGGTTCCCCTGTCACTCTACCTGGGCACATTCTCTTAAACAAACGGGTCATCTCGCGATGCTCAGTTGGCCGAACCGGTCCGGTAGTCTCTGTGCATCTGTCTGTATGTATCAGCGGGTTTCAGCGGCTCAGGAGTCTGATCCGGTTGGGCTCTGCATGCTCCAGTAGGAGGCCGATGACTTGGTGAACGCAAACTCCGGTCATGCTGCCAGGTCTCATTAGGCACACGGACACATGCACATAAACATACACACACACACACACACACACACGCACACACACAGATCTGTAATTATATCTTCTATGGGGACTCTCCATTCATTTCTATGGGGAAAACTCTAATCTCAGCAATGATGGCCTAACCCTAGGTAACAAAACAAAATTCAAGACTTTTGGCATTTTTAGTTTTTTGATTCACAGATTCACGTGGTCCCCACAATGTAATATATACATGTGCCCCCCCCCCCCATACACAGACACACACTTTCCATGGGACGGCTTGTTACTGGCACTCGCTGTGCTGGCTGTATAAATAACAGCTGTGAGTTCCATACGTGTGACACAGCCACCACGGGTGGGTGTGTTTTCTTCGCGTCACGTTGCTCCATATGCTGTTCAGAGTGGGGGGTCATGACAGCACAGGGGGAAACGCGCTCCGTGTTTGGGGGTTTCGGTGTGATGTGCCCTCGTGTGCATTTATTTCGTACGTGTGCAGCGATTTCCTGCCAGGTGTGTGAAGGCGGTGACTGCTTTCGCCTGGCAGGCGAGTGCAGCGATGGCGTCTGCGAGGAAGTCACCTGTGCCAATGGGGGCGTGTGCTTCGCCAACCGAGCGGATGGGTACATCTGCCTCTGCCCGCTGGGATTCAGGGGTCCGCTGTGCCAGGAAAGTGAGTCCCGCCTCTGTCTCGGCCGCTCTCATCTCGGGAACCGGCAGGGTGTTCGGGGCACTGCATGGTTGTGGGGTTAAATCCCTGGAGAGCCAGCATCTGCTGCTGGAATGTGCCAGTCTGATACTCAGCAGAATTAATGTGTGAACTTCGGAATAAAAATATCCTCTGATAATATGTAAACTGTTACGAATGTGGCTGAATCTTAAAAATTAACTGATGTTATTTTGAGATGTAATGTTACTTTGTTGCATCCATTAATGAGTAACAGAATGGACAGACTTCCCCCGGCAGTATTCTGCACTCACTGATGCTTGTTCCTTTAATTTTTCATTCACTTTAATCTCTCCCGCTCTCTCCGCTGCCTTCCTAGGTTTCTTGCTTGCCTTGCCATGGTTCAATGAGACCCTGCTCTCTTATGCTAGCGCCCCCTGGCCACAGTCCTCCAGGCATTACCTGTCCTTTATGGAGTTTGAGATCACCTTCCGGCCATCGGTGGCTGACGGCACACTGCTGTACAGCGAGGATCAGGGCAGCCGCGACTTCCTGTCCATCATGCTGGTGGGCGGGTACCTGGAGTTCCGTTTCGACTGTGGCTCTGGGGCAGTGACCATCAGGTGTGCTGGTACTCTATGTCTGCACTGGGCCTGTAGCATCAACACCTTCAGAATACCTTGCCGCTGCATTTCTCCTCGTCTGCTGTCTTGGCTTTGGTTACTAAATGGAAAATAAATTGCCCCATCTAGTGGTGGACTTGAGCCAAGCCTAGTACTGACACTTATTTTAACTACATTTATTGACATTTTTCTCTCTCTTTACAATGGTATGTATGTTTCTGTACTATATATTAGAGCTTTTGTTGATATAATGGATGGTATTTGCATGTGTTTCTAATTGATTGTTGTTTTTATTATTGCTTGGTGATTGGACTCTGTGTGCACATATCTGATTGGCTGTTGCTGTTTCGGGCAGGAGTAAAGAGCCTGTGAGCCTGAACATGTGGCACGAGGTGTGGGTGTCTCGCACAGCCAGGAAGGGCATCCTGCAGGTGGACAAGCAGCAGCCCGTAGAGGGTGTGGCTGAGGTGAGGGACTCCTTGTTAGCATGCGTGCCAAGTCCGGCAGGGACCTGACCCCCCTCCCCTCTCTCATCCCTCAGGGCCCCTTCACCCAAATCCACTGCACCACCCCCTTGTATGTGGGCGGAGTCCCAGACTACGGAGCAACCAAGAGGAGTGCTGGGATCCTACGTCCTTTTAGTGGCAGCATACAGAAGGTCCTCTCCCACCCGCCACCCCCCACACACACTCACACCCCCTACAGTGAATGGCCAGCCAATTAGTTAATGAGTCAGTCGGCCAGCTAATAAATCATTAAGTGACTCAACCAGTTAATTTGTGAATCATGAAATTAATCGATCAATCAATTGACCGACTGGCTAATCAATCAATCAACCAGCCATTAAATCAATCCATCCTAACCGACCAGTCAATCAATCAATCAATCTGATAATCAAAGAGTAAATCAGTCATCTGTCCAATCAGCTAATTGTTCAATCATCAGACCAATCAACTAATTATTCGGTAATTTGATCCATTAGCTAATTAATAAATAACCTTACCGATCAACTAATTAATCAATTATGTCTGTTAAGTTTACATTACACATGATAATGATATATCTGATTTTAAAATTTCTAACACATATCTGACATGAAGTGGAAGTTTCTTGCAGGACTTCTGCAGATAGCATTGACCTTCCTCCATTCTCCCGCAGGTCTTCCTGAACGATCGCATCGTCCCACTGACCAAGGGCCTCGCCTCTGGTGTGAACGTGGAGAACACGGTGCATCCGTGCGCGGACCAGCCCTGCGCCAACGGAGGCACATGTCGGCCCCGGCACGACGCCTATGTATGCGAATGTCTGCCGGGCTTCGAGGGAAGCCATTGTCAGCGAGGTCTGTCCCTCAGGGGGTGACAGTGCATGCAAATCAGAAGCAGCAACTGGCGTGGTAGCTAGCAGAGTCTTAAAAGATCTTGCTGTTGTACCCTTCAATCGAGTCCTTTATTTGTGAGGACCCAGTCAAATTCTGGTTTTATAATTGGGTGGAAATTGTACTTTGCCCTGGTTAACAACATATGTAAGTTGGGGGTGAGGTTGATACAGTGTGCATGGAGAGCAGATTTTCTCAGACTTATCCTTCTGTAGTAGTCAAAAGGTCACTGCACATCCTGCTTCAGTGAATATGTCCATCCCTGCAGGCTGCGGTGTTCAGACTACGCTAACGTCTGCTTCTCTCTCCTGCTTTTCACTGCCCTCAAGCAGAGTGTGGAACATCCTGCTTGAACAGTAAGTTTCATAGATTACCAGGACACTTTCTTATACGTCTTTGTAACATCCATTTTACAGATCTACAAGGTCAAGATCACCATATGATCGAGGGGAATCATATGGTCTGGTGTGTGAATGTGATTTCAACGCGTCTTAGTGTATTTAAATACAGGTGATTTGAAGCGTCTGATAAAAACTGGCTCCATGCGACCTCTAGTGGCTGAGAAGAACAGTGCGCCGTATGGCTTTGTGTTTTCCCAGCTTTCACAAAAGCCACTGAGGTCCCACAGTTTATTGGCCGCAGCTACCTCACCTATGATAACAGAGACATCCTTAAGAGGTAAGGGACAGAGCAGAGTGAATGCAATGTCCACTGAATGATGTCATGTGTACACTCTGGGGCATCGAAAAATGGACCAAGCCAAAAATTGCAAGAATTTTAGTTTGTTATGAAAATTAGAACAAAAATTGACAAAATAACAATTATATGAAGGTTTTTCCCTTAGATTTCCTCCAATATTGAAGCCTTGTGGGTGAACTTATAGACGAGTTTTACTGGAAGCTGAATATTGTTCCACTAAATTCTGATGGCCGTCAGACCATCTGTCAGACAGTGGATCAGTGGTAGAAAAACATTCTCCAACTGGTTCACATTTAATGTGAGATCTGATATTCTCTGTAGGGTGTAAATCTTGACTCAGACCAGGCCAAAACATGAGACTGATGGGCTTGCTCTCAGTCTACTTCCTGGTGGTCTTTGCAATACGAACAGGATTATATCTTTGTTGAGAAGTAACTATTGACTGTTCCTGCTATGAAAATAACATCTCAATAATATTCTTCTATAATCAGCAGCATTAATTCACTTTAATACCTAGTACCAGCAGCTGGAAAGGCTGCTCACACAGCAACGCCTCTTCCTCCGCACTTTTCCGTGGTTGAAAAGCATTCTTCCTAAACCGTGACTCATCGATCCACACAACTCTGCTAAAACCACTTAGCATCAAACTTTCCAAAAAGACGTTCTGTGTTTTTTTCAGTGAGCAGTGGCTCTCTAACACATCTGTGTCATCTAGACACAAAACCAGCAAGACACAACCCTGTTGAACTTGTCCTTCAAGAAGTCTCGTTGAGGTCTTCTGACACACTTCATGGGCTTTTTTTTCTGTATTTCAGGACCATACATGTCAGACTGTGGTCATCCCTGCCTTCCAGAGCCTTTACTTCTAGCAATATGACCTGTTTCGAAACATTGACCTATTCCCTTAATAATTGATAGGGACATGTAATTTTTCTCTGCCTTTCAGGTTTACAGGAGAACAAATGATGGTAGAGAGGCTCTTGAGAAGGTGTAGTATGTGTTTTAATGTGCAATATGTCTTAATGTTACACAATCTACATTGGCTGAGAGTACAATTATGGAAAAGACTCCCTGGACCATTTCTTACTGCCCCAGAGTGTATATTCGTCTAGCTGACTTGTGCACGCGTGTGCATTGGCTGAGCACTGGCTGTGTCCGGCTGACCCATCCACGCACCCCTCCGCTCAGGGTCTCGGGCCAAAGGACCAGTCTGTTCCTGCGTTTCCGCAGCACAGCCAGAGACGGCCTCTTGCTGTGGAGAGGAGACAGCGCCACCCGCTTCAGTAGCGACTTCCTGTCCCTGGGTCTGCAGGGCGGGGGTCTCGTCTTCAGGTCAGGACCCTGGTGCTGTGGAGTGAGGGGTGTGGCTAACTGGGCAGGCTGGTCCAGGTTGGTTACTTCACTTTCTGTCTTCCTCCAGCTACAACTTGGGCAGCGGTGTTGCCACGGTGACAGTAAATGGGACATTTAGTGATGGACAGTGGCACCGAGTCAGAGCCGTCAGGTGGGCTGTAGTCATATATTCACTGCAGGGCTGGGCGATATCATACTGATATTATATCACGTGTGCGTAATAATCACCAAGGCTTCAGATGACAAATTAATCATTTAGCCAATTTTGTGATATCCAAGTTAGTTATTTGTATAAACTTTACATTTATTAAATTCGATTAGCGGAGCACACCACATAATACTGTTCTGGTATACTACGGTATACTACGGTTTAGTATACCTCAGTGCAGTATGCGCTAAAGTGGTGGCGAAGAAAGGAGCAGCTCAGCAGCCACAACATCTTTTAAAAGAGGAGAACTTGTGGATAAACAAGCTAAAAAGATGTTGGCGGTGTGGTGGTACTTTTTGCAGTTTAAAGTCTGACACATTTATTAAACATAAGAATATGCTGTATTTATACTAATAATGACTTTTGGACGTCATACAAAGCCTCATTAATATTTTAGCCGTACTACTAATCTGCTTCACAAATTGTGGACGTAAATGAATGTCCGTATTTCACCGAAAAGTTGCTGCCTGGCGAAATGTTTCGCCTGTCATATGAATCACTGGTGATTATTGCACATGCCTGAAGCAATATTGATATTATATCAGCCAGTCCTAACTTACTTGGCATGGTAATGGATACTGTAACCTGTATGATACCCACAACCCATGAGATGGAGAGAATTCAGTGCTCATGACACCAGTGGTTCTAGATCCGATTTTTTTGTCTCAGTCCTCCTAAAAATTTTTATTCTGGGGGGCTGGGAGTAAGGTGGTGGAGGCCTGACTGCCCCCTAAGGGTGGAATCCCATTGTTTGCAATGAGACAAACTTGTATCTTAGGGAATTATTACTGAGCTTCAGGTAGATAGTACTTCAGAAGATAGTAAATAAATAAATGATTATAAAATCAAGAAACATTTTAAATGCATTCATAATGGACACCTGTGCCTTTTCTTGAACACAGGGACGGTCCGTCTGGGAAGCTGACAGTGGATGGAATGGGCACTAGGACTGTGAGGTCGCCAGGGAAGATGAGGCAGCTGAATGTCAGTGGAGCCCTCTATGTCGGTAAGATGCTTTTCAGATCATTGTGGAGATCATTGTTCTCATGAAGATGCATTTCTAAATTTATACCGAGATGTCGTTATAAACTGGGACTTGTTTTGGACTTCCTCTGCTGCCCCCTGGAGGTTGGGCTCCCCCTCTGGGTCTAGTGAGGGTTAGGGTGTCCTCTGCTGCCCCCTGTAGGATGGGCTCCCCCATTGGGTCTGGTGAGGGTTAGGGCTTCCTTTGCTGCCCCCTGGAGGATGGGATCCCGCTTTGGGTCTGGTGAAAATGTGCTGTATAAATAAATTGAAGTGAAGTGAAGTGAAGTGAAGTGAAGTGAAGTGAAGTGAAGTGAAGTGAAGTGAAGTGAATTATGATGGTTGTGGTCGTCTCACTTGTCCCACAGGGGGAATGAAGGAGATCGCTCTACACACCAACAGGCAGTTCATGCGCGGTCTGGTGGGCTGTATCTCCCACCTAACACTCTCCACTGATTACCACCTCTCCTTGATGGAGGACGCCGCAGATGGCAAGAACATCAACACCTGTGGCAACTGAGGGCCACGGCGCCTGTGTTTCCCCGGGGGATGCTGTCAGCAGCGGGACTGTGAACACATGGGCCAAATAAAATGGACAGCGTGATGAGAGAGACTGCAGGTGTTTCCTGTGGCAGGTGACAACATTTCCTCTCTTCTGTGGACACTGACTGTGGAGTTTCCCGTGTGATTAAAATCTTATTTATTATTTGGTGTTTTTGTACATCGCAAGGTAATCTAAAGACTTCGCAGGTGAGTAACAAATGGTGTTTTTAAAGATGACAACACGGATATTTAAGCAGATTTATTTCCTGCAAACCGTTTCCTACCACCTCTCTATTGGGCATGACACTCTTTGTGGTCCATGGTTTGTTTTAACAATGTGCACAGAGGGAGGTGTTTCTGTAAGGGGGGTGGGGTGCCCCCCCACCCAAATAGAGACTATATGTTATGTCAGTATGTGCAATGAGCAGTGTGACTGTACTGGTATGAAGTCCACCAATAAAATCTGAACTGTCGAAATGAGCCAGACGTCACGGTGCCTGTTTTCAGCTATCCGCCATGACAGGGCAGGTCACCTCCATCAGCAGGTCCACCTCAAACTCCACCCCATAGTGCCAGGTCGTTTCTCAGTGTTGCTACATTAACCTCCATGTTCAGTACATGTACATCTCGGTTGATACAGCTCCCGCCATGAAGGCCAACGTTCTGATGTCCTGTCCAGGTTAAAGTCATTCCTCATAAATCCTGGATCAGTCAGAGGTGACTCTTTATGTGTCGGCCCAAATGGAGCGCAGATTTTTGTAGCGAGTTCCCTGTATAAATTATCATTGAACCTAACTGCTCTCTGTGGCTCAGCGGCCTAAGCCTTTATGCCTGTGACTGGAAGGATGGCACTGATTCATGCCAGCCTTAGCAGAAATAGGAATAGCCACACAGCAGTGGGCCGTTGAGCAAGGCCGTTAACCACTGGCTCCCTGAGTAGCTGCAGGTGGCTAACAAGCTTGCTGTGTGTCTCACGGAGAGCAAGATGGGGATTAATAAAGTGCTGTTCTTCTTATATAACCCTTTGCTCCATCCATGTTTCCTTTGTTCATATTTATACTTGGAGGGAGGAAGTTAACAATAAAAACCTGACTTAGAACAGGAAGTGTGGCGTGCAGAAAAGATGCGGCAGCTGCAACAATGATACGTCCCAGATCCCGCAGGTAACAGTCAGGGCCCTGAAGGTCAGGTGAAGCAGCTGCTCCTCTCTGTGTCCATGTGTCTTTACTGATCCTCAGGGTGCTGGACGTGCTCCTCATGTTGCATCATCAGCAAAGACACATTCAGATTGGTCAGATTGGAGTTTCAGGCGCATTATGATTGGTGGAGACACAAAAGCAGATGCTGTCTTTGTGTTAATGGCCACACAGGGGCTCTTGTGCTGAGACGGCAATCTGAGAGCCAGGTGCCGGCGGTTCACGCTTCTGTTGGTGCAGCAGGTGCTGCTGTAGGACCCATGATGAAGTAGCTGAAACACTGAAGGTGATAAAGCATAATTACTCAGCCAAGGCATCAGAAATCGCGGGACGGTGCTTAGGCCTGTCTGAATTTTTAAAAACAAAATGTTTTTGTGTGTAAATGTGTATATAAGATGAACTACAGTAGTGCCTGCTGTTCACGAACATAATCCGTTCCAGGAAAGATTTGCATGTGAACCAAGGCAATTTTTCCCAAAAGAAAGCATTGAAATTCGATGAATTTGTTCACAATCCTACCAAATAATAATTTTTGTTAATTAATTTTCTGGTTTTTATAGTAAAAATACACATCATACTGTAGTAACTGGCGGACTGAGGCATTGCGGGAGCAGAGAGAGACATGGAGACTTGCTTGCCGGAGTAATCACACTCTTTACTAACAGTACTTAACCCTTGTATTGTTGTTGTTGTTCATGTTAATGGTTGCATTTCCTTATTGTCACGCGTGTGTTTGCCCGTGTCTTGTGTGTGCCTGGTCCAATCCTCATGTGTATTTAGCATGTGTAAATCTTCCACTGTGTGTGCATGTTGCAGTTCACTGTCTGACAACTTTGTGTTTCACGTCCGTGTATTTGGGTTGGGTCCCTGTTTTGTTCCTTCTATTTAAAATTGCACGCAGGGCATGCTGGGACATGCGCCCCGCCAGTGGTACACTAGTATAAAAAAAAAAAGGAATCTGGTCGAGGGATCTGTTCGTCAACCAAATTTTGTATGTGAACCAGTGCATTTTTTTCACAAAATTTTTGGTCACAAACCAAATTGTTCATAGACCACAGCGTTTGTGAACCATAGGCACCACTGTATACGCAATAATTTATGCCTGGAAATGATGTCTTTGATTTTATTCCGTTTTCATACAGGTGCTCCTCCACTTACAGTAGGGGTTACGTTTCGATGAAACCATTGTACTTAGAAAGTATTGTAAGTTGAATATGTATGTGATATGAAAGTAAGTATAGTCATGTGTCGCTTAACGCCCTTTCGGTAAATGGCGGTGGTTCTATCCATAAGATTACAATGGAGCTGAAAAATAGCATAGCTGCCGTAACGTCATAGCGTAACGCATTGTGCACATGTTTGTGGTGATGCTGGTGTAGACAAACCTGCTGTGATGCCAGTCACGTAAGAGTATAGCACATACAATTATGTACAGTACATAATAAACCGCTGTTACTGATTTCTATATTTACTAACTGTACATTTTATTGTTATTTTTGAGTACTCTTACAACTTAAATAATTACAATAAAAAGTTTACTGTGTTACGTCCCGCTCCGTTCGAGCCTCCCGTGTGTGCCACGCCCACCTCGTTACCTCCTGTGATTGCCTAGTGTTT
>JABFEA020000043.1:5638039-5694991 GCA_019775915.2 Cyphomyrus plagiostoma
GCCCCCCCAAGTGCACTGGCGGGCGTTCGCTTGGTGCCAAAGAAGCAACGCAGTTTCAGTGTGAGAGAGGGGGAATTGTTCACACGTGTGAGCCCCAACGCGGAGGCCGGCATGCACGGAAAGCGGGGGCCGCGTCCTCGCCGACGTCCATCACCACTCTGCCCCGTTTCGTGCTTTCACAGGCGGGTCTCCGTGAATCGCTGCGTAAGGATGCCCATGGTTAGGGCAAAGAGGCGTGTGTGATTTTACTTACTGAAATCACCCTCTGTTCTCGGCAGGCCGTCCTCTGTCTGTAGAGGCAGGGACCAGCATAAGAGTGAATTTGTTATTGGGGGGAAAGGGGGGGCGGAATGACAACGCAATCATTTAAATGTAAACGTCTATTTATTAGGGGGATGAATTAAGCCAAATTAAATATTGGGTGTATGCCCCTTCTCCTGCTCGCTCTTGATCATAACTGAGACGTATCTGGTGGTCATTGGTCATGGGGGAGGGGAGAGGTTGTCTGTCAGTGAGGGTGAGCAAAGTGGCAGACGTTTAGGTGAGGGATTCACTGTGCGGCGGCCCTTCACTTCCTCCGCATGAGAAACTGGAGAAGCACAGATAATCCCATGGGGGGGGGGTGCTGGGTGGCCCGAGGCTGTTGGGAGAACCCCCCCGAAAGCACCACCACATCACCAACCTCTCCAGCACTGTACAACAGCTGCAGCTGAAAGAGGTTAACAAATGAAGGGTGGAACAAAGACTATGACCCTGGAAGGGGGGGTTGGAGAGGGTAAAACAAACTTTGGGGCACGGGGGGGGGGGGGGAACGTGGTTGAAACTCATTGTTTCACCAGCTTTATCATGTCGGTGCTGGTGACAGACCTTGTCGACCAGTGGAGGCTGGATTCTCACGGCAGATCAATCGGTGGGAAAGTTTTTTCCCCATTTATTTTTCCCCAATTCAATCAAAATACACTGATGTCAGAAAAAATGTATAGTTCTTGAATAGCAGGGCCCTAAAAATTTGGACCATAATTGAATTTATGGTCTGAGTTGGGGGCCCCGTATATAATATAGCTTCATGGGCCCAAAATCTCGAGTGGCTCCCCCGGATGAACCCTGTTTCGTTGGGATGAAGCGCTTCCATCACCGGCTGTGGACGTCAGTCATTTATATGGGGGAGTTTAGCGGGGATGAGCACACTGTAATCGGAAGGGCGTGTAAGCAAACAGCGGCATCAGATGGGATGAAGGTCGCCAGTGGTGGATTTGGCCCCGAACCGCCGTGAAATCCATGTGCTCGGGGCCGTTTGGCCCCATAAGAGCCGCGCAGATGATTCTGATCAGCAGACAATGGCCGGCTGGAGCGGCACTGGCCTGGGGGGGGACAGCTGAAAAAGGATCCTGTCTCGCCTTCACGCAGGGTCAAATCCGGGCAAGCGGCTGAGCACATCACAGCTTCTAAAAAAACATACAATACCGCTTTTCTTTCAGCTGTTCGCGGGCCCACCAGCTCCAGAAAGGGCTTGGGTCCCTGAGCATTTGGCTCGCCGCTTGGCTGCTGCGTCGTCACGTGACGCTTGGTGTCGTGGTGCTCATTCTCAGGGTTAATTCCTCTGCTCTCCATTGACACGATGACAGCGCCAATGGTGGGCAAGGTCATTGAAACAGCCCCCCCCCCCCTACACTGAGCCCCAGATTAATGGATACATGGATTAAAAAATAATGAGTATAATATAGATCTGTCTTTCAGTTTGACAAAATTGTGTACTGTATTTATGTACATTGATATATTACATTACAGTGCTATATATATATATAAAATATATGATATGAAATATTACATTATAGTGCCTGGGTCCCTCTCATCCAGGGTGGACCCCAGCCTTGTGCCCTGTGTTGTCTGGGAGGGGCTCCAGGACCCCACTCTGACCTGGAGATGGATGGATGGGCCGATTATAGCGCTCTGGCATGGCCCTGCACATTATTGTTATATTCCATTTCATGTACAAATTCATGTGGATTTTACAGGGTAAAAGAGCTCTGTCTGAAGAGGAGGAAAGTCCCTGTAAAAATCGGTGCCGCTCTGTGACTTTAAATTAGCTGCACTCTGGCTCCGGAGCAGTGAACTCGCAGAACCGAAGCCAGACGGGAGTGTGGTGCCGTGCAAAGGCAACTTCAAAAAGTCCAAATATGGAATAGGGTTAAGCGACAATGGCCAGCTCGCCTCCCTATGGCTGACCTTTGACCTTTCCCACTGAGGGTTGATGGGAACACTAGAAGTGCATGTGCCTCTTTGTGTAGTACAGGTTTCTGTCTGACTGATGCATTCCTACATTTGCGGCTGTCAGCTGCGGATGTGCACCTCTTGCCTCTCTGGGCAGCAAAACAAAAGGAAAACTTCACAAATAATCTGAAGTATGCGCAGTCTGGAGCCAGACATGATGTGAATAAACACCCCTTTGTCGTGTTTGCGTTTACTATCTCAAAGGGTAATGACTCTCTCCCTCTGCCCTACCCCTGTTGTCTGTATCACTCTGGAGAGGATGAACAGGGTTTATGTCTGGGGGATTGGAATGGCTGGACAATGTGCCGTTAAACATTTGCACTGCCCTTTAAACGTTCATCTCTGTGTCTATGCTGGATTGCGGCCAGCTTGCATCATCAAGATGGCGTAAACATTCCCAGTCAAAGAGACGAGATAATCACAGCCTAGTTATGATGTACACACAAACAGACGGGACTATATTTCTTCTTCTTTGACGCAGGAGAGATTGAGAACACGTCCTGCCTCAGGCAGATGTTCACACCCAATTTGCACTGAGAGTCCAGGTCCAAAAAGGGCCACTAGAAGGGCTCTGGATCAGAACCTGTGCAGGATATAGACCGTCTCTTACGTCTGATCCACGTAACGAACAGCAAAGGTATACGGAGGCGTTCAGCCTAAAGGGGTATATTATTGTGCTATTTATAAGGCCGATGACTGGAAAGCTGTGGGACGGAAAATGATGAGCACAAAGGGTGGAAATAGACTTTGGACTGACCATCGGAAAATGTCAGTTGCCCCATCTGTGCTGTGCGGCATCTAAATTCACTCTGATTATGGCCAGTTCACTTTATCGCCTGCCGTCTACTACGAACTCCTAGCGTCATCACTGCATCTGCGGCTGTGTAACTTTATGGCCACATTCTACATTTCCCAGTCTTGTCAATAGGTTTTACAGAGGAAAACCCTTTAACTGTTTTTGTTAATGTGTTATTTTAAATAAGTATAACATATTTAACCAGTAAGTTTTAAGAAAGAAATCACTTTAACTCTTTTTGTTAATTTTCTTGTCATTTAACTGTGCTGCTATTTTCTTGCCCCTGATAACTGCTTTGGGCACTGATTCTGTATCAAAGCTGATAGACTCACACTGGTGTAATGGTCATTGTAAGAATGTTTCTTTGACTTAATGGCTTAGTTTATGGGCCACATCTCACTTTCCACATCTCACTTTCCACATCTCAACTGTTTTAATGTGTCAATGGCCTGAATATCCTAACATCTCAGGACCTTATACATCTCTTTGGCTTTAACATCTCAGTAGACCCAACATCTCAGAGCCATCAACATATTAACAGCCTCAATACCTCAATAGGCTTTGACGTCACAGAGCCTTCACCATCTCAACATCTTAGCCAGATTAACATCGCAAAATCTTCTCAGCAGCCTCAACATCCCAGAGCTTTCAATACTTCAGCACTTTCCCCTTGAGCCCATCTCAGGAGCATTGACACCTTACTCATTGCTCTTCTGGTCCCATCTTCCTGCTCACCAAGGCCAAGTAGAACCATCTTGACTCCCTCGCAGGGAACAACAATGTTGCGAAATCTCAAACTGACAATTGTTGCAGTAAGTTGTTAGAGCTGGTTAAAGCTGAGAGGTGTCGCCTGCTCCTACCTGTCAGGTTAGGATTTACTAACGCAGGCTGATGGCTTCCTTTCCTGAGTCTCACAATCCTGCACTTAACATGCAGGCAGTTCCTTCATTCATGTTGCCACTCATATTTACTGGCAACCGCCACCACAGCGTACCAACGTCCAATTACTGGATGTATTTTATTGGCATGTATTCTATTTACTAGCTATTTTAGTGCATTACCATCCATACTATAAATAACATGATGCAAACTTTACAGTGGATTTATTGGTCATTGTCATTCATACTGTGATGCATATAAATACTCATCCACATGTCAAGGCCGCCTGCACCCGCGGAGCGTCAGGGTGTGGTCTTTGTGAACATCTTGCAAAGTTTCCACGCTTTGGTCTTCTGCCTTCTGATGGCTCTCCGAGGGCAGGGAAACCTCTAAAGCTCTTGGCCTGAAGCTTTTGTCTCCCCATTTGGCGCTTTATCCTTGCAGAACATCTGCGATGGTCTGATCTGAATCGCATGTGTGCTCGTGTTGGGATGAAGCCCTCGGTGTCCTTTAAGATTTCCCTGCCCCCGGGACACCGGAAAGACCCCATCGTTCACCCGTGGCTGTTTCTCGAGCTTTTCGAGCTGGACTGTGTGGTGTGCCGGGCAGTTTGGGGGGGGGGCACGAGGCAGGGTAGGGGGGTGGCTGTTCCATTTAGCATCTCCCTGGTGCTCAGCATCCCGACTGAAGCGATCAGGCAGCTGTCATTATGCTTGGGCAGACCTTAATCCCCCCCTTTACCGATGGGATTATGCCAATATCCAAAGAGGTCCCATTGCAATGCTGCCCATGATATCCCCCGAAAAGATAAATAACAATTGCAGCCTTTATCTATGGCGGCCTGGATGACAGGAACATCCTGTTTTATTTCATTACTCACTTGGGCAGGGGAAGCTTTTAACCCAAGCGGGTGTGTGTGTCTTGCACTCTTTACAGTTTACTCTGTAAACACTTCAAATCGGCCCACACGGAAGGCTTTAAGCGTGATTCCTTCCTGCCTTTTCCCGCTTTTACTGCACTTTCAGTCCGTCTCGCTTTGTTCTCCTTCTTTCTCTGCTTGAACAGAGAAATTACAGTCTCCTAGTAACACCCCCCCCCCCGTGACAACTGAACAGCAGTGATGCTTTCTGAGGATGGACAGAGATTCCCGCTCTGGCCCTGGATGAACGCTGCCTCATCTTGTAAAAAAAAAAAAAAAAAACATTCTGTTTCTTGTCAGGGAGTAGATTCGTGACATTCATAGACTGAGGCAGGAAGGGGCCGGCTGACTGTAAAAGTGAAGGTTTATAATCCAAATGAGGTCTGTATGAAAGCTGCTTTGACTGGAAGGCTCCACCACGGCTTCCAGTGAAATCTAAGCGCTCAAGCCCCTGTAATCTCACGGCACGGTCAGCTGCACCCGTCGCTCATGTGCTGGGCACCCGTGCCAGGCCAGCTGCAGTAACCCATACCACATGATTATTTTTTGACCCAAATGAAGGCAGATTGGTGATCTTGGTGATCAGGACGGCAGTATCGGTATCTGTAATGGCCATATACTTCCGATTCTGGAGTCTTAACAAAAATCCTGCTCTTCTGTGTGATCCAGCCTGAGAAAGGCAGCCAACCCCCATGTCATCCATAGCTGCATTTAGACTGAAGGACATCCTGTGTGGCACTAGGTGGCAGAGCAGCTAAAGGCAGGATGATTCTTCTGTGCAGGAAGCATGTAGGAATTAAGTAGCAGGTTGGATTGGGCTGTGTTTGAGCAGACTGAGCAGCCTTGGAAAATGAGTAACATCTAAAAGTGACGACATATAGCAAAAGGGTCTTCAGCTCTTTTGGAAGGTAGGGCAGAAGGAAGAGGCTATGCACGGAGATGGGGGGACATCTTCAGCAGTATTGTTACTAACTTGTTCCTATTATAATCATGCTTCATTGTTTATGATCATTTCTCACTCATGGAAGTTTTACTTATGGAAAAATGTTCTGAGGGCAGAAGAAAAAATGATTGGTTTAGAGAGAGAACCAATCAAATGTCTTGGTCCCGCTTCCTCTAGTTGCTTGGACCCACTTCCTGCACAATCTGATGGGTTATCTCCCTGAACCAATCATTTTTCTTTCTGCCCTCAGAACATCTTTGTGTAAGTAAAACTCCCACAATAATTTTTTTTCTGTATGGGGCTTCAAAACTTTATTTAATTGTTTTCTTCTCTTAAAGGTGAGCTCTGTATGAACTTAAACATAATGTGCCCCATCTCTCAGTTCCCACAGCCAGATAAATGGCTTTGCCATTGAGTGCATAAGCATGCTGGGACATAATTGGTCTTGAAGACCCGACGTTGTTCCCATGGAGACAGCCCAAATAACAGAACGATGGGCTTTCTGTAATTTCTTGGAGCCATAGTCACCATCTGCGTCATGCTTTCCTCACCTTTGGCCCCACCCCCTCCCTCCTCCCCTCTGTGTAACGTCTCTGGTCACGTGACTTGGAGACCCAGGGTGTCAGTGTTGCTCCGAAGGGTTCAGCTTGGCCAGGCTCCATCCCAGCGGGTCATTTTGTCTCACTAACATCTGAGGCTAATGAATTACTTCCTGGGATGAAAAAATGTTAATTTAAATCACCCTTTCTGGTTTATTGAGCTCTGGAGCCATGACCGAATAAGGATTGATTACTGTGGGAGGTGTTCATGGGACAAAAAAAGGCTTTTTAATGCCATGCCTGTTCAATATCATAAGAGACATTTATTCTTCACTCCTGGGGGAGGAAATGAGAGCGAGTGTGGTCCAGGGCAGAGGGAGACTTGGCTGCTTTGATGTAGGTCCACTAACAGATGCCAGTACAGTGCAGGGTGATGAACACGCCAGGCGGTTAAGTGGCCGTGGGTATGTGCTGCTACATCTGCTTAGGGAAGCGCATTAGGCCATCCAGAAGGCGTAGAGCTGGCAGCCGAGAATGGCAGGAGGGTGAGGAGAGGCAGGACACGCACGGAGGACACACACCGCTCTCTGAGTCTCCGATCCAGACCCTTGCAGTATCTGTTTGGGTTTGGTCTAGGTTTGGTCTCAGTTCCACCTTAAAAACTCTTTACCCCTGTTGATGTTTGTTTCTTAAAATATCTGGCTGGAAGTGCCCCCCCGCCCCCGCCCCCTGCCAGTGGTATAAATGGACACAACTCTGCCTTGCAATCGGCACTCTCGGCTGACGGGTTCGGGGAGGTCCACGAAGCCCAGGTTCTACCCACCTGCTTTCCTCCAGGTTCTTTAGCTCATTTGGTAGGCTATGAGTATCCAGGCCAGTTTATTTTGGGGGTGGGGCGGGCTGTGGGGGTTTATGGCACAGTTTTGTATGTTATCTTTGAGCCTCAGGTCTATTTGCTTTTAGCTGTGTGCTGATCCTCTGTGTCTCCCCCTCTGTGTTGTCCGGGTTGTTTTTCGGTTTCCAGATGAACATCTGACCGATACTGTCTTCTTGCCACCACAACAGTAATTATTAGATTATTTAAAAAAACTCCTGATCTGTGAGGCGCTCTTTGAAGATGGTGGTCTGTAGAACTCAAGTCCTTTATGCCGATCGACTCGCTGAGCAGAAAGACCTTCTGACATGTTTGGGGTTTTTTTTTTCGACAGGAATTTTCGGAGCTGCTAACTACACACCTGAACTCCATCTGAACTCCACCTGAATCCTAGTGAATCCCAGCGAAGCCCAGTGTGACTAACTAACATGAGCGGCAACTACAGCGTGTGCCTGATGGGCCCAGCTCCTTGGGGGTTCCGCCTGCAGGGGGGCAAAGACTTCAACATGCCCCTCACCATCTCCAGGGTGAGTCATTCTCTAGGGCCTCCCCTCCCTTTGCCACCCCTCCACCCCCAGCTCCTCTGTCTTGCCTCATTGCAATACTCACACCCTTGGAATGGCAGAGATGCACATGATGGTGCGGGAGCGCTGAGTGGCCATAAACCATGATTAATCTCTGTCTCCTTAACTCATCCCCCGAGAGTTTATCCTCTGCTGCTACCAAAGCCAATGCTCAGGCATGATTGACTGATTCAAGCCACTGTTCCCAGCGGTGTGCAACCTGTCCGTGTCGTGGGAACCAGGGGCCCTGTCTGAAGGACTGGGTCAGTGCACTGCCCCCTTGTCCCGTGAAAGACCGTCACTCCGCTGAAAGCCATCTCCTTTATTTTTATTTAGTGTCACACTTCTCGGCGTTTTATATCTTTTCTGTGTCGCTCTGGTTACACTTGCCTGTAAATAAATAAACTGAAGCATGTTTCTCCGCAGTGTAGCTGCCAAACGAGGATCTGTTTCTGGAACAGACTCACTGAGTGTGGTGGGCTTTTATTTAACCCTAGGGTTTCGATTTCTCCTAAATTGTTTCCTCAGTTTTGTACAGAGTGATGAAGCCACACGGGGCACGCGTTGAACATCCCAACAGCTCTGTGTCTGTCTTAATCCTGGCGGGAGGAACAGGAACTCGATGGCGAGTGGAGATTTGTGGTCCAGCAAGTGCTGCGGATCTCACACACTGCATGGCTTCCTCTGCGTGTGCGCTGTCGGTCATGTGCGTCCCTCTCAGGCTCCTTGGGATCGCCGCACGGCATTGTGGGAATGGCTCTTCCAGGGGGGCTCTTCTGTCATCCATGGACTCCGGCGACAAACATCCCATAATTAGCCTGGGACACTGTCCATCAGCACCCCATCTCTGTCAGCACCCTCACAAGACATTAGTTACCATCCATAAAAGCCATTGTTGTCAGTTTAGTGGAAAACACGCTATAAAACTGAAAGGCACACAAACACGCACACGCATGTATGCCAGGAACTGATGGTCTGCCCTTCTATGGGAGGAAGCTCTCCTTGTTCTTACTTGACTCATCCTGATGGCCAGAAGGCTCTGATTGGTGCTCCCCATATGTCCTCTCCCTCCTGATTGGTGCTCCTAGTATGTCCTCTCCCTCCTGATTGGTGCTTCTGATGTTTCCTCTCCCTCCTATCGGTACTGCCCACTTCATGTTTACGAGTCCCCATTTATTTTGGACTTTTGGGCCAAGCAGATGTCTGTGTATCTTTAAATTTTAATTTTATTTATTCAGCCTTATTACACTGTTTTCTTTGTATTGACCTCTGTGGTTTGGTTACCAACATTAAACTTTAGCGACTACAAATAACTGTGAAAAAGCAATGAGCTACCATTATATTTTAAGGTCTAATTTGTATACATATAATTCATAGACATAATTTAAATAAATACATAAACTATCTTTTTATGCGGGTAATATTTATATTTTATATTTGTCGTTAACACTACATCATTTTTTAATATTTAAAATCGGGGCTTGCTCAGCACCCCAGTATATCACAGTGCCAAAGTGTGAATAAAATATTGGCTCAGACTGAAATGAAGTAGACAGGAGGAGGTGGGTGTGGTGCCCAGGACCAGGGCATGACCAGAGGTGTCCAGTGGCGTTCTTGGATCAGCTGGTGTTTATAACAGTGGTCCATCTGTTCTTATTATCTATGGTCATTTCATAACTGGTCTGCTGAGCTCTAATTCTGACAGGTCACATGACACACGTCTGGGTTTTTATTTGTAGGCTTTTTTTACGAGGGTCGTGTGATATACAGATGTTTTTATTAGTAGGCTTTTTGGAGAGGGCCTGGTTCTTTTCGGGCATGACTGAGCAGACCCACAGACAGTTCTTTGGAGGACAGTGCCATGACTTTGCCTTACCAGACTCAGGAGACTGTGGCCTTTAATATTTCTTCCTGTTATGTGTCATACACTACACTCATGGCCCCCTCTGCTGTCCTCCTTCCACATGCCGTGAGGCCTTGGTGTCTGGCAGGAATGTACCTGCCAGGGAGGCCTGCCCTCAGCCAGATGGGAAGGTGGTGGCAAGGAGAGAACACTGGGGCTTTTCAGAGTTCTAGAACACACCCAGAGTTCCACCATCGTACCAAGGCCTTCTGGGATATTGCTTGAATGTAGAAGCAGGATTTGAAACGACAGTTCAGAAGTTGGGCAGAAAGGGTCTTGTCCGAATTCACCCACCTGGTTAGTGGTGCCAGTGGCGCGGCGCCCGGCACCATTCCCACACAAACAGCCCTTGACCGTGTGCGTGCTCTGCCTTGTCCAAACACTTTAAAACAGGGCTGCAGTGTAAATTTATTTTCTTTTTCCATTTGCAAACCCGGATTTATTAGGGATTAAGCGATAGACCGTGGATTTACAGAATAATAAGCCTTCAAACGAGGCTGTAAAAATCCGCCTGCGGGCGGTGTGCCGGAAAGAATGCGCTTCTCCCCTAGCCAGACATAGGGGGCGCCGTGGTCGTCCACACTGGAGTCGAGGTTGGCTCTGTGCTATCACAGAAACGGCAGCGGTTATGGAGAGAGGGAGGCTCCAAATTTAAGGTGTTGTTTTTACTGTTTGATAGCTCTCAGTCAGCCCTGAACCTGCCGTCCGAGCCTCCCCTCTCCATGGTGTGGTGGAAGCCCTCTCTGCTCGGCACTGTACACTCTCTGACCTACACAGTCATATGGACTCTGGTGGAAGGGGTGGGGGATGTTGTCCGGGTATCATGGGGATCCGAGTTGGTCAGACCTGCACACTCCTGGGGTGTTTCTCAATACCAAGATCTCTAAGATCATACTGGTTGGTTAACTCGCCTCCCAATAAGTAACTTAGTCCTCAATGAATCATGGGATTGGTCTTGTTCGGTGAGGATGCAACCAATTTTTACCATTTAAATTCTATAAGTCTGTTCTTAGTGCTGGAACTGGTTTTCGGCAAAGAAGAATGACATAAAATGGGTACACGAGAATACAAGTACAGGTATTAGAGGAGCAGCCCTGGAGTAATGGATCTGGACCCATGATGTTCTTTGAATTAAAAATAAAATGCAGGGTGAGCTCCAGCGTTTGCTGTTTATTGCCCACAGTGATTGGTTGCCTCCTGAATCCTGCCTCTACGCTGTCAGTCCATGCGGGCACATATCACAGGAGCCATCTCACGTTGTACAATCTATGCACATGCATAATTTATGCTGCAAAGCAGGAAGAGTATGTGAGATCTATGAGCAGCCATTGATCTCACATACTCCTCTTGTCAATGCTTGGGTTAACTAGCTAAGCACTGATGCTTTTACTGAGTTGTAGGAACAGGCTTGTTTATCGATATTCTATTTCTATAAGTTCTGGTTATATATAAAGTTAGGATAGATAAATAACTGCATGTCGGTATATGAGACATATTTCATGTGTGTCTACATCAGAGGTGGCCAATCTTATCATCAAAAGGCCAGTGTTTGCAGGTCTGTGGGATAACTTTCCGGTCAGCTGTTCAAACTCATGTGTGAAGACTTCAGCCAGTCAGTCCTCTAATTAGTGATCTAATTAGGGAGCAGTGAAAACTGCATACACAGCAAAACTTTATGGATAAGATTGGCTACCCCTGGTCTGCATTGATGACAGACGTGTTGTTTGCATAGATTTATAGTTGCAGTAGAAGATGAACATCTCTGAAAGCCTCATTGATGTTTTATTTGGTTAAGGAGGATGAAGACACGGGTCCTGAGTCTTTAACCCCCGGCTTTCTCTCTCACTCGTATTCCCTCCACAGTATTTAGGGAGAACAAACAAACATTCTCCCTTCCAGAATAAAGAGCACAGCTTGATCTCAAGTTGCAGGAGTCAGGAAACGGAGCCCCAGATGGACATGGCTGTCGAGGCGGTTTTGCTGGAGAGACATGAGAGCAACAGACAAGAAGATGGATAGAAACCAAATTGAAAAACACAGACTAAACTGGACTTGACGAGACGGCGGTTGGGTTTAATGAATACAGTGTCAGAATGAGTTGGGCCAGAAATGATGAGGTGTGGAAATAATACAGCCAGTAGATCATGTGACATGGCATGATTCACGCTGAAGGAGAGTGTGGGGTGGACTACTGTAATTTCACACCAGTAGTGCACAGTGATCTTTTTCCCTGTTTGAATGGGTTTTTAGCTGGTCATTTTAGCCTGATCTGGGTCCAGGTCTGAATTCTGCAGGGTGGCGGAGAAGGCTTGACCTTACGTTAATGTCTTTTAACCCCCTGCCCCCCTTCATGGGCCTGTGGATTGTTACCGCTGCTGTACTGGGAGCCACGTCATTCTGGGAGACTTCAAAAGAAAATAAATGTCTGTATTAGAGGTCTCAAAGATTCTCTGTTCATGAACGATAACAGATGTGGGTCCACTGTGCTTTGCACCTGCAAGTTTAACAAACATAAGCTCGTGTTTTGCTGATCCAAAGAGCAAGGTGCCCAATTTGGTTATTCAGAGAGCTTTCCTGACACCACACAGATACACACACACTGAAACACACACGCTCGCTGCCTCAGTAGACTGATTAACCATCGCTGAGGGGTTAAACCCCCATCGTCTCATGGCTTTGTGACATTAACTCCCTCTACATTTTGGTTGGTGAACATTCCCCATTTTCACTGGCTGTCCGGACACAGTCATTGTAATTCACTGTGGGCAGTGAGACTCCCATTCCCTGTGTGTCACTGTCAATGTCACCCATGTGAGTTACAGCTCTACAGTAGACACGCAGCCAGAGAGGAACTTGCAATGCAGGCCAGGCAGCCGAGATAGAGCGGCTATTAACGTGGCGTGTGAGATGATGGGGGTGAATGCCAGCCGGCCTTGGGTGCAGGAGTGACGGAATTAGCCTAAATGATCCCACAAATGTCCGTGGCAAGCCTGCTGGCCCAGGGCGGCACCGTGCTCTGGGAGGGGCACCATATATACCACAGGGGCTGGCAGTTACGTTTGTAAATCCTGCTTTATTTTTTTTCCTTCAGCTATTTTCTAACCACATACCTTTTCTTTGCTCCATACTCCTGGTCGAGTTTCATTTGTTGTCCAGGACTGACAGATTCATGTTAGCATTAGCTAGCATTGAGTTACCCCAATAGCATAGGAGAGAGTTTGATATCGGGGAGACATAACTTAATCATTTCAATACAGTAGTCTGTTTCCTGGGGGGCTGAATGAAGCCAAAATAAATATTGGGAGGGAAATGTCCCCCCCAATTCCCTTCAGATTCCATGCCCCTGAGTCACCCAGCTGGTTAATCGTACATATTGATTACTGTTCATAGTACTGCTTATAATGAAACTAGTCCCCCCTTCCAATTTCCTATGATGAAAAGTGTGTGTTTTTTAAAGAAGAGGAGGGGCAGTGTTAGACTGCATTGCAGAGGGGCAGGGGGAAGTTGGCGGCATGAAATGCTGCTGGAAACGGTAGCTGGAAGACGAGGGCACTGCTGCCAGGCCGCATCCCTTCCAGTACTGTGCCTCTGCTGTGCCCATGTTTGGTCAGATTTTGCTGCCGCTTCAAACCCTAAAATGCTGCCCTGTGACTGTGTCCCAGTGCTTGATTATAGCCTTGGATAAATAACTCAATGATGGCTGGACTGAGTCCATTCTGGCCTTTGCGCTCCCCCTTATCGCCACTGACTTCCCCAGGAGATTCCCGTCATTCCGGAAGATGTCCTTCACGTCTATACAGCCAGCCATTTATTTGCGCAATTCACTGACGGACGTTCTTCCGTGCGGGATCCGAAAGTGGAGTTTTCCTTAGGTTTTTTTTTTTTCTCAGTGACCAGAACTGATGGGCAAGCCCATGATTTCACCCAAGAATGCACTAACCCAACGGCGTTCTCCTAAGACGCCTATGTGACATAATGGGGTGACAAAGAAAGCCACCTGCACTAGTGGCCTGCAGGCCTGTAATCAAAGCGACCCTCATCACCACACACCGCTAATGCCAGAAGGACTGCATCTTTGTTTATCTGTTGCTAGGTTGAGCCGTCTTCTGTTGGACTTTCCTATGACGTTGTGTGTTCTGGGAACCCTCGTGAATATTACCAGGCTGTGAATCGAACACGGGGCTCAGGCCTCCCTGCTGGGGGGGCACCCTATTTGTTGAGGTAGATACAACTCCAGGTGCCGTGCCCAAACAAGACCGAGAGGCTGGCTTTCTGAACACGGTTGAGGGGAGGCGGGTACGGAATCAAAACAGAGCCAAAACGCCAGGGCCAGAACATGTATCTCAGTTTTCGGAGCGTAAGAATCTGTAAACGTTTTATGGGTTTGGCATGTGCATGGAGCCGTGGCTAAAGGAACGTGGCTTTTAAGTCATTTTTTGAATAGCTTACTGGGTAATAAATCGTTGCTTTGAGTTTTGTGCGCAGCTAGCGGGTGAAAGGAACTCTGTTAAAAGTGTGCAGTGCTCAGACTCTCCAGACGGGCCACTCTTTTGATCGTTAAGAGAGATTTCGGGCCTCTGTCATGGCTTATGAAACCCTTTGTGTGTTATATTGAATCTTACTGTTAGATTACTCAGTTATTTATAGGTAAGTACAGTTGGATTTGAAGTCACTTTGCCGCCTCCATCTGTGCCTTATTTCTGATGCCTGACATTTGGCTGTACCGTTGAGTACCATTGGATATGTGTGCCTCCCATTTAGAGATGTAATTACAGGGGTTATGATGGAGGTCGTGTCCAGAATATTCATGCGCAAAGTGGAACATTTCGTCCATCTCTGGAGGGTTATTGTGAAGATTCTTCTGGTAATAATGTACCAGGTGACTTTAGGGTATGCGTGATGCCACAGTTCCCCGCTGGACCAGTTGACGTTATCGCGGTTCACTGAGGTTTAGTTTTCATTTACATTTCTGCATGTGTGCAGTGAGCGGGACTCGCAGATGTCAGCACTTGGCCCCATGGGCCCCATAAATCTTGCAGACGTCACATGCGTGATGCAGATGCTTTCGAGGATACTGCCAGCAGCTGTACGGTACTTAACCATGGTAGTTCCCCTTCCACGACACAGAACTGTAGACTATCCGCCCCATTTCAACTGTACTAACTACCTCAGCCAGCATAGAAACACACTTCTGCTTTCAATGTTTGGATTGACATGGCATTGCTGATTGGATAATGCTCTGTTTTGGTTTTGATGAGACACAGTGACTGACTGGCCTGTTGTGCTATGTCCTGTGCTATGTCCCACCTGATTGGGTGGAACGGACCTACAGCTAGACCCACCTGATGCAGGTTGCGAGTGCTTGAGTGGAGTGCGAGACCAACTGAGAGTGGGATTGTATTTCCAAAGTCTGTTTTTAGCCTCAGACTCAGGCCTGAACCAGATGAATGTTATTTAACCTGCAGGCTCCTATTCCCGAAAAAAAATTCTTTGGAAGAAAGGGAATAAAACAATAAACTTGGTATTTCAGTACAATATAATAGAAGGCTTTTGCCAAGGTTGGCTCACAATTTTCTTAATGGTATGTAACATTCTGCAATACTTGTTACTCTTTGCTTTACTTGATATGGGGGGTAGGTCTGTCATAGCAAAGCAGAACAGTGTACAGGTTCCTGAAATTTACCCTTCATTCACCTTTCCACTCTGTGGTGGCTTCTGCCTGTCCTGGTTAGCGTACACTAACCACAGTCCTATGAAGTGAATAGCGTTTCTGGTTCCTGCAGATGATATGTAAATGAATTGCCTGTGCTCTTCGAGGTGTCTCTGAAAGAACTGGTTTGCTGCATTTCCCTGTTCAGGATGCATTCCATTCTGTTACTCTTACAGGATAAGCGAGTGCGATATGGTTCACGTTAATGTAAGTGGGTCATTACGGCTCGATGCTAACAACAGACTAATGAGTGTTTGTCTGGCAACAGATTACGCAAAGACCCTCATTAGCTAAAGCTGGTTTTGCGATGTGTGAAAGATGCCCGTAAGGAAGACTGTTTCATATCTTTTGGCTTCACACGAAACTTTCCAGGTTGCACTGGATTTGAGAGATTGCCGTGCTTGCTGACGGGGAGGTCCTTCAGCACTGCAAAGCAGTGTGCAGTGCAGGCCGAGCTTGCAGATGTTCAGTCTGAGGTGACTCACCTGCAGCTGGTGAAATGTTTGCGAAGCACTGCATCACTGTGGGATAATTAAATGTAAACCTTTATTTGGAGTCTGGATCCGGATGCCTGCGTTTTCCGTTTGGAAGTGGCAGAATTCCTCAAGTTCGATGGGCGAAACGTCTATGTTAACACGAGTCAGGGGGGAGATTATCAGGTTTACCATTTGGCTGGAAAAGGTTTTCCACAGTGATGTTAGGGGAAGTTTATGCATTTTGAAGACTTTGCAAATGTCGATTGCAGTGTAATTGATGATTACTTTTAGATTCTGTTTGTTTATATGGTTCCGTTGATGCAGCCAGTAATTATTTAGTTTTTTGCAGCTGCTCTGCCAGGCGGTTGGTAGGCTACCAGGATCGTTCATTCTTTTCCCTCTTTTTCCGTTGACGGTGTGGCTTAGCATAGCGATACAGCTCCAGATGGAGTGTTCTTCTCTTGGGTCAGCACTTGGCCTTGTGAACATGCTGGCATCCTTTCACTAAGCTGTGCTTCTACATGTTCACCTTTAATTACACAAAGACTTTGCTTGTTCTGATTTATGTCTTTTTACAGATGCTGCAGCTCCAGGCTAGTTTTTTTGAAAGACCTCTTCTGTCATTTTGTGTCCATGTCAAGGACTTGGACTCTAGATCATGGTGTCTGGTTAATATAGTCAGACTGTGATTATGGCTACTTTTAATCACACTAAGATCCTCGCCCTTCTCAGATTCGTGATCATGCAGTATGCTTGGTTTCACAGGAGGACTGATATTGGCAAGCTGTGCTATCCTGTGTGCAGTGAGGCGACAGACACTGGGCACTGAGCTGGTCCCAGCACAGTCTGTCCTTCCTGAACCAGACTTCCATGGCAGGCCGCTCCCATTCTCTGCCATTCTCCGTAACCACATTGAGAAATTTGTATGATTTTATTGGTAACATTAATCCTGACTTAGACTGAGAGGATGGGGAGTTTTACTGTAAAATCTCTGCAGGCCTTAAGATGGAGAGTAAAACAAAAAACAAATGCGTAAGCATTGATAGTTATTAATTTGTTTAACTTCCTTGACATGGTCATTTAAAGGGACATAATAGCCCTTTTGTATGTGAGCAGAATAGGTAACTCGTTTATCGTCTGGCTGTTAGAGCCATACCCCCTGGTGCCTGGGAAAACCCAACGTTTCTCGTCAGGGGCAGAATGTTCTGGGGTCGTGAACAGTGGAGATCAGTGGAGAGAACTCTGGAGGAGATCATCAACTTGGGCAGCAAATTTCGAGCCCAGAAAGGCGGGTTTAGAGGGCAGGGCTGAACTTCTCTCCCCTCTTCACGTGTGGTATCCAGAGACCGATGTGAAGGAGTAGGAGACGTGGTGACGTTAGGGGCTGCCATTTATCCGAGCCTACACAGAGTGCTGTTTTGGCTATGTAGCCATGGCAATGCAACTTGGACATTCTGGAAACTGAGCAGGAGAGTTGGAGTGACCCCACGCACTTCTTTCAGGCAGGACAGCACTTTTTCTTGTATATTTTACCTCTGCTCGCTCCTCTCTCTGCGTTGTTGTGAAACGCAGGCCATCTGGGCCACAGCTGCACGGCGTGTCCTTTTTATAGGTGCTGTCCACACGAGGTCTGAGGGGGTTCATGACTAAAGAGGTGTCATGTAAACAAACAGTGACGCAGCCCTGGCTCTTTGTGGGGGGACGTCTCTGTGGATGCAAGGTCCCGAGCACTACCTCGGGGCGGCCTGCACTGCACACGTGGCGCAGAAGAGGCAGTGTGGACCGTTCTGCTTTTGATTGGCACTGTCTGCTGCAGGAATTCCACTGTCCTGATTGTGAGAAGACGGATGAGGTGATGTTCACGTCTCCAGACGACTTCCAGATGAAACTAATAACACATGCCTGCCACGGGCACAGACTTAACTGCCAGACCCTGATTTTATAGCTTGGAAGCTCCATGCATATATTTAATTCTTTCTCGAGCTTCTGCTCGAAAGCACCCCATCATCACAGTTATTAATACACCTACATGTATCAGTCATTTGGAAATAAAATGCGCAGTTAAAACAAATTTTCCACCGGACACAAAAAATATTGCTGTGAAGTGATGGAGAACAGCTCCTATCTTCTAAGTGCTTTAGATGTGGGGTGTTCATGGACGGAGATATAGGTGATTCAACTGAAATGTTCTGCTAACCTGTTTCTTTTCTGTTGTCTATGTATAGTGAATCCAAGAATCAAATTGCTGGGAATTACTAACAGCCATCAAGAAAATTAAATTTTTGAGAATGGACACACCTTCCTACACACACCTTATCTGTTCATTTCTGTTCATTTTCTTTTCATTTCCACATGCAGTTTTCTGTGGAAAACATTCATCTAGATTTTCATGATACAGTATCAAGTGAAGTTGAAATTTTAGGCTGAAATGGGTGAATGAATAAGGCTGTGATCACACTAGGATTTGTGCATTGTGATTCAGCTGCTTCCTTCCAGAACATCTCCTGGTCAAAGTATGTTTGAGGGAACCCTACCTCTGGACTGGAGTTTCAGCAGAAACTATCCCGCATTTGATTGGAGGAGATCCTAGGGCTTTTCTCCACACCACCAATCCCCAGCCATGTATTTTTTTTCTCTTTTCTGACTGGATGCCCTTGTCTCGACACATTACATATTATACATTTTCCTGCTGAGATCCCGTCTGTCAATCAAAACTGCATTTTTGAGTACTTGCTTGAAGGTGAAAAGAGCAGAAGTTCCATATAATAAGAGAGTCAGGTAGAGTCAGTACTGCGACTGATGGATTGAACGTGTCACCACGGTCCTACCCATCACCTGTTTGACAACACTTCTTGAGCCCAACGTCCTGCAGGGTGTTTGTTGAATGATCCTCGAGATCTCAGTTTAACTTGCAAAGAATCTGCTGTACTTAGCCGTATTTTCTGGTTAGGGACAGATTTCAGACAGCTGATGTTAATATTTATTTTTTTCATCCATCCGTCCTGGTCGGGGTTGTTGGGGACAGGGGAGCTGGGGCCTGTCAGGCAGCCTAGGGCACAGAGCAGAAATACACCCTGGATGGGAAAACGGCTCTTAAAGTTAATTTAAAGTGTACTGTGTGTTGCTTTATAGAAAGTGTTAGCTGCTACATGCAGCTGATTAAATAATCAATATCTCATTTTCAGTATTATTGATTGTTTTGAGTCTTTCCTTATTGAAGCTTTATTCTTTAATTATCCCTGATCCAATGAAGCCCATTGGTTAGCGCTATTCCTTTGCAGCAGGAAGGTTAGGGGTTCAAATCCCGCCCCCGCTGCATGTGTACAGTCTCGCCTAGGTTTCCCCTGGATACATCAGGCTCTTCCTGCTGTACATAGCCATACAGTAAAGCTAATTGCCCTTGGTGGGCAATGGAGTGTGTGCCCCCCAATCAACTTGCATCTGTCCAGGGTGATACCCCAGCCGGCTGCTCTGTGCTGCATGGGAAACCGCAGCAACCATGACCAGGATAAGGAAGATGAAGATGGATGGTTTAAAGAAGGCATGACAGCCAAGAACAATGTGTGTGCGTGATTAGGTTTATATTACATTGTGGGGACCAAATGTCCCCCACAGTGTAATTAAAAACCTAATTTAGACGTTGTGGGGACCATGTGTCAGGTTCCCATAAAAATCTGTGAATACAATCAAAAAACTAAAAGTCTAATCTAACGACTAGAAGTCTCATATTTTCTTTGGTTACTTATGGTTAAGGTTAGGGCTGGTTAGGGGTTAAGGTCGTCATGTTGGAATTAGAGTTTTGCCCACAGAAATGAATGGAGAGTCCCCACAAAGATATAATTACAAACCTGCATGTGTGTGTGCTTGCGTGTGCATGTGTGTGTGTGTGTCTGAGAGAAAGAGGGAGAGACTTTACTGTACTTTTTTGACAGCACCACATTACTCCTGTTATGCCAGTAAGAGCAGTCTGACTTTTAGAGCACAGGTCAGTTGTCAATAAGATCACAGGAGAAATTTCTGTCAGCAGCAGTAATCATATTTGTAACATTTATGACGCTACAGATATGCCACTACATTTCTCTGCAGTATGGACAGATATAAAGTAGGCATATCCAGAATGGATCAGAGTTATGGGTCTGGCTGGAGATCAGGCACAGTAAATATCAGAGTGTGCTCAGCTGTTCCCATTGAGGGAAGTGGAGGAGCAGGCGGCTGGTGTTTGCTCAGTGTCTCCCCTTCCATGGCCCCTAATCAAATGCAGTTTATACCCTGCGTGTTCCCTAATCTCCTCTCTATACACATCCCCTACTCACACCCTGCTAATACCCTGAGTATTCCCTAATCTCCTCTCCATATAAGGCCCCTACTCACACTCTGTTAATACCCTACGTGTTCCATAATCCCCTCTCCATATACGGCCCCTACTCCCACTCTGCATGTTCCCTAATCTCCTCTAGATTCACGGCCCCAGATAATACCCTGCATGTTCCCTAATCTCCTCTCTATACACGGCCCCTACTCACACTCTGCTAATACCCTGCATGTTCCCTAATCTCCTCTCCATAAACGGCGCTACTCACACCATGCATGTTCCCTAATCCCTTCTAAATTCACGGTCCCTACTCACATCCTGCTAATACCCTGCATGTTCCCTAATCTCCGCTCCATACACGGCCCCTACTCACACTTTGCTAATACCCCGCGTGTTCACTAATCTCCTCTCCATTGACAGCCCCTATTCACACCCTGCTAATATCCTGCGTGTTCCCTAATCTCCTCTCCATACACGGCCCCTACTCACACCCTGCTAATACCCTGCGTGTTCTCTAATCTCCTCTCCATACACAGCCCCTACTCACACCCTGCTAATACCCTGTGTGTTCCCTAATCTCCTCTCCATACATGGCCCCTACTCACACCCTGCTAATACCCTATGCGTTCCCTACTCTTCTCTTCATACATGACCCCTAATCACACCCTGCTAATACTCTATATGACCCCTAATCACACCCTACCATTACCCTACTCTCCTCTCTGTACAGGACCCCTACTCATCCCCTGTGTACACCCATTGTGTTCTCATGCTTCCTCCTCTTCTTCACGTCTGAACTCTATAGAACATTGCTCCCCACAAAAATTCCTCAGTGTGCTGTTTTCATCTCATTTTATTGTGTTCATTAATGACTGCCAGGGATCCAAACATTTTTAAATAGTCCTTAATAAAAGCATGACATGGGAATGGCATGAATATAAATGTTATTAATTTACAGCTTTCTATCAAGATTGTTGCATGCAATTTTCCAATTTACTGCTCTTTCTAATTACAAAATCGCTACTATCCTGACGGTAGTTACAATAGAATTTACTCTCTGGGGCCTTGAACGCAGTTCCCTCTGTTAAGAAGTCCTGCTTGAACAAGGCCATTTAAATGCAGAGAGGTGTGTGTTATTCAGTTTAACACACTGCTTTGTGGGGACTCTTTCCCTAATTCGCCAGTCATTCTGTCAGAAACAGCTGTGTATATAACATAAATTGCTTTTGACTCCAATTTAGAGTTTCAGTAGGTTGTTCTGTTTTTCCTTGATTACTTGTGGTTATTTGCACTAATTGTGTCATAAAATAACTCGAGGAAAAGCACATGGAAGCAATTGACTGTTTGCATACACTACAAGGGAGGAACTTCCTCTCTTGCTAATGGTTCAAATAGCTTTATTGCTATGGATTACATTTATGTATACAGCACCAAAGCTTAAAGAAAGAGATCATTCTGAAGACAGAACACTAGAGATGATCATGTGTAATTCATTAAAACATACAGAAACTTAATGTAACGGCATAGTCATTATCATTAAGGATAATCACAGGAAAGCTATGTAAAGAAAAACATATTTTAAAATATGATTTGTAGGATAACTGTAAGCCTCTGCCATGTGATGGCACACTCTGTCTAACTGGGGAGTGCCTGACTTTTGCCAGGAGGCCTTTAAGCTACTCATTCTGAGAATCGGTGTCATGTACTCACGTTCGCAAAGGGCATTCTCAGCGGGATGACCCCGGTTATGTGACCCGGCATTTGTGTGCCAAACTAGGCCCGCGTGCTCTGCCCGGGGTGTGGGAATTAGAGATGATGGTGGGAGCTCTTCCAGGGTGACCGTAAAGAGCCAACCATGTTGGCTGCTTCTCTCACCCCCTCCCTGAGCGCTTACAAAGGAAGGGCTGCCCCTTTGGGCCCCCGTTTCCTGCCTTTGAAACCTCGGGTGGGGCCCAGTGTGGTGCCACTGGGGACGCTGTGCCTTTTTGTTGCCTATCATCCTGCCCTTGTTCCTGGTGGCTTAGCTTGTCTGAAGCCAAAGGCTTGGGAAATTCAAAATGGCTGCCTCGGCCAAAGATCCTTAGTAAATTAGCTTTTCCTGTTTCTTTTGGGGGTAAGGAGAAACTCAGTGACTGCGTTTTGTGATTTCAGGAGACCCAAGGGACTTCAGATGTGGCCAATGCTTCCATGTGTTTTCTTCTGTCACACTGAGTCTCTTGGTCTGAATCTATCGTGTCAGTTGCCCTAAGTGCTTGGTCACGCAGGAGTGTCAACTGATAGATCAGTAGTCCTTGTTCTGACAGAGGACAAACTCTTCTTCGAAACCCGTGTGAGGAATGTTCACTGTAACTTCACTTAAACTTATAAGATAATAGGCCGAATCTTCAAGTGAATCTTCAAGGAGGCTGGTTGCATCTTGTGTCAGCAATTCTGGACTGTTAATTTTGTTTTCAGACTTAAATGAGACGATAACAAAATAAAAATGATTTGGCAACGCTTAAGACTATGATGAAGTGTATTGACAATTTTGTAAACGGATAAAAACGAGATCCAGTCAGAACATATGTAGTTCTCGTAAGGCAGGGATCAGTTAGATAAAATTTCTTTAAGCAAAGATCATAATGTCTAGCTATTTAGTATGATGCATATTTAAGTAGCCTATTAGTTGTACCAACATCTACTAAATAAAGGTAGGGTTACATTTCATAATAAGAGAAAAATAAAATGTGAAAATTGTGCTTAAATTGCTTAACTTAAGCCGTAAAACTCAAATACAGTCGTGTCTATGTCATATATTTTAGTGTCCATGGATTTAAGCATTGGTTTTCTATAATCCCACACCGGTAATAAAATTAATGTCTCGTTTTAATATAATTAGATATGAACGTATCACTTTAATCGCTGTTAAAGTAGGATATGGACAGTCATTATTTTGAAAAGATATAAAACGTGATGTCTTTTTCTCATATTCGTTTTATGTTTGTTGGATTAACAACGCAAACGGAATGACGTGCCGTTTCAAGCGAAAACATGCGCATTTTACTTTTTATTTAAAATAAACTTCGGCCAGCTGGCCGGAGTGAGATTTTCGATATGAGGTGTCTGCACACATATGTAACAGTTCCTACCTTGTAAATAGTCTGCTTCTGTATTTAACCGTGTAAATACACTTTCTAGACGTAGATAAATTTACGTTTATAATGGTATAATATAGATTTGCCGTAGGATTTCCTGCGTGAGTCTGAAAGCGTTAGTGTCATGCCAGATCTTGAGATTTGGCAACCCTGAAAACATACATTTTTTGTTTCACCTGAGTTGATTTATATAACAAATAACATTACCTTATACAGTTGTTAAAAAGCGGAAACTTCAACGAACATGAAATCACCAATAAACTACGTCTACAAATATTTATTTAAATATTTCTATTTGAATATTCAAACAGAGTAGGTCTGGTGGAATTATAGCCTATGCACTTTGAAATTATTTTATTTTTGCACTAATGGCACTACTGATTTTACAGTACTCAGTTTCCGGGTAAACAAACATGTTTGTGTTTCATTAAGAGTGAAATCTGTGTCTTTGTGTACTGCACAGTCAGACCTTAATACCATCCCTTAACATTGGTTTCATTTCATCTTGTGAACATAATGACTTTCTGACATCAAAGGGTATAACTTTAAATATTACACTTTACACTTTTAATTTTAGTCGACTAAATCAACTGTAGTTTTAGTCAACTGTAATCTTATGATATTTAGTCAACTAAAGCTAGACTAAAACTAAAATAATTTAGTTAACTAAATTATGACTGAAACTAAGTTACATTTTAGACAAAAGACTATGACTAAAACTAAATAAAAATTTGCTGTCAAAATTAACACTGACTACAAGGAGGAACACGCCCGAAAACGGGCATATTTCTGTTATTGCTCCCAAGATAAACTTCTTAAAACTTAGCTTCTGTTCGTTTCCTTCGTTTTAATTCTGCTAATTTGTTTCTGTCTTTTATTCAACAATAACTGTCACACTCGATTAATGTGGCACTTACATTTGACGCTGACAAGAAACCAGCACTTATTTCTGCTCTGTAATGTGCCGTCTGTAGTTTTTCAGTCTGACAGGAGGTGATTGATTTGCAGGGAATCCTCCTGAGAGCAAAGACATTGGAATTTTCCCTTGACGGACCTCCCTGGTTACCGGCTGCGCCCCTTTCCAGTCGCCGTAGCCACACATTTCCTTATAAGAACAATCCCATTTCTGAGAAGCTGGGCATGAGAAGTGAAAAAGTCTGCAGGCAGTGATTGGGACTTCAAAGGAGCATCAAATTTGTCGATCCATATCCTTCTAGACCCTTCCTGGGTCCAGCTGAGGCAACAAACCGAACACTCAAGCAGACAAGTAAGAAACAGGATCACCGCAGGCACACTTGGCGGTTGGCTGCCCTTAAACTCCCATCATGGGGCTTTCTCTTGAGGAGAAACACTAATTTAGTTTAATTGTTCAGAACAACAATAAAATCGTACAAATCCCAACCAGCACCGTTGGGCGATTGCTCCCACATGGAAAATGAGTTTATGTGTTTGGTTACTTTTGAGCTGAAACCACACGCGTGACATAAATCAAGGGCTCATTGTGTGCCAGAGCAGTGTTTAAAGCAAAGAGTTGTGCAAGAGATGATAAGATTGAAAGGCCTTGCTGTGTCATGTGACTGTGTATTTTAACAATGAAAAAGCAAATTGAAAGCATAAAGGTTTTATGAAAAGCTGTTTTGGATTAAGACAGTTTACCAAGGGACATTAGTAGAGTAGTGATACCCCATTTGTTCCATGAAATCCCATGAACTTCCGGAAGAGTCCTTTTTGTTATTTATGGCATGTGTCATATAGATTCTTCACTTCATAATTTAACCATGTCTAAAACCGAGGGAATCTACTCAAAACCACACACAGCAGAAGGGAACACGCCATTTCCACTCATCAGACAATTGTGCCTTATATTTTGCGGTCTTCCCAAAAAATGTTGCAGGTTTTTCTGTTTATTTTATTGACCAGTCGGGTGCCTGTTAATAATTTTTATGCATTTTTCTAATGTTTATTTGGGAGACATGTACGGCTTTAATTACTTCTGTATATGCCACATGAAATGAATTTTTAGAAAAATAAATGCTGAGTCTTCAAGTTGTGTTTCTGTGGAATACTTAGGGCTGTGCCCGCGATGGGGCAGAACGCTGAGGGTACAGAACATAGGTCTGAAGTTGTGTTGTATGGGACACCAAATGTGTAACTGTTTATATGGATCCCCAAGATCTGAAGCTATGTTCACATGGAGCACTGAGGGTGGAAGTTGTGCTGCTTGTTTTTGTTGGTGTGGTGCAGGGGGAGGAAGGTAAATCCACCACAGAAACAGATCTCAGAGCAGTTGGGAGCTCCAAAAAAGCAATATTCCACTAATCACCTCAGCAGGCTTCCAGACCCCTTGGATAATTGGACTCCTATTCATCATCAGATATCCCCTTTGACCACCTATGGGTCTGTACAGCCATCTGTATTGGAATTAGAACACATGTATGTGCCAGCACATCAGCCAGCTGGAACAAACTAAAGTACAGGCAGAATTCAACTGTCTGTCCTCCATGGAAATGCTGCTTAAAACTGGAACTGGTTTACATAGAATAACATCTACAGAGCTATTTTGTTATTCCAAGTGAACTAAGTGAACTGTCATAGTCTGATATTTATTTTTAAAAATTAAGTTGTTAAGATACTCATATGTTTTATGTGCTGTATTGGTTATATGCACATATTTACAAACATATTGTGATTAATATAGAAACATACAACTGACTTTCCTTAAAAGTGGCTAAAAGAGGTGTGATTCTGGATTAAAGTCACTGTAGAAAATACCAGGTTGTATTTCTATGATTCTATGAAAGGGTCTGTAATGGTGATCTGTGATGGTATGTGGAACTTGAAGCCCTCTGAGTTTAATGTTTAAGTTACTTTTCGCTGCTGATTTGTTGAACAGTAAACCATTAACCAACCAACAGCAAGCCCCGAGGTCAGGTCACCACTACCCATCTTCCTGCCTTCACTATGTCATGCTTCATTCGTACATGCATATATAAAGCCACTTTTGTTCATCAGAAGACCTGCTCAGGCTTAAAGAGAGGGAGGTCTTACACGGTGAAGCAAAACACTCATCGCATTTTGACATTTCTTCCTGGAATGCTGTGAAATCATTTCTAGAGTAGCTTTTTGGTTAGTGTTTTAGTGCATTATTGTAAATAGTTTGTGTTAAGCGCATCAACCAAACTGATTTCCTTAGTAGGTTGGTTTGAAGAGACCCTTGGGACTAAGGAGATTTATCTATGTAATTCCAGGGCAGTCTGCCCCCAAAACATTAAATATTCCATCGTATTTACTCATTAATCTGTTTCAGATTCAGGTCCTTGCTTTTTCTAGCTCAGTGTTGAACTTCAGCAAAGGTTAAGAATCTCCGTGGATGATAATCTACAACCTGCAGGTATGACTCTAGGGGGACTCTCCCTCACCGTGGTAACATGTCTTAACAGCTGACAGATGGGGGCAAGGCTGCCAAGGCGAGTGTCGCCGTCGGAGACGTGGTGCTGTCCATAGATGGCATCTCTACTGATGGCATGAACCACCTGGAGGCCCAGAACAAGATCAAGGCCTGCGCAGGCAATCTCAACCTCACCCTGCAGAAGTAAGTTTTCTGGTTCCTGTGTCTCTTCAGTAGCTTCAACGTTGTTGGAGTTGTTCTTCATTTAGGTATTGGGATGATGTTCCTCATGCTTCAGCCAATAAGATTACCTTACCACTGCATATCCGCTGTATTAACTTGGCCTGACCTTAGAAGATTTGTTCCTTCTGTTTTCGGCTCTGGTTTTTCTGCTCTGCGCCATGTGACCTTGCGTGCAACAATGGGCTCAAAGCAGAGCATGCTGAATGCAGGGAGGGGAGCGTTGTTTAACCTTGAGCCTCCTTGGCACAAATAGGAACTATGTACAGACCACAGACAGCTACTCCAGACAGAAAGACAGGATATACAGCAAGCTATCTGTTCATGAAGGAACAGCACTCCTACGCAGAGCAGCGTGCTCCCACGCCTGGGAGATTTACGCACTCCAGCATTATGCACTCCCTAAGACCTGTGCAAAGCTGTCTTCGGTGTGCTTTAAAGCTTTTAGGGCAACTTTATGTTTCTAAAGACCTATCCAAGTACAAGTCTCAGCAGTAAGGTCTCACAGAGAAGGTGTCTGTTTGGTTTATGAAGCTGCAGTCCGATAATGTTCTCTGTTAGCCGCCCGTAGCAATTACGGTACCTGCCCTCAGCTAACAGCTCTGTTCTTGAGTTTTCAAATGGACCAGAAATGCTCCTTATTTATCTGCAGCAGTTGCAAAAAAACGTTGAAAAGGATAAACTGGGGAGTTCCCATGCTAAAGTCATCAGCCTTTTCTTACAGACAGGCAGTAAATTATAGGAATACTTCAGGGATTACAGAGTTTTAAATGTCTTGCAAAAATGACTGCAAATGAAAGGTATATTAGGACAGAGTCGCAGCATTTTAGCCATGGTCCTCTTTAGCATTGTAGCCATGGTCCTCTCTAGCATTGGTCCTCTTTAGCATTGTAACCATGGTCCTGTCTAGGGCTAAACAGGCTAAGGAGGTTGTCCTGATATTTGTTCCACAGTGGTATGAAGAGCAAAGCTTACTAGAAAGTTCCGTTCCCATTTCTAAGGCATGACTTAGCAGACAGGAGAGCACACAGGGTTCAGCTGCTCAGTAACACTTTGGCTGCTCAAGGGGAAGTACACACAAGATAAGCCTTGTGTTTTAAACATGGAAAGAGGTGAATAGAGATACATAAATGTTTTACAGCTATTGAGCTCCTGGTGCTGGATCTGCCAAAGACATCAGGTCGTCCTTCGGTTCAATATCTTGACTTGCCATCCAGGACACCAGGCGAGCTCAGGTGTATGTGACGTGGTTGGTGTAGAGGGCCGTGTGCAAATGGTCACATGGGATCAGAGTCCCAGGCATTAAAATTTAAGGTATGCAGCTGTATGGTTTTAGAATGTCATATGGCGACCTGTTGGGGGTAATATATACACTTTCAGCAAGACTGAAAGAGACTCCCCAAGATCAGTGCTCATTGATTCTCCGTCCAGAGGCCATTTGTCTTTCATAGCTGTTTCATGAAGATTTCATATGTCCATGACACCTAATTCATGAGATGCAATATCTGAAGCAGCTGTATCAAAAATATAGTGGGAATATAATTTGGTTAGACCCAGTCATTTTTTATGGACCATGAGTAACCAGTGTCCCTCTTAGCTTGGTGTTCAACAGCCCAAGTGCTATATATAGCTACCATGTGGCTTGATAATTCACTCTTAGCCAACAGCTCTGAGAAATGAAAATAAATGTATATATATAACACATAAAATATCTGACAAATCTATGTACAAGCGTGTATGCAGTTGTGCAATAAGAATGACACAAGTATTGGTTTTCACAAAGTTTGTGCATCATTTTATCAGATGTTTCTATGGTATACTGAAGTATAACCATAATCATTTCATTTCACAAGTATTAAAGGCTTTTATTGACAATTACATTAAGTTTATGCAAAAAGTCACTGTTCATTTTCAAGACCTCTGCAGTTCACCCTGGCATGCTGTCAATCAATGTCTGGGCCAAATCCTAACTGATGGCAGCCTGTTCTTGCATAATCAATGCTTGGAGTTCGTCAGAATTTGTGGGTTTTTGTTTGTCCACCCACCTCTTGAGGATTGACCACAAGTTCTCAATGGGATTAAGGTCTGGGGAGTTTCCTGGCCATGGACCCAAAATGTTGATGTTTTGTTCCCCAGGCCACTTAGTTATCACTTTTGCTCCATCATGTGGGAAAAGACATTGTTCATCGCCAAACTGTTCTTGGATGGTTGGGAGAAGTTGCTCTTGGAGGATGTTTTGGTACCATTATTTATTCTTAGCCCTTGGCTGAGAAGCAACCCTACACATGAATGGTCTCAGGATGCTTTACTGTTGGCATGACTGATGGTAGCGCTCATCTTTTCTTCTCTGGACAATCTTTTTTCCGGATGCCCCAAACAATCAGAAAGGGGATTCATCAGAGAGAATGACTTTACCCCAGTCATCAGCACTTCAATCCCTGTATCTCTTCCAGAATATCAATCGGTCCCTGATGTTTTTCTTGGATAGAAGTGGCTTCTTTGCTGCCCTTCTTGACACCAGGCTATCCCCCAAAAGTCTTTGCCTCACTGTGCATGCAGATGCACTCATACCTGCCTGCTGCCATTCTTGAGCAAGCTCTGCACTGGTGATGCCCCAATCCCACAGCTGAATCAACTTTAGAAGACAATTCTTGAGCTTGCTGGATGTTCTTGGGTGCTCTGAAGCCTTCTTCACAACAATTGAACCTCTCTCCTTACAGTTCTAGATGATCCGATAAATGGTTGATTTAGGTGCAATCTTACTAGCAGTAACCTTCTTTTAAAGCATCCATCTGCTATTATAACTCAATCAGCATGGAGTGATCTCCAGCTTTGTCCTCGTCAACATTAACCTGTGTTAATGAGGGAATCACTGAAATGATGTCAGCAGAAATGCAGTTTTTGGGTTTTTGGGATTAAGTTCATTTTCATGGCGAAGAGGGACTTTGCAATAAATTCCAATTCATCTGATCACTCTTCATAACATTCTGGAGTTTATGCAAATTGCCATCTTAAAAACCAAGGCAGCAGACTTTGTGAAAATTAATATTTGTGTCATTTTCAAAACCTTTGGCTACGGCTGTATATCCAGTAATATATTTCAAATAACCGTCATGTTTTTGCTCCACTGGTCCTAAAAATAATACACAGGCTGTATAATCCATATTAAACAGAAACATATTTATGTATCATAATTCATATAAGTAGAACATGCATATGCAGTTAGTGCAGGAGGACTGACTGGCAGTCTCCTAAGCTCATTTATTATCCCGCAACAGGATGCTCACCACGGGAACTCGTCTATTGACGTTTACAGTACATTAAGAGATTTGTGAGACCCTGAAAGAATGGGAAAACCAAAACAAGATCCAGGAGCACCATTAATGTTTGACTCACTCAGTCTTCTTCCTCTTGGAAGGATTTTCATTACTCACAGACCTCTAAAATGAAGGCTTTATCTGGTTCCACCTCGGAGCTGAGGGACTTGGGCAATGGTAGGAGGTCAAGGGTAAACTTCAGGTAACAAAACATGAGGAAGTGTGTCTATTCTCCTGCTCTCAGTGGATGTCTAAAACTCAAGAGTAGTTTGCGGTGGGATGGAGATGAGGCGGGGCACAGATGGCACAGTCTTCTGACGCCTACAGTCGATAACAGAGAAAGAGTTGGGCTCCCGAAGCTGTCAAACCTGCACTCATTCCTGTCATTCTGTCTCAAAGAGAGATTTGAGGTTGTAAATTATGCCGGGTTTGTGAAATTGTGGTTACACAACTTCAAAATCACTAGCCATTTGCGTAAGATGATGGACACTTTGTCAGCACACAGCCTGGAGTGACTTGCATACTTCTCGGATTCCACCAGAATCCCAGATACACAATGTCTGGAACACATTTGTTGGAATGTGATGCATTTATCGCCAGAAAGTGAGAATGGATTCGCCAATGATGTCAAAAGGCTTGGGAACACAGTGAGGAAAACAAAGTGAGGGTGGGAAATTCAACTGTTTGGGGTATTTATTTTTGTACAGCAACAGAAAATGGAAAGAAATGTGAACTGTCTGGGCAGAGTTGTCAATGCTTTGCTTGGGAAGCCGTTATCCAGGGAATGTTGTGTGTTTACCAGACTATTCAAGTTTAGGACAATTCTCAAGGGTACAACAGAATTTCCACTACACTCGAGTCTGGTTCTTGTTATTATAACCCATGGCTCATTAACCACAAAATAACCACAAAAGCCAATGCATGTGTACTACCAAAGTAGCTCATCTGAGCTGAATAGCCCAAAAGTGATTACAGCCCTACTAGACCCATCTAATGTGTATTGTCAATGTAAACAAAAAACGTTCAAACAAAAAGATTCGCAGGCAAATGCATGGTGGCAGCTGTCACACGTGGAAATGGGCCCGGAGGGCTCGCTTCTGGGAAATGATAGCACTGTGAAAAGGACAGAGAGAAACAATGCAGAGAAACTCCAAGAATGGAAGAAGGCTCTGGACTCTCAGAGATGTTACAGATCAGATGTTTTATTAACAGCGTAGGGTGTGTTTGGAGATCTGTCTTCGAGGTCGTTAATGATATTCTTGGGAAGTTTCTTGGTGTCCAATGCTAAAGTTAGCCAAATACAGTACATAATGAAACATGGGACCTTTCAAGTGACAAAGGCCAACCTCCCATAGCCAAGAAACATGGCGAAGGACCATGACCCCCTGGCAATGTTTTGGACTCGGTCATTGCCCCCTCACTCACTTCTACCGCCTGCTGATACCCAGCTGTCCAGGCTAATACGTGCTATCCGGTCTGCTGTATAAACTTGAGCTTTGTGCATGATCCTGTGTAAGCGGCACTTGTGTTCTCTCATGTTTGTTTTCTGTCTTGTTATTTTCCCGGGGATCGCTAGATTTTTCCATGTCAGCTTCGGTTTCTCTATGGTCTCGGAGAAATAAGACCCTACCCTGGACTTTTGAATGTGGTGGCCGGGCAAAAAGGTGGACGTGAGAAGCAGTGTTTGATCGATTTGCTGGCGGTTGGCGCCAGCTTTCACCATGACGGTAGTGCTGTGCTGTGGAGGCTGCTGGCACTTCTCCGGACGCCTCTGGTGATTTACGAGAGGACTCCTTGGCAGATGGCATCGCCTGTGTTATTTTAACCACAATGCCGCTACATATCCAGGGGGTCATGTTACTGGAACTGGGCAAGAAAATGAATCGCCAAGATGTGTACCCAGAATTCAATGCGTCAGCAGGGGAGTGATGTTACCACAATGCCTCCCCATGGAGCCTTCTCTGTTTCTGTCTACTGGTATATCAAAAAATAACATGTTAAATATTTGCTTTTGTTTTAGCAGTATTTTGTTTGGATATGTTCTAACTGTAAATAGAGCTTATCTGGCCGTTTTGAGCTCCACGGTTCAGAGGACTGTGAGCAGTGCAGGTGTCTGTGGTGGATGGTGGAGCAGCTGTCGAAGCGGGTTTTGGAGAAGCTGAGCCACCCACCAAGCCTGCTCCCCTCCCCCCACCCCCCCAGGCTTATCGCGTCATCAAAATGTATCCTGGATGTATAGGCCGAAGTATGTTTGTGTGTGGTCTGCATGTGCACTGTGTGTGGTATGGTTTGGATGTGCATGCCTGTCAATGTGTGTGCCACACTGTGTGTCTTGATGTTGGATTTGTCTGTGTTTGAGAGCTGCCAGGTCTTTCAAGCCCAGAAATTGGATTATTTAGGTTCTCCAGTGATTAACAATGTTCCTTATACATCTCCCTGATGCTGTTGATGACACTTCATTTTTTAGTTGCAGTTTTTCAGGTGGATTTATGTGAATGTTTCCTGAAGGCTGACTGATTAATGAACGCTGAGCTGTAGCAAGGAGGCTACAGGGAGATGTTTACGGATCGTTCAGCGCCATATCATTTTACAAAAGCTGCACGACTTTATGGTAAAGAGCTGCTTGGAACCAAGGTAACAGGAGCAAACACAAACAGAGAGAAGACTCAGCCTGCCAAGAAGAGCTGGCCTTATCAAATGTAGGGTTTGGCAGCACACACACACGTTTGTAATTATATCTTTGTGGGGACTCTTCATTCATTTCCATGTATAACACTCTAATCCCAACGTGACAACCTTAACCCCTATTCAGTCCTAACCTTAACTATAAATAACCAAACAAAATACGAGATTTTTGGCATTTTTAGTTTTTTGATTGCATTCACAGGTCTTTGTGAAGACCTGGAAAATGGTCCCCACAATGTAAAAATAACCGGTTTTCATTACATTGTGGGGAACTCACACGTACACACAGACACACACACACACACACACCTGAAGTGTGCCGGCAATGCCTCCTCATCAAGCTGCGTCTGAGCACATGCCTGCTGTCTCCTGCTGCTTGAATCCCGGATTGATTTACTGAGGAAAGACGAACCCAGGGAAGCTGGGAGATCCTTCGGCAGATGTCACTGTGGGCTCCGGAGGTGATTTAGTTAGCCTAGCATCCGCTGTTACTCGGATGTAATTTTAGGGGACATTCACCTGGGGGCAGATGCAGCCCAATGGCCCTTGGCCACAGGAACTCCTGGATGCTCTTCCCAGAACCCAGCCTGCCCTCTCAGGAAGCTGGCTTATCGCTACGGTAGCCGGTTGCTACACCCTGGCCTGGATAGTGGCATGCCATTGTGGCGTGGCCAGAGGGTGTGTGTATTGGAAAACAGGCCCCCGTTAGCATGGGTGCCAGATATGGTGTTTTAGTCAGTTTAGAAGACTTGTGGGCAGTTGTACCCAGTTGACCCAGTATTGGTTGGGTGAGTCTGTTAGCCCTTTTCACGCAGTTAGCCTAGTTTGGAGCCATTTTGCATTCCTGAAGTGTACACGTAACCTGGCCGTCCCTATAGCAAGAAACATGGCGATAACCACTCCTGTTCCTTTCGCCTGTAGCTTCTGGGATAGGCTCTGGGCCCCCTGTGAAAGTGATGACAGAAAATGGATAGATGGATGGATGGATGGATGGACTTCTCCTCCTGGACAGTGATGGAGGGGTGTGTTTCAATGTTTCAGAAACTTTGCTTAAAGTTCACAGAGTAGGCTGTATCCATCTGACTATCCTGCCTCTAATCAGGGTAAAGGTGTTTTTTTTTCTAGTGACTGTTGGATCTGATGGAAAAGTGCTCAGATACACCACATTATTGGCCAGTGAAGCTGTTTTATTTTTAGCTCATTGATATTGTGGTGATCCGGGTCTAAGACTAGGAAGTGATGCTTCCATGTATCTTGCTGGGGCCTTCGAGCAGACAGTTTACATCCCTCCCAGGCCACATGGAGGTGGCCGTTTCATGGCAGGCTTAGTCAGGAGCCTGTTATACTGGCTTCCTTCTTTCATTCTCGTTTGATATGTTTATGTCGCAATATAATTGCTTCCAGGTGCTTCGTAAGGTCTCAAGTATGAAACATGTAAAACGTCAGCCATTTTGAATCCCACAGAACCAGGGGGCTTGCGTCCATGAAATCCCAGTGCCAACACTGGAAGCCAGTCGACTAGTTTAGAGGCACGGAGAATTTATTTGAGCAAATGAATCCGTCTGTTGAAATTTTGGGCCCCGTGTGATGAAAGGTGACCTCGCTGGCCTTTGCTCTGGGAAAACTGCTAACAGGTGGCAACAGGGCTATGAGCTAATAAAGACACTGAGAAATGCCATAAGCATTCAGCTTTTTTTAACTTTCCTCAAAACGCTAAGCTTTGTTGGGTATGTATGTAGCATAGTGGGTTTGGGGGTCTGTGCCTGATTCCAGAAGGTTATGAGCTCAAATCCCATGGCTGACGTAGTCACACTGCTGGGCCTGTATAAGGTCCACAGTCTCTGACAGTTCCAGTGGTGCTGGATGCTGGCAGTTCCAGACCTCTGAGAACATTGCATGCTACTTTGGAAAAAAAGTGGGTGTCTGCTTGATAAATAAACGGCATTACCAGCCAAATACCACAGCTGTTTGTTAAACAGTTCATTCTATTGCTGGACCGAACTCGGAATAATTACTCAAAATTGTGTTTATCTACCTGTGGATTATTTGGGCAATTAGTAAGTTGTTTGTGTGCATGCTCGTTAGTGTATTAAGATTCTTTGTTTATTTCCAGGAGTTTGGGCGAGCGACACGTATGTTTAAGCAATGTGTGAGAAGTTAGAGTGAGTCAGTTTGTCCGACTGAAGCTGAGCGAAAACAGACGTCTTCCACGCTGACCTGGGTCGTAATTGCTAGCGTGTCAGGCCCTGAGATAAAGAAGTGACACCTTTGGACACAGCTGTGAAACTAGCCTCCTCTGTTGAGTCTGGTTGCGTTTGACAGAAAACACACTAGCCCTCTGAAGGCTGAGCAAATTGTAGGCTCTCTATAACGAACTTCTTTGCTTTGCGTAAGCTGCTGTGAAGAGAGCGACTGTTTTGTTCGCAGTTCATGTCAGGTCAGCAGACCCAAGGCATGGAGAAAACCCACGAGCCCCAAAGCTGACTCAGGCTTGCTTGATCAGCGTGAGGAATCACCTGGAACCTTTTAGGGTTTGCTTAGAGGTTCTCCTTGACCTCTGTGGGATTGGAGACCCTGTGTCCAAGGGTTTGGTTGACGTCACCAGAGACGTAGCACCCAGGGGGACGGGGGAGACGTGTCCCCCGCCAAATTATATTTGACCTCATTCCTCCTGCCTATAAATAGACCTTTTTATGTAAATTGTTAGGGTTGTGCCACCCGCCCAATATTAAACTCTCCTAAGCCTTTGGTTGTCACTGAGCCTGAATGGTTTAATGTCCATGAGCAATATTTTGGATTTGAGGATTTAGTTAATGTCTGTTCATGTTGTTGTACAGGTTTAGTTTGGGCTTAAAGTTAACTGCACTTTAATAATGCATTCATAGAACATCCATAAGCAGCACATTTATGTATAACAAAGATTATAATCGTAATTCATGTAATGTTTGTTATTAAAGCTGTTAAGGTATGTGATGATGCTAAGGCATACATACAGTACATCCTGCTTATGAATGTTCTATGAATGCACTGTGAAGGTGCACTGAATGTTCTATGAAGGCATTATGAAGGTGCACTGAATGTTCTATGGATGCATTATGAAGGTGCACTGAGTGTTCTATGGATGCATTATGAAGGTACAGTTAATGTAAAGCGCTACCAAATTCTTGTGTCAGTTTTTTCATCTGCAAGGAAATGAACAGGGCACAGTGTGTGAACCGATTCAGAAATTTATAGCGAAGAGGTTTGTCCCAATTCAACTGCTCTTGTCTTTTTCATGGTTCTGCTTTTTCCTCTCTGTGTGTAATTAAATCCATCCTTGTTCTCCATTCATCATATGTTCATGTGAATCCTGTCCAGCCCGCCCCCCGGCATTATGCCTAAACATGGTGGTGTTTACCTCATTCTTCATTCCTTATGGATGCTTGGGTGATAAAGGCATTTTATTTCTAATCCTTGCCACCATCAGTGTGTGGATTGTGTTTGAAGTGAGTCTTGTTCTGCTCTCATATTTTGGAGGCAGCCCTGTTTGAAGGTTCCAAACATTTTAATTAGCTCACGTGTAAGTTGTTCATACTGGGAAAGAAAAGCCTCATGGGAAACCCACGGATGCCTCCAGAGAATTGGATGGTCACAGCAGGAAGAGGTCAGGGCTCAGGGAGAGAACCGGGAGGTCACTCCGTTTCAGTCTAAAGTCGTGCTGCAGCAGTTGCCTCAGGCCCTGTTCCTGTTACTGATTAAAGGCACTGCACTTGGTGTTTATGAGGTGATTTGGTGGAGTCTTTCCCTACCATAGTGATTATAGCTGAGCCAAAGCTGTTATCAGGCTGAGTGAAATGTTTTTTTTCACCCCTTTGGAAGTTGTGTGTCATGGAATTTGCTCCACACACAACGGAAAAGCAGATTCATCTAGAGTTTTCTTCATAATAATGCTCTCTGAGTGGCAAAATCTTTGTCTCATTGCCTCCATAGGCTCCCGATGAAGCATTTTAACAGAAAAGAGCCTCATGTGGTTGGCACAGGGAAGCCCTTTGATTTTGCATGCTGGTTCACGCTTCCAGGGAACGCACACGCAGTGCGTCCTGTGTATTCCTGGCCAGAAAACAGTTTCCACTTCTTTCCATTGTATCGGACCTGACCATCAGGAAAAATAAATATCTAATTACTGCAATTAGCCTCCAGTTGTAGGCCTGAAAGGTTCCGCTTGGCCCTTGTGTGACCCCTATTTTGCGGGGAAGTTTACCCGCAGTGGAGGTCCTGGGCCAGAAGGGCCCTGGTTTTCCTATCTCTTCTCCTGACCAAGGGCCCCAGCCTCCCGGCATTCCTGGGGTTACATGCACAGAAGGACATATGGAAACTCAGGTTTCCGGGTAGCTGGGGAATTTAAATTAGCTGTTTAAGGAGAGATTGGTGAAAAATGCAACATCTGCTTTGGAAAACTGCTTCGTTTAAGCTGACTTAAGTCTTGAGTGTGTGTTTTGGATGAAGAAATGGTGCAGATGAGTAAAAAGAAGTAACAGATCTCACCGCATTCCCTTGTCTTAGCTTACACTCTGACCGCGCTCCATCCTGTTTATATCCCTCCCTCAGCCGCCTGTCACTTTTCTTCTATCCTGCTGACAGCTGATCGGAGTTTTACTTACATAAATATGTTCTGAGGGCAGAATGGAAAATGAAATGAAGAATTAACCGATCAGATTGCAGGGGAGGTGGGTCTAAGCAGCTAGAGGAGGCGTTACCAACTAATCAATTTCTTCAACCCACCTCCTCTACAATTTGATTGGTTATCTCTCTGAACCAATCATGTATCATTCTGTCCTCAGAGCATTTCTGACACAAGCCTGCTGACAAGCCATTGCCTGAAATATAGAGCCTTTCCAACCTGCTATCTTCGTCATGCATCAGTCATCACAGAACCTCGAAAAGCCCTCGTGGTCACCAAAAGGTTACATTCCACCAATGCTGTCCCTGATGCACAGCCCCCTGGGATTTGTGGTTCAGATGGGTCTTGGTGGAATTTCACACTGGGCTGTAGCATGTGCATGTTACGCTGGTATTTCAGGGGATTTTGTAAGCAGGGCAGCAGGTGAGGCAGGATGACAGGCTGGCTGACTAGCTTTGAACAGCACCTCAGCTCCCCTCCCAGTAGTGCCTGTGTCGTGACCCCGTTTACTTTGAATTCCAGCTCCGCCCTCTATGTGTATTTAGTGTGAAAGTCACGAGTTTATGATCTACATTCTCACAGCAATCCCTCCAGGCTCCAACAGACCATTTTCCGAGGTTGCCATATTACGACATGGGAATCTCAGAACCGGTCACATCTCTTCCTAAAAAGAATGCTGTTCTATAGGGGCTGGGTGTTAGGGGCTGAGGTGTACATAAAAACTACAGGTGTTAGGGGCCGGGGTGTACGTAAACACTACAGGTATTAGGGGCCGAGGTGTACGTAAACACTACAGGTGTTAGGGGCCGGGGTGTATGTAAACACTACAGGTATTAGGGGCCGGGGTGTATGTAAACACTACAGGTATTAGGGGCCGGGGTGTATGTAAACACTACAGGTGTTGGAAGCTGGGGTGTATGTAAACACTACAGGTGTTAGGGGCCGGGGTGTATGTAAACACTACAGGTATTAGGGGCCGGGGTGTATGTAAACACTACAGGTATTAGGGGCCGGGGTGTATGTAAACACTACAGGTGTTGGAAGCTGGGGTGTATGTAAACACTATAGGTGTTAGGGACCGGGGTGTATGTAAACACTACAGGTGTTAGGGGCTGGGGTGTACGTAAACACTACAGGTGTGGCCCTATTAGGGCACCTTTTTCGAGGCTTTGTTGGGCTATCTTGGAAATTTACTGCTGTGTGACCTGCTGCGTGAGGTATGGGAAAATCACGCAGGTTTGTGAGTAATAACAGCAGCTTCTGGTCGCTTTGGCCCCGGTGAGGGACACAGTAACACCTCGCGATCTGATCTTCATCACACTAGCAGATCACTAAACATCACCTGATGTTTATTTAGTTTATCTAGTCACATAACTTCACCTGGACTGTGTATCTGTGAATGCAAGAGCACGGGTTCGAATCCCATCCTCAGTAGGCTAATCACATGACCTTTGGGCCATTGAGCAAGGCCCTTAATCCCTGAAATGCTTCTGGGGTGATGGATAAATGGCCCGGTCCAAATGTGTTTGTGTGTTAAAGGAGAGAATGGGGAATATGTAACGCATTCCAGTGTACCTGTAGTCATACTTTTGTAAATGACAAAGGAGAGCCAGCAGTTAGGTGAAGTGGCGCCTCTTAATTGCCCGTGTGTCTGATGTGCTCTGTGATGGACTGGCATCCCATTCAGCTTCACCTACCTTGTCAATATGGCTTCAAGTTCTCTCTGACCCTGAACTGAATAAGCAGTTGGGCTGGATTTTGTTTTGGCTTAACAAAGCATATTTTTGAGTGTTCGTAATTGTTGTTGCAGGGTAATAACATACTGGCACATTATCTTGACTTAAAAACAACTTCATTATGCATGTTTTCTCCCATGACGGCCTTTGGTGTTGCCTTGCTACTGAAATGGCTGCTAAATAGCTCTTTACTTCTCCTGGTATGCATGTTCCTCATTGAACTACCTTGTTCGTCTTCCTCTAGTTCGATTTTGTCTCTCATCTTCTCTGCCTCAACTTTTATTTGGGTTTTCTCTGTCCATCTCTGTCTCCTTTTGCTCTGAAGACATAAATCACCTTTACGTCTGTTCTTGCCAAAATAATAAAAGACGTGACACCACCCCCGGGGGTCTCAGAATACCCCATCCTATATAGCTGGGTCTCCCTGTTCCATTTCTCTTTAAATCTCTGCAATCAACTCTTTCCTGTCTGGTGTGAAGGTGCCTTTCCTAGTGCACTCAGACAGAGAACTATCCACAGCACATTTTCAGAAGTTGGGCCTGCATGGCTACAGAAGGACCTCATACCAAAAAAGGAACCTTCAGAAGCCTTTTTCGTTTTAGTTTGGTGATTTCATGTGCCGCGCTCTAGAAAGCTTTTGTAGGGATTTCAAAGGGGCTGCCCAGCTCCTTTAGTTCATTGCATTCGGTAAGAAAGGAGCTGAATTATGTCACTGGGAGACAACAGCAGATTCTATTATGACAGAATTTACCTGAGAGGAAATATCATTTCACAGGGTGAATGATTCTATGGGGTCAGGGGCCTGATTTAGAAGATGATACTGTCAGCACCAGCTTGTACGAACATCTTACTGGGAAATCAGTACTTTGTACTTTTTTCGATTTTGTAAGTGGGACCTACTGATGAAAAGTGTAATTCTGTAGCCTGAGTGCCCTGTCTCATCTGATTATTTTGTCACTGTCCATCACTGTTTAATCGATCAATGGACTTTTCATCCAAAGCTAAATCTGTGTGAATTATTCCAGGCTGGTTACATTGAATTTGAAGCTTTTAAACTCGGCATACTATAACCTCCCCTCCTCCCATTCCTTTTCAAACTTTAATTGTAACGTAATGTCTAGGGGCAGTGCGGGTGGCCTGTGACCATGGGTCCATCTTCATTTGAAGGGCTTGCTGTGGTCACTCAGAATGTCAAGAGCCCAAAACATATTCAGCCAACTGAAAAGTCAGAGCTGCTCCAATGAGAACTTCCAGAAGCAATCTGTAGGGGGTGCCATCGAGCCTCTTCTGAGGGGGGAGGGGATTCAGCTGATGGTCTCTTGTGGCCACCTGTGCTGCCATGTGGCCTGAATGAGGGCATTTCTTCCACTGGCTAATTCACAAGACGTGGGACATGCTGGGTAATTGTCAGTGTCAATGTCAGTGCCGTGATATCAGAGCCGAAGCCTTCCTGCCTTTGAGATGTCCCGTATGCCGTCACCATGCACTCCTGCATGTGGATGCTCTGCAACGGGCAGTCCGGAGCAGGGCTGAGGAGATGTGGGCATTCTAGGGATGCAGTGGCACTCAGAGGGTTCTGGGTAGAACATCCAAGCAGGCATGCAAAACATGCAGTGCTATGCCATGTACTGGGAACAAAAGCTAACAGTTTTGGGGTTCCATTACAGATAGCCTGCCCTGCCTTCTCCCCTCCCCAGCCAGTCACACCCAGCCTCCGCAGCCCTGTCCCCCGGCTGCCTCTCCCCTTTTCCATGGGTGCTTTCCTATTTCCTGCTTCCTGACATTCCTTCCTGGAGTCCTGGGCATCATTTCGGACTCCTGTCTGCATGTACTCCATCTGACTCTTACCCCATTCAGCATGAGGCGGGGGGGGGGGGGTCTAAACGGGGGCTATTTTAAGCACACTGAGTTAACCTCTCCCATACTTTGCTCTCTTTAAAAAAAAAAACACAACCTATTTGTGAGTCATTCTTTCTCGCTGAGCTGACAGACAAGTATGGGGCTGACTTGGGGGGGGGTTGTCAGGAAGGGCAAATCACCCATTCAGGCTCTGTTTGGGGCACTGACATCCATCCTTGGTGTGCTACACTCTAGCACAAATTATGCAGTGCGATTAGCAAATTGTTCCCCTGTTCTAATAAGACAGGGGCCTGGGAAGGAACCCCCCAGCACAGAGTGGGCCATGGGGGGCAGCAGGATGGTAATTGTCAGTGTCAATGGGTTTATGGGCCGAATGGCCTCCTCTCGTTTGTATAGTTCTTATGTTCTTATGGTGCTGGTGATTCAGGGGAGAAAAATGAGGCTGTCTATACTTTGACATGTAGCCCTGGGGGCATTATGGTGCCAAGTGGTTTGATCTGGGGGCAGAACAACAGCTGTCAGATACAGAGGTTAAAAAGGCCACTTTTGCTGGGAATGCTTGCTGTGTTTGGGCATCGTCAAAATACAGGAAATAATGAGGTTTTGTGTAGGTCAGGAGGTCTGAGGGGAAGCCTTCATAGCTTGAGAGGATTACCAGTGATTGTGCCCAACATTCAATTCAGTTCAACTCAGTTTATTTTTATATAGCGCCTCTCACAACAGGGTTCCCCAAAGGCTCTTGATAAGAGTTTGCAGCAATTCATTGTTGCGTCTTTTTCAGATAATGGTGTGGCACAGGGAAGGAAGATGTGTAAAGAACAAGGGAAGGAAAGAATGCCAGAAAAAAGCGGAGAGGAACCAAATCTCATAACTTCATAACACATATTGTGTGCCTCATCTAGCATCTCCAAACGCCTCCGGTTTCAAAATGGGCTTCCCAGCTTGGTCACCTGATGGAGAGCTGAGCCTTTGCTTAACACTCAGCTGGGCAGCGTTAATCCGTCACGTGATGGGGGTGGGGTGTTCAGCAGTTGGCCAGTGCTATGGACCTGCAGATTTATGGGGTGGTGGCGGATGAGGGCACATCACCTGGAGGATTCTGGGAAGGTTCCAGGAAAACATTGGAAGGATTGAAGGCATCACTGTGAGTGTATCACAATTTAATTTATGTGCTGTGTTAAGCAGAACTTTACTGGACATGGATCCCAGGACCACTTCATTTCTAGGATTTACAGAAGCCCAACCAGGATCATTCTGCTTATTTTGTGTGTTTTTTTCGTGATTGTTTTGGCTTTTCCTGGCAGTAAGCTTTAGTCCTGCCCCTCTGTCTGCTTTTAAGCGGCCAGCCCCCATCGTGGCAGCAAGCCCAGCAGCGCTCAGTAGAAAACCTTGGTTCTGAGGATTCGGGTTACGCCTTTACCTGCACTATGCTTAGATTTTCTGTATTTTTCTGTGCTGTTTCACATGCCCCTCCTGAACCTCCAGATAAAAATGTTTTTTAATAGCACACACTTCTTCAGCTTTTCGCAATTTCAATTCACTTATGCCATGATGCAGAATCACTGCGCAGAAGTGAGCCAACACCTTAAATTCAAGCATTTCACCGTTTTTTTAGTGAGTGTTTCTTTTGCATGCCAAAACTTTTCATGCAAACTGTAGCAGTTATGGATGTGGCAGTGTGATATTTTTTTTTGGGTGGTGGCGGTTATGGGCCAAAGACGGGGCATGGATTATTTCTGGGAGTTGATAGTGTGTTCCAGAACGTTCAGTCCAATAGAACCTGGGGCATGTTGAAATGTCACCCTGGGGAAGATAGGGAATCCCCATGGGGGAAAAGCAGAGAGACAGATAAAGGGAGCCTGTCACTGTCCCTGTCACTTCGAGTCCCGTCCTGTCATTCTTGTTGTCAGGGACTCGTTATGCGTTGCGATGGATTGCGGAGTCTGAATGATGGCAGACGTCAGTGCTGATAGGGTCTCTCACTTGCTGACAAGTACACTCTGACACTCTGCCATAACCGGGGTCTGGCCAAAGCAGAGCGGCTGCTATGGGCTCAGCCGCCACAAGTGGGCCCCCGTCAGCCTGTTGGCTGCATAAAATAGGGATACCTATTTTCATTGCCTTCTGCTCCACTGAAAAATACCTTGACTGTTTGTTAGATTCGAGGCTCAAGTCTATAGAGATGAGAGTCAGTGCCAGGTATGCCTACGTATGGTATAGTAAAACTAATTTTTGGGAAAAACAAAGAATTTGCAGATATCAGCACGGGGAAAACTAAAGGTTCGAGTTAGACACTGTAGATGGTAAGACGGCTATTTTGCCACTGAAACACATAGGGATGGGTAGTGCTAAAATTTGCAGCCAGCCAGTAGGAGGCGCTTGGCCTGTGGTGGCTTCACTTTTTCGCTATCTTGTGGTGTCTGTGTTTTTTTTTACAGTTGATGGATCAACCTGGCAGAGTTGAAAGGAATATAACAAATGACAATTAGGTTAATCAAATTTTGATTAGGGTACCATAAAAAGTTGGACTGATCCTGCTCATGGTTGGACCAATGCCCCCATATTCCCTCATTTCCAGGATTGTGGTGCCTGGGTGGTTTGGCGCCCTCTGCTGGCAGTCTGATGTTGGATTTACATGTGCAGAGAAGTAACAGGTGCTGGCCTGGTATCAGGTTTCTGAGAAAGCTTTCATGTTGTTCTCGTTTTCACAGGGCCTCCAGCCTTCCTGCTGCTATCGCTCCAGCCAAGGTACGTGGATCTTCTCCTGTTACCGTAAACCTAATTTTATCTGGTGGGATTACATACAGATGGAATGACAGATACTGATTAAGTAATCAGTGAAATATTCAGCCGCTGTTACATCCATTACGCTCAATAGTAAATGTGGTATTGGAATGTAAAATGGAGCTGCAGGGCCTACAGCGGGAGAAGAATGCTCTTTATGGCAGGAATGTTGGCATGGAAACACAGAGTGACATCACTAGGTCTCTACAGAATGACGTCACACTGTGGCAACACTGCACTGTGTGTTGGTGGAAGTGTTGCATGCTAGGACCACAGTTAATGTCTGACTGCAGGTGCTGATGTTTGTCGCTCTTCTCCCATGATGCATTGCCATTAACCATAGCAGTGTCAACACGTTACCCAGCGTGTGTTCTTGCCAGCTGAAAGCGACAGCATTGCATGTGGGTATGAAGTCCCTGCATGTGTTTACCCCCCCCCCCCCCCATGTAGGATGAGCCCCTGGAGCTTGTTAAACCTGTGCCCATCACCCGACCGGCTCCACCCAGCTGTATGCCCACCAACTCTGCCCCCGGTGCCGCCCACAATAAAACTGCTCGTCCCTTTGGGGGCAGTGGCAGCACCAACGGCGTCATCTTGGCGCCAGCCACCTATGTGGCTTCTATTCCCTCTGCATCTTCAGCCTTCACCCCTGCCTCGGCTACTCAGGCACCTCCCCCCCAGCCTCCATTCCGGACTGGCTCCGCCTCTTCCTCCTCCTCCTCCTCCCCCTTGCACGTGTCCCCTGGCTCACCTGCCAGGGTGACAGTGCCCTGTTCCGCCCCGGTGCCGCCACAACCCTCCGTCTACAACACCCCCATCAACCTCTACTCCAACGAGAATGCCTGCGAGGTGGCCATGGGCCAAAGACGGGGCCTCCTGGAGAGCCAGGGTGGAGCCATGCAGCACAATGGGTAGGTGTCTTTCTCCCCGCCCCCTGGTTGTGACCACACCCCCTGGCTGTGACCCTGCCCCCCCTCACATTGCTTCCTTGTCACGTGACCTGCCGGCACTGTCCATCAGCCCAGGTATGTTTCCTTCCTTGCGGTACCACTGCAGATTGGGACACGTCTTCCTGACAAGTCCACCGATCTGACTGGCATTCATCTCTCCAGAAACAGAACCTTTATTGCAGTCCAGAAGGCTGTCTAGCAGCCCATAATAATCTTACACAAAGAAAGAGACCCAGACAGTGTGAACATGCAGCATGCCGCTGGTTCCCCTCTGCGATATCTGACATTCTGCTGGGTCGCCAAGGTGCTGAGTCCATGCGTTCATGCATCGCATTTCTCAGTAAGAGGTTGCTGCACTAGTGATTTTCTGGATGGTGCATTTGTGGAGGCTGACGGTTTGGCAGCACTGTAGACCCACACTGTCTTGGATGGCATCCCACCAGGAAGGAGAGAGAAACTAGCGAGTAACAGCGCTCATGTGGTGGGGTGGCGGGGGGAGGTGGAGCCTGTCGACCATGACCCCCACCTGCCAGATCCCCCCCACCTCCACGTTTTTGGGGACAGGGAGCCTGACACATGAGGCACCATTGACACAGAACCAGTCAGAACTGGATTGGACTCAGAACAGGCCCCTGTGGCACCCAGCCGATCTGGTCAGCTCCCCGTGTCCTTGCCGTACCTTGGAGCCCTGCTGCTGGGGCCTGGAGCTCGCCTCCTGCGGCCTGTGAGGTGCTGGCACTATTCATGTGTGGGTCTCGGTCCATCGGGGCCCTTTCTCCATGTCGTGGGGTTCCTGCCTCCGCATTACGTGACTAATGCTCTTCACAGACATTTGCCTTGTGGTTTTACGGTCATTTCTAGTCGTGCACACATACGGCATTAAATTTATATCCAGCAGATAGCGCTTCCAGTGCCGAGATGCTGCTTGGGGTGCATGTGGGTGAATTTATTGTGCCTTGGGGTTACGGTTAGGTCTTAGCCGGCCCTGCAGTTCATCTGCCACACTACTATATAAATCGGCAAGTTTAGCGGAGGAAAGGAATCTTATAAACATCAGAATGAAGGAGTTTTCTGGTCTTATTTATGTTTCTGTGTGACTCCCCCGTTCGATGTCCGGTGAGCGGTTGGGTCAGCCCAGGTGATGGGGTCCTCCTGGTAGCACTTTGTCGTGTCTACTGCATTCCATTCTGCTGTCAGACATGGAAACCTCTGTCCACTATATCCTGCCATTGTTAATATAATATCTTTCAGCTGTTGGAATGCAGACATGAACTGTAAAATCAACCATATGCTCTCACACACACACACACACACACACACACACACATACACACAAAAGTCACATGCACACATGGTGTCTGTCTCTATCCCATAGCACAGGGTCACCTCCGGGACTCGTTTTTTTTATACATTTTTAATAAAATACTCCCAGTCAGGAATAACAGATTTGATAAGTGGTGAAGCACACATCCTCTCTGCTTCACTGACTTCCGCTAGCGACGTCCTAAATTAGACACTGTAGCCTCATTGGCCTCGCCGACCTTTCAGGATATGAAGGGCTGCCAGGTTCACAGAGCCTCTAGATACAGAGCTACAGCCTCCTGCTTCCGTCTCTCCCGAGTTTTCAGCTCCCCTGTCTCCCCTTTGGACTCTTTAATGGTGCATGACCAGGAGTGCAAACAGTATTACTTTCTCTTCCAATCCCGTCTGCACTTTGAAATGCTGTAATGGGGGGCACGGGGGGGGGGAGGGGCTCTGTGAGTGTCCCTCCCTCCTTCTGAAGATGCCGGAGGAAACGGCTGTCGTGCCCGTGAAAGGGATCTCCTGTGTGCTGTAAGCCAAAGAGCATCTGCATGTAGGAGAACATGAGGAACCGGACCCAGTTCCCCTCGGTACGGGCCACTCCTGCTTTCAGCCGGTCTGCTAAAAGCACCTCATTAACCCAGTTTTTAGAAGGGCAGGCTGTAATTTACACTTTATGAACGCTGGCGGACAGCATTTCTCAGCGGTACAGCAACGGCGGCCGTCCAGCTTTCAAACCGGCAGCCTGCTGGGGGGGGATGTAAACTGAAGAGCTGCCGCGGTGCGGCGCCCGTGGGCTTGCGGCGGTGGGGAGGGACCTGGCCTTGGCGTGAGCTGGCATGCGTGTGCTGTCTGAGCTTGTGGTTTCCCCGGGGCCTGCATGGGTGGGCCGAGCCGTGGGTCTGTGATTTCCTGACTGACCTGTGCTCCTCTCCCTCTTCTCTCTTTCTGTCACTCTTTCTCTCTTTCTTTCATCCCCTTGCTTCTCGAAGGCCTACACTCCAATGACAAAGTCAGTGGCCGTGCAATCGGGTGTTGTGACGTGTACTGTAACACGTGTGCGGTTGCCCTAATACACATGCGAGTGATGCGCACAAGGGGGCGCTCCACAGCTTTGAGAGGCAAGACTGCAGTAGGAGATTGGCTCATTGGCTGTCATGGGTCACATGGGCTGCTTGGTCACAATAATAGTAGCAGATAGTTCCTGATTCTATCTGAATGCTTGTGCAGTTATTGAGAGACTGAATGAGACTGTGTGATCATTAGTATGAAATTGTGTGTTTTTGTTTGTTGAGTTATGCATGCCTGTGTGTGTGGTTGTGTCTGTTTGTTTGAGAGGGTATGTTTCTGTATGTTTGTGTAGCGCCTGTATGTTTATATTGAGTGTTTGTGTGTGTAACATTATTTGTAGTGAGTCTATGAGTGTCTTAAATTGTGCTTGTGTTGAGTCTGTTTTTGTTGAGTGTATGTTAGAGTATGTTTGATTTGTTGAATCTATTTTAGGATGAGATTATGTTTGCAGTGAGTCTGTGGGTGTGAGATTGTGCTTGAGTGTCTGTGCATATGAAGTTGTGTGAGAGTACGTGTTTTTTAAAAGTCATGAACACAGCCTGTCAACACATCCCATCTGCTTCTCCACACCTCTGCCTCAAGACAGGTGTTTTGTCATTAAATGCTCGTAATGATCTCCAGAACGATAAAGCCAGTTTATATGTACCTCACACCAACGTCTATGAAAGCTGGTATTCATGAAGCCTGGACTTTAACAAAGCTATAGCGCCCCCTGGTGACGAGAGGTCAGAATTTCAGTTTACAAACTTCACAGAGGTGTGCTACCCTCTCCTTTACTTGATGTCCACGTTGTCCTTGCAGCTTGACATCCAAGAATAAAAGCTTTGGTTGTTTTTTTTGGGCTTCCTGTGAACACACCTAACGGCTTTGTTGTGGCTCGTCAATCGTTGTTTTTTTTTCTGCATGCTGTGCTGCATCTTACACCTGCTTTTTCATTCCTCTTCATCCTTCATCTCTTGTTTTTGTCTTCTCTAGTGGACCCCAGAGCATTCTCAAGTGAGTATTGCCCCTGAACTTTTCCTTCTGCTATCTCAGGCCACTCACATGCCACTAACAATGCCATTTATCCCCCTTCTGACTTTTACCCTCTATCTCTCTTTGCGTCTCTGCCATCCCTCTCGGCCATCAGGAAAACTCCTCCAAGGTAAAACCGCTTCTTATGAAAACATCTACCGTAGATTTATGCTATAAAATCCCACAAAACGGCTACTGTTTCATCACCTGCCATTCAGCATCAAAGTTGGACGTTACGTTAATAAAACTCAAGAAGGTGTGAATATGCAAAGCAAAGACTCATCAGCACTCACCAAACACACTCAGATGCCAGAGAAATGAACCAACATGTACGTGGTTCAGTAAAAATACAACAAAAAAAAAACCCAACATTATTTTTTTTCCAGAAAAAATCATGTGACCTCCTTGGATTATACAGTTAAAGGGATAGTTAGATACAGTACAGGAGTGACAAGAAGTGCAATGATATCCAGGTGTGATTTTTGCTGGCCATACCCTTTAAAAAAACACTACGTTTTCAATGTCAAAGTCTGGTGTTCACTGCAAAGGTTTGTTAATACATACCATGTGTCGATCAAAGGAGATTTCTGACAACCACAGAAAAAGAGTTGCTGATCTATATCAGGCTGGAAAAGGTCACAAAGTGATATCTAAAGACTTTGGGCCTTACCAGTCCACTGTCAGGCAAATAATGTACCATTGGAGAAAATTCAGTACCACTGTTACTAGAAGAATGTTCTGAGTGTGAATTGGGAAGATAACATCATATTTATGTTTGGCGAGGAACAAACACTACTCTCCCGCATTAGAACCTCATCCCCACTGTGAAGCACAGTGGCAGCACTACACTGTCAGAGAAAAGTGTACAGCCTTGGTAGAGTTTTGTACTGCACAAATGTTCCTCGAAGTCCATTTCTATAGCATAAATGGTACATTTATCTACAACTAGGGGACAGCAGGCAGACCCTTGAGGGTACAGCCCAGTGACGGGAATTGTACCCTGGAAGGTACAAACTGGTACTTTTTTTCTGACAATGTATCACGGTTTGGGGCTGTTTTGAAGCCTTGGGACCAGGGTGGTTTAACATCAGTGAGAGAACTGTCAGCGTGCCAGCAAATTCTACAGGGGTGAGGCAGGGCGTCTGCTCATGAACACGAGTCAGTCCAGCCCAGGACGGTTTAAGTGGTAGAAATTTTCCATTTTGCAGCGAGTCAAAGTCCAGAACTTAATCCAATATAAATGTTGTGGCAGGACCTGAAGTGTGGAGAAAAGAAGGGGTTTCTCTAAGGAGAAATGGGTCTAAATTGCTCATAGCTGATGTGTGTGTCTGATCAGCAGTTCCCGTAAATGTTGGGTTGAAGTCACTGCTGCTCCGAGGGCATGGTCACATCCTTTGTCCAACAAAGATTTTCAATGTTGGTCCATTCTGATGAGTGGGTGAATGAACAATACAACATTTTATGTGGACCTAGATGATGATCCAGTAACATTTTATGTTAGACTTTGACAGAAATTTAGACAATTCTAAAGGGTTTGCAAACTTTCTAGCACCCTATAGAGCACAGCCTGGCCCGTGATCTCCTGGCTTTCTCGTCGCTGTGTAGGAGGGTGTCATGGTGGGACAGACACTCCATGGGTTGTCAGTCTTTAGTCACTCAGCCAGATACCTGAATAGTGATTAGTGGTTAGCCAAGGTCAAATATGCAATGTGGTGTAAAATGGAGTGGGATACAATCATCATATTGTTGATGTATCATGTTGTAGTTGTGGTGGCATGATGCTAGCACTCTGATACTGTCACGTTACAGCTCATGATGTGCCTGACCCTGCAGGGTGCCCCGGAAGCACGTCACGGACACCGACATCCAGTTCTACCATGTCCCGTCCCACAGCGATGCCAGTAAGAAGCGGCTGATGGAAGATACGGAGGACTGGCGGCCTCGAACCGGCACCTCCCAGTCCCGCTCATTCCGCATCCTGGCCCAGATCACTGGAACCGAGCACGGTATGTTCTGCCCATCATTGCCCACCCACCAATCAAACTGCCCCATCCTGCTCATCACTGCCCACCCACCAATTACATTCTGCCCAGTCCGTCCCATCATTGCCCATTCAAAGATCATGCTCAATATAGTTCATTATTAATTTTTTGAGCCTTACATCATCTGAATGTTGTAACATATCTGTAATTATACTGTGTAATGTCTCTGTTTTAGAACAACCACTGCAGAAAGAAGTAGGGAAAAAGACAAAGTAAGTAAATGACTTTTGAAATCTGGATGACACAAAACTTGCCTTGCATTGAAGTGTCCTTGTGATGTCACACAACAGTTGGTCTTGTGAGCATTCTGGGAGTGCCATACTGCTGGGGGAATGTGCCTGGTGCCCTCGAAAGCTACCAAACGTTGTGCTGTGCTGGGGAAATGTGCTGTAGTGAACAACAGCAGAGTCACTGCAAGTCAGAGTCTGCATATTCATCAAATAAGCATCGAGGGTGGATTTGAGCTGTTGACATTTGGGGGTGGTTCATGCTCAGTGCATTTTATTGGGCAATATCAGAGACTAGGGTGGGGCTTGAGAGCCTCTGTACGGCCAGTCAGTGCCTGATTTCACTGTCAGTAAATGTAGTAAAGCAGCCATTGGGGGGTGAGTTAAAATAGTGATTGATAGCGATGATCCTGTCTACCATCACTAATCAGCATGTAGGATGGTCTGCAGAGAAAACAATTGACTGGACACCATGCGCAGGTTTTACAGCTTCATGTAACTCTCATTATGAAGGCATGTCTGGGAGGTATGACTCATGGGGCATGAAACACAGATGTCTGTATTCTTGGGTTTGTATTCATCTCTTTTTGGGGACAGCATCCAGTTTAAACAGCAGCCACACAGGGAAGAAAGATGATGAGGAGACAAAAATCCTGGTCCCCATTGTGTGTGTGTGTGGGTGTGTGTGCATGTGCATGCATGTGTGTGCGTGTGTATGTGTGCTCATGCGCATGTGTGTGCGTGTGTATGTGTGCTCATGCACATGTGTTTGCGTGTGTGTGTGCTCATGTGCATGTGTTTGCATGTGCGTGTGTGTGTGTGTTTGTGTGTGTGCTCATGTGCGTGTGTGAACGCGAGCGGGTGTCTGTGCGTGTGAGCATAAGCTCGAGGTGCATGTGCGTGTGTGCGTGTGTGAGCATAAACTTGAGGTGCGTGCGTGTGTGTGTGAGCATAAGCTTGAAGTGCGTGTGTGTGCGTGTGTCTGCGTGTGTGAGCATAAGCTTGAGGTGCGTGTGTGTGTGTGTGTGTGTGTGTGTGTGTATGAGCATAAGCCTCTGCTTCTCCAGATGTGGCATCAGTGTGGCCATTCACCCTATCCTCTTCCTCCTTTTCTGCTTTCCCTTTTATTCTCCCTTTTCTTTCTTCCTCTCTTCCTTCCTCCCCCCCCCCGTTACTTTACCGGGCACCAGGATGACCAAGGTGAACTCCCAGGTCATCGGACCCAAGTACACCAAGCTCCGGGACTGGCACCATGATGTCTCAGCACGCGTCCTCAATGTCCAGTAGTGTGCGCTAGCCCATCGTCCATCACCCGCTGTCAACTGTAGCCATGCCCTCCTCCCATCTTCCCCCTGCCCCGTCTTTCTCATACCTGCACTCCTATTTTTCTCTCTCTCTTTTATTCCTAACATAGCAAGAGAAACGGTTTGACGTTTGTACACACATTATCTTGGCACACCGTGGCACAATTCCCCTTGGAGGCCTGTCATCCCCCGTGCCATAAATCACATGGATGAGTGTATTATCCCCGAGGAGGCATAACAAAAGGCAGTAAAACAAATAAACACCCGGGCAGGCGAGCTTTCTGAAGGGACGTAGCTGTGCTCCGCCCGCCCCCGTCCGCTACGCTAATTACAGGGTGTCTCCCCTAATAAGTCTGTCACTCGTTTCCCTTGTAAGAACATCGTCTATTAAAGCTGTTTACAATAACGGTCAGGAGAACAAAGCAGCCTTCACTGCTTAGCCGTAGCTAAAAATGAGAAGGCAAAAAGAGCGAACGGTAGCTGGGCTTATTCTGCTGCTGGGGCATTGTGTGGAGGGCTGCTTGTAAATGCATCATTCTGCTAGTGCTGTACGACTGTTAGAGATGTAACAGGAATGCCATGGAGGTGACAGCTGTGCCTGTTCCGGTCAAGCATTGATATCTTTTGGAAAGGATACCATAACACATCAACTAACAAATACCAAAATATATGGGTTTTTTGATTTTTTTTCCCCTCTCATAATTCATGGTACTCCATATAACCCAAAGCCTGAGGAGGTTCACACCAGAGATGGAAAGTTCCGGTCCAAAAAGTACAAATCCAGACCAAGATTTTGGTCAATCAACCAGCCGAGTGTAAAGAGACACGTTCACAGAATACTCAGCTGGTTGGTTGAAACAAAATCTTGGTCTGGATTTGTACTTTTTGGACCTGAACTTTCCTCCTGTAGAGCAAGGGTTTTCAAAGTTTGGACCACAGTCCAGATGTTGACTGAACCACAAGTTAATCTGGAGCCAATCGATAATAAATTGCACCTTGTGAATCAATATGGTTTAACGTAAAAAGACTTAATGTGGTTTGAAGTACAAAAAAACTTTATAGAGCCACCAAACTTAATAAGCAGACACATACCTCCCATGACAGTGAGTCGAAACAACCAGGGACCGTTAAAAAGTTCCCACTTCTGATACATATTGATATCTGTATTGAATGTTATTGTTAATTCATCAAAGTTCATGAAATGCTGTTTTGTTATTGAAAATTGTCCCGAAAATTTGATATGGATCTTTGATCAAAACATATGGGTAGCATTAGCCCAAGAGTCTTAATGAAGCTGAAGATGTCCTTCTGTGAAAGCCCAGCCAGCTTCAGTCATCAGAGACACAAAGACCGACCTTGCACTCACAAGTCTCTGATGACTGCTACAGGTGACACGATGACAGTGGCTGATGCAGATGATGATTAGTCAGAGCCAGCTCCACCTTTTCTGGGGCCCAAGGCAAAGCTTTACTTGGGAGGCCCCCCTACCAGGAAAACTTAGGATCATTTCACTTCCTCCACAGTGCAGAAAATTTAGGAGCCCTAGGCCATAGACACGACTCTGATCATGGCTCTGATTGTGGGAATCCGTGCTCTCCCCATGCAAAGAGGTGGGCGGGACATCGTTCAGGTGACGATATTGAGTGACATCGGCGGGATGAAGTTTGGGAGGTTTTAAGCTGTCGCTAAGGGGTGGAATTTGGTGAATGTGAGGTATAAAGATGGGAGAGTAGAGTGCATTAGAAAGATGCTTGGGATTGGAACCACGCACATACTGGAAGACACTGGAGAACTAGAGATGAGAAGTTATGGCACTGAACCTGCACGGTGGAAGGTAACAGGATGTGTCTCACACACACACTGCCGAGGACTGAGAGATGAGCAGAGAGGGTGTGGCTATCACAGAGGGCAGGGCTATCACAGAGAGCGGGGCTACGACTGGTGATTAATGAACTGGAGCCTTGGTATGTTTGACTTTGCTAATTTGTTTCAAGCTGCCCCTCCATCCTCCAGGCTTTGTGTTTGCACCTTTTAGTTAATGCTAATGGATAATCAGGCTGAATTTTAGCAGTTCAGTAATGTAATCTGTAATGTGCTCATTTCAATAAAGAGGTCTCTGTCTCACATTTCCTCCTTTTCTTCCTGATTTTTTTTCTGCTGTTCTGTTATCCATCTGTACTTCCTTCCTTGTTCACTGATTCTCCTGGGAAACTTAGACAGGGGTGTATTCAGGTCAGGTCCATGCACATACTGTGAGCCTCTTATCCCTCCTGTCCGTCACTGCACTCTGTGTCACATGTGCTGCGAAAATCTGTTCTCTGGAAATCTGAGCTGCCGAGACAATGAGCTTGCTCAGCCATGCTCCTGACCAGCAGCTTTCTGATTGGCTGTGGGTGAGAGTAGTTCCTGATATGGCAGGGCCAATGAGCTCGCTCGGCTATGCTTCTGACCAGCAGCTTTCTGATTGGCTGTGGGTGAGAGTAGGTCCTGATATGGCAGGGCCAATGAGCTCGCTCGGCTATGCTTCTGACCAGCAGCTTTCTGATTGGCTATGGGTGAGAGTAGGTCCTGATATGGCAGGCTTTGTTCTACCCAGAAATTTGACAAAGGAATTTCACTGTTTATAAATCTGTTGTTTTCTGTCACATGATCCCCAAGGTCCCCCTCCCTAGCTGCAGTCACCTCTGGCACTGTCAGGGTTGGTGTCATATTAATCTTCACAAGCATTCCTGCCATGATTTCCAGCCTGCTCTGTCATTCCCAGTGCCACCCTTAGAGGGCACAAACAAGTTCAGTTGTTCCAGACGAAGGATTAGAACTGAAACATAAGCCTGAGAGCTGCCTTTAAGGTAGATGTATCAGCTGTCAATCTGCAGTCACTAGGGGGCGCTTTAGAGTAAGAAATAAACCAGAACTGGGAGGGGGGTCTTGAATATTCTTCACTCTGAGCATAAACTCTTTCATAAATCAGATGATGATGTTAACATTTTGTCGATTTACGATATGTCTCTGTGGGCTTTCTGCTGCAAGCCTCTGTTCTGGGGTTCTAAAGGGGCCTGAATCCAGGGTTCTGAGGGTCTGGAGGCGGGGGGGGGGGGAATGCCTGGGAATAACCTCTGGTCTTCCTACAATGGGCTGGCTCTCCTGGAATGATCCGGAAGAGGTATTAGCCAACCATTGCCAGACTGCCTCTCCTCCACTGCGGATGCTAGACTCTGCCCTTACTGCACCCCTGCCTTGGCACACAGACTGCCCTCTTCCAGCTGGACATCTGCAGTAGCTGCTGCGGAGACGGCAGGCAGCGAGAGGCAGAGAGAGCTTCCAGTGTGATCTGAACTTGTCCTGCCATAGCATACAGAGCCATTTCTGTCCATCCAGATGCTAACAGCGGGCGTTCTCGGGGCAGTCGTGCATTTCAGAGCGTGAACGACGCTGTGAACTTTCTACCAGATGTCCCGTGCATTTGATCACAGCACGTGACCACCAGTGGGATCACCGTAAAGCAGAGTTCTGTCCTTGCCATTGCCCCCAGCAATAACACTGCCACCCAATACTGTTGCGTTGGATCTCCATTTATTCCTCTTAAGGTTAGTGATATCTGAGATAGAAATACTCCAATATAAAAAGAGTGGAACATTGATACGGTACACGATGCAGATCTATGCCGGCCTACGAATCAGACTCTAACATTGAAAGTGCAGAACTGAGTCTCTTTGACGGCACTGAAAATAAAAAAAACACACATATCAGATACTGATACTTCGTATTTTATGACTGTGATCCATGAATCACACTGACTACAGCAGGGGCTGTAACAGTCTGGATTTCCTCTGCACCTCACTGACAGACAAAAGCCCTTCATTGATTTGTAGCTCATCAGACTGGTGATGCTGTATTTTGTCCACATTGCCACTAGATGGCATCAAACCCTTGTATGATCTGCACATCAACACACTTTCTTCCAAGCACAACTGTAAAGTACCGAAGTATAATTTAAGGGCCGTCTTAATAGTTGACAAGAACTGGCTCTATAAATGATTACTTGAGGTCACATGATATTTTCACACATTGCTCTGAAGGATTCTGCCTACCTCTCCCTGTTTTTTATATTCACTGACCTGTTTTAGCTCTGCCTTTCTCCTCTACACAACAGGCGTGTGACTGCAGGACTCCTAGCCACACCCCCTCTGAGGTCACACCCACACTGGCCTTTGGCCCAAAGGCCCTCCTGGCCCACGTGTGCACATGCTGGCTGGTGATCAAAACAAAGCACAAAATATCATGGTTTAATTTCCACGCTGCATTCACGTCCATGTTAAACTATATGAATTACCCCTCTCCTGTCATGGCCTCTTTTCTACCGAGCCCTTTGCTCTCAGTACCCTAACCTGAAGTTACCCCCAGAGGACTTTCCAGAATAGGGTGATCGCTTGTCCGGGATGCAGGAGGAGATGGTGACTTGTGTGTCATTCTACGTGATTATTTTTATTGTTGACTGAGGTTGAATCCTCCCGTACCTCAAATAGTCTTAACAACGTAAAGGTTGTCTGTTCAAATCCATATGTAAATTGTAGCCTTTATCCTCTCATATAAGTTCCTTTGTAGAGAGCTGTGTCTCACCCCATCTAGACTGGTGGATGAAATAGAAGTGGTGCCCCCCCCCCCCAGGGGCTGTGGGAAAGTCACCGGTCCTCCAGTGGGTTCACTAGTGCAGTAGTGGGTGGGGCCACAGCGAGCGTGACAAATCCACTGTCCCTCTCTATGCACACGGGGCTGCCACCGAGCTGTGCCGTCATGGCAACGGCAAAGTTATGTCTCCATGATGGTGCGGCGTGCCAGCCATCCCGCTAAAATAAGCTGGCGGGAGCGGCGGTCTAGCCGAGTTCAAACGGCGCCGTATCTCAGCCGGGGGGGGGGGGGGGGGGGGGCACAGGGGGGCGGCGCGGGGGGGCGGGGGGGCCGCAGGCGCCAGACGGGGCGAGGGGGGCGGGGGGGGGGGGCGGGGGGGGGGGGGGGGGGAGGGTAGGGGGCGGGGGGGGGGCGCGGGGGGGGC
>JABFEA020000043.1:5708943-5730836 GCA_019775915.2 Cyphomyrus plagiostoma
GTGCAGGCTGTGCTTCACTTCTGTGACCTTCTGTTAAAGTTCACCATGGTGCAAAATGTGTGTTGAGGAATGAGAACATGTTTAGAGTTTTGCAAAAAGGGTGATTCAGATCTACATCTAACTAGATTGTGTCTAACTATGTGACCAAAGGAGCGACTGATTCAATAAATTAGTTTTGGCAGCTGGCAGTTTTGTTCCAAGAATGAGGTTTAGTGTTTTTGCTATTCAGAAAAACCGTAAGATACTAATTAATCAATTTTGCTGCATATTTAGGAAAACCCTCACAAACTTTAACAATTTGTCCGGAGTGCCTGTCGTTTTTACTTTTATATTTTGGTGCCATGTGTCCCTGTATAAGGGACTCTGGAAGGAGGCTGGCTTCAGGAGGTGTCATGCTTGCCCAACTGCGTAACAATCCTTGCAACCCAGAAATTTTCCCTCTTCCTTGGAATAGAAGAGGGTACAAGGAAGCTGAAAGGTGACTTAAACATGAACTGAGAGCCCTTCTGATTGCAAGAGGTACAGGCAGTGCCGTACCTTAAAATTCTGGGGCCCCTGACATAATGTATCCCCCCCCCCCATCCAATTTTATGTATTCAAAGACCCTGTCAGGTCCTGGGCCCCCTGAATCTGCCAGTGTATCCAGGCCCTCTGACACCCCATGGGGCAGGTATGGGAGCTTGCATGCTACTGTTCCATGCCACTCCCTGGTCACTACGCATGTGTGTGTGTGTGTGTGTGCATGCGTGTGTGCGCACCCGTGGTTAGCCGCCCCTCGCCCACCACCCGCCTCCCAAGCTTGCCACGCCCGCAGGTGAGGTCCGTATGCCCACTTTGAGTCGGCGGTAAACCCACACCAGCGTGCCGGGGGTTGGGGGTCATGACCCACGCACTGCCACTGAATGGCACATTGAGAAGCCGTCACAAAGAGCACTTTCACATTCCCGGTGCGCAGCTGAAAGGTCTGTTTATGTTGGGATTCCTGCAGCTGGAGAGCGAGAGTTGAAAGGGTGGTGTGGGTTTAGCCACCGCTTAGCTGGGCCTCCTGGGATGGCGGGGGGTGCACTGCCGTGGATGCAGAATATTCAGGCAATCAATGTGTAGGCGGCCTCAGAAGGATTGGGGGTTACCTTTTCAAAAGGAGGGGGATTCTGGGTAATCTGCCATTAGTGAGTCATGAGCATCTGACTGGGCTCTTTCTGAGGTAGGTGCTGGTAGTGTGGAGCCTGGCGGTGTGAAGATGAGGCATTTCCATGACAAAATAGGGCCACCGGCTTTTATTCACATATTTATATATAATTTTTCATTCTCACTCTCGCAGTCACACCTGTTTATTTCTCGTTAAAATATCCTCCACATGATGTCAGCGGAGCCAGACAAAGAGTTCCCCTGTTATCCAGAAAATTAATTACGTTTCCTGTTTAATGAGCATCTTGCCTCAGGGAAGGGGAATTGAGAGAGGAAGGGGGGGCAGGGTGTTTGAAAGATGGAGCCCCGGGGTGGGGTGGGGTGGGGTGGGGTGCATGTGTGTGACGGTGGTGTACTTGCATGGGGGACCCCCCGGGGGTACAGCTTCCGTGGACACGGAGTCACGGACCCACCTGCAGAGAGGTGCGCAGGCTCGCGCTGTTTCCCGTTTTTAAGGGGGCTTTAACGTAACGTGCTGGTACATTATTTCCTTAGCAGCCAATCCGGATCAGGCTGATTATTTAACTCTTTTAAGGTTAAACCGGGCACTGGTGGGAAAAAGAGTAAAACGATCCTAAATCAATGTAGGACATTACTGTAATCCGACCACTGCGCTGAAACAGGACGCCTATTTACCGGGGACTTTCACAGATATAGTATAAAGTAGGTTACCGGCCCAGCAGAAAGTTAAGTAGGTCTGGCTCGGCAGAATCACAGCTTGACGTCCATATTTCTTAATGGGGCTTTTGATTTGTTTAAATTAATTTAAATAATATCATTATTTTGTTGTTATTATGGAGGTCCTGTTATTAAGTGTGACGGTGCGGTAATGCGCAGGGGGAACACGGTGAAAAATGTGTAGTGGAAAAGAAAATAAAATAAAAGAAAAGAAACCTGGAAAAGAAAAGGAGAAACACTTCTAACAGATCTGAGACTTACCGGCTGCAGTTCTCCAAGACGTCGCTGGTCGGTGCTGCGGAGTGAAGGGGGATCTCCTGTGCTCGTCGGAGGAGGAGACGGAGACCGGGGAGAGCAGGGGAGGAGGCGAAGGAGGGAGCTTGTGCACTTGGAGAAGATTGAGGAAAAGTCGGACGGGAGAAGATCCCGCGATCCAAAGAGCTCCTCGTTGTGTTTCTCTTTAATGCGAGCGCCGGAGGGGATCTGCATCCGAACGGGAGTCCGGGAGCTGGAACCGCGGTCCCGGTTCGGCCAGCAGAAGGTGCGATCGGAGGAGGGGGGTCGGCGAAACGAGGTAAAAGCGCGCAACTCCGGGGGCGCGATCCGGTGCCTGGCCGCAGCCTGCAGAGCCGAGCTGCTGCGGAACTCGCGCGTTCGGGCTTCACCTCCGCGGATCTCACACGTGTGCCAAACATATGGGGTAACTGCATGGGGATACGGGAGTCGGGCACGCAGTGCCCGGGGTGCGCTGGGGGAGCTGCTAGGAGTTTGTATGTTCAGCGTGCAAAACGTGGGATATATGCACTGTAATACCCGTCCCAGCTGGGAATACCTCTCTGTGCCTGTACGCCCCCGTGATACCAATGCATTTGTGCTGTAGTGAATGTTTCTCCGTGTTTGCATGCCGGTGGTTGTGTACTTAGAGGGGATCACACCTAAACGGATTACACGGGCACATCTGTTACGGGCAAGGAGAGAGAATTGACAGGATTTCAGAGTAAATAATTGTACTTTAATCCCTGGGTGGGATTTGTACATGCATTGTAAGTGGATAAAAGGTATTCAAAATAAAGTATCGAGTGAATCACACGCCTATTAAGGTTTTATGTAATGTATATTTTATTTATATATGCATGTGTGTGTGTAATTGAAAATGTTACACTGCTGGGAGACAGATGATTGTTTTAATTTATAGAGTGATATTTAATTACATATTGGAGGATATATGTGTACATTTATAAAAATATCTTTGTTGTACTATTTATTTTGAAGTGTCTATTGTGAGTTTGAAGGTGGCAGTAGTGTGAGGCAGGTGGCCTTTTTTGGGCTGTGGTTGCAGGATAGAGGCACCAGCGCGCTGCACTTCAGAGACTTTTAAAGGTAAAGGTGGGGTTTTGTGATCCCTTCTTCCCTGCATGTTTAAAATGTCGGAATGTAATGTTAACGCTGCTCTCTGTCAGCTGTGGGGGTATCGGTGTGTCTGTTAACTTAGCGGCTGCTTCTTTCTCCTTGTTCGGACCGCCCTCTGAGTGAGCGATACACCAGCTCGCCTTGTCCCGGTGAGTCGGTCACCCTGGCAGGGTGCAGGAGGTGCTTGTCACCTGTGTGCGTAACACAGAGGGAGAGGCCTCCTACTATGCGTGCAGCCCACGTCCTGTGTGGGCTGTGTCCTCGCCGCAGACAGACTCGCCGTGTCCTCCTGGTGGAGAAGCTTCCTGTACACAAACAGTGAAATGCTTCAATATGGCTCTATTATAAGCAGTTGTTCAGGACATGCATCACGCTGCCAGTGCCACCGTCGTTTCCGAGTCTCACGGTGACACACGTGCACCGCTGTGCCTCTGCACACACACGCCATCGGCGAGTCCGCCTCCACGCGGGACTTCCCTCCTTGTTCCGCTGCTCCTTCACGATGGAGGACATCGCAGGTGGACTGAAAGTAAGATTTCTTGGCCTGATTGTTCATTTTTGTAAAGAAATTAAACAGATGAGAGGGAGCTGTTACTTACATTTATTGAGCGGATGCTTTTATCGAAAGAGACACGCACTTTATGTGAAAGCAGGGCAGACGGTCTCTGGAGCAATTGGGACCTTGCTCAGGCATGAAATCACTCTGCTGACTCTGGGATTTAAGCCGGCAACCTTCCGATCACTGAAAAAACATCGTAAGCCGCTGGGAGTGGGCGCCGTCCTTTTGCTTACTGATCCGTGAGCCCCGAAGGAGGATAGGTGTTCAGTGTTGGCCTGGAGAAGATGCTGGACTGCAGGGGACACTGGCAGGCCCAGGCAGTCCCGTTACTGCTGGTCTGGAGTCCGATCTGTCGGGTGCATGTTTGTCTTCCCCCATTTCTGCGTCTGGCGCTGCCCGGTGGTGACATGGGCCCACAAGGTGAGGGAGGCCGAGCAGAGATCGCCACCTAGAGGTCAAGTGTAACTCTAGCGGTGGTGCAGGGGGCCAGCTGTTGGACCTACAGGTTGGAGCTGGCTCATTTTAACTGGACATCTCAGATATCCAGTCTACCCCCCCCCCCAGCGGATTCACATGGGGGGGCAACGGAAAGAATGTAGTGATACTGAGAAAAGCAGTAACCGCCCCACCCCCTATGCCCCTAACCCAGACTGGAGATACCATGCTACCTTCAGCCCTGACCTCTGTGGCTCCTGGGCTTAGGGGGAAAGGGGGACGGAAGCAAGGGGTGCGATTCCTAAATCATCATCTCAGCACCTCCTTCTCCCGTTACTGGGGCCGGCTCCAATTCCGCGTGACCATGCTCTTTCTCACAGCGCGCAGGAGGGCTGCGCCAGGAGTCATGATGAACGTGATCGCCACACTCTCCTGCTGTGCATCTCCATGGTCCTTGGTGTAGCGGTGGTTCGGTGGCCACTAGGTGGCCTCCCTCTGTGGGAGGCACGGAAGGCTCACGTGAAGCCCCGCGTCGGCACAGCGGATCCAACCACACCCCCAGCCCCCCCCCCCCCAGTACTGCGGTCGTGTGCGGTTGGACGCTTCGTCGCTGTTCCGTCTACGTCGGGCTCCGGGTCACATGCTCGTCCCCACCCTCGGCTCACAATGGAGCCGTTCATAAATCAAACATCGCCCACGCACATTGGGAACCTCCGGCACTTTGGGACGTACGATTCCGCTTAAGCCCCTCCCGGCACCGCCGTTCGCCTTTCCTCAGGGTTGCTGCCCAGGGAAAGTCTCCGGGTGGGACTGTGGATCAGGTCCTGGAGAAAATGGCACTTAGCTGACGTGTGCTCTGAATCTGTGCATGGGATCGCGATCTGCGTGGTGAGTAGGGCCCCGCCCTGAAGAAATGTACACTCGTATCCCTTTACACTACAAGTGCTTTTACACCTGAGTGAAGTGCAGCAGCCATCCTGTAATCAGGTAAATGATTACACAAATGAGCACACATCTCGCTATTAAGTTCTGCTGTTTCGTTTGGCAGAGGCGCCTATTGCCGTGCCAACCGCAGCGTTTTGTGCGAGAAGACGCTCAATTGCGTGCCGACTGACATTTGCATGCATTTATGAATCCATTTTTTTGTGTGCTGCCTTTCAGCTGCTTTGGCTCCTGTCCAGAGTGACTAATCAGCATGCAGGGACCGAGGCAGGTGTGTGCGAGTGTGTTACAGTTGCATTCTGGGAGAAGAAGGTACCAGCCTGGGCTGCTGATTGGAGGGTCACCGTGCAGCACAGAGCTCATTGGGTCTTCTCGTTTTGGGACCCATGTTCTAGTAGGAACCTTCTCTGCAAGGTCGAGGTGGAGGGTGGAGTCGTCGTAGCTGTATCTTCTTGGGAATGCTGTCTTTCTAGAAACTTATGCTGAAGAGACAGGGGTCTCTGGTGCCCACAAAGGTGAACGGTGATCACGTTTTCTCTTATTATTTTTTATCTTATTTATTAATGATAACAGAAATTGTGGTTTAACCATAATGTACGCTAAAGGCTTGCAGCTGCTAGCAGCCCTTTGTGCTTCGCCTGCCTGCCGTGGTTTTAAAGAGTGCCACAGCTTGGTCATGTGACCTCTGTTCAACCCAAGGTCACCGGCCTCGCCCTGGGGGCCCGTCTGCCTCATGGCTACCACAGCGGTCTTGCTCCCTGGATATTGGCCATGCTGAACCTGAGGTCTGGATGATCTTCTGCAGTCCTGTTTCTGGCGGTCAGACCATAACTGTGGGGTTGACAGTAACGTTACTGCCGGTGTTCAGAGGGACATTTTTACCAGCAATGCCTGTATCTCTATCCCCACCTGCAAACATGTGATCCCCATTGTTTCTCAAACCCAGTCCTCTCCTGCTCTCTAATTGTGTCATGATCTCAGGATTGCCGCTGAGAGTCACCCCCCCCCAGGCTGCAGTCTGTAAAGTTTACCCCACAGGTGCTGCACCCCTCTCGAAGTGGTTTTGTGGCTACGGGCTTGGCCCCCCGCCGTTAAATCGTGGTGGCTGGTCTTGCATTGGGGCTGTGCTGGTGAGAGGTGCTGTGAATGCCATCAGATTGTCAGTATTGCTAATTACACCTCAGGTTCATGGGGAAGCTGCTTTATTACTGCAGTACCCAGTGAACTGAGAGGCCATGACTTATGAAGAAGATAAATGTGGGGAAAGTCACTGGGGGCCTGCAGAGGATACAGGGGTATAACCTGGGTGGGACGCCAGCCTCACACACACATAGCTTTGTATTTATATCTTTGTAGGGACTGTCCCTTCATTTCTATGGGCAAAACCCTAATCCCAGTCATGACCTTAACCCCTACCCCTAAAGAAACAAAATCCAAAACTTTTGATTTTTAATTTTTTATGAGATTTGTGGGGACTGAAAAAATGGTCCAATGGTCCTTCTCCAATTCATATTTAGCACTAAATTTAGCATAAAATGGGATTATGTCATGCCCTGGTCTCGAATATCACAAAACCTATATGATGTGATCCTTGGAGTTCATATTCTTGGCTGCTACATATTAAAGATGGTGGGTTAACACATGTGTGTTTATAAGACATAAATCTGATGTGGTTTATCAGTATGACATCATGCTTGGTAACTAGCATTCCTCCCTCACCTGTTTGTACTCCGACATGAGAGCAGCTGTCAGGAGACAGTGTTCCTGGGAGGGGGGGTTCCCCTTGGCTGACGTGCAGTCACCCGTTTTGTGAGCAGTGTTCAGCGCTCAGTCCACATCAGAGCTTGATGGAGCTGCTTTCTCCTTTGTTGTCCTGCCTAGAGGGCTCACTGCTGCTCCTGGACAGAAACTGTGTGTGTGTGTGTATGTGTGTGTGCGCACATGTGCAGGAGGAGTCCGCATCTCACTGTCTACTTGCTTTATCTGTTTCTTATTGGGCCGCATCACTGTAGTTATCTGAAGCAACGTTACACTATGCTTCACTCTTACACAGTATGTATTTTGTTACTCAGCTAATCATGCTCACACGGTATGTGATCTATTTGGGGTGTAACAGTTCATTGATTCTAGTCAATCCATTGATTGTTATGGCCAGAATATGATGTACAGTGGTACCTCAGAATTCAAATTTAATCCGTTAAAAACTCCGGATTGAATCCTAAAAAGTTCGAGTTGTGATCGAATTTTCCCCATAAGAAAAAATGGAAAACCAATTCATTGGTTTCCGGCTCCAAAAAAATACACCTATTATTAGCATTTTAACACAAAATGAACCGGATAAAACAAGAGCATATACTGTACTAAACATATCTAAGCACATTTATCAAAACAGTAATTTGTAAAGTAAGAAAATAAATGTATCCAACCAATGTGTCCTGCCCCGATCGTCCGCATCTTCGGTGTGCCACGCCCCCTCGTTAACCCTGTGTGGAATCCCCGTGTGATCAGCTGTTTCTGGTTGCTGTCATTAGTCCACTTTATTTCGTCTGCGTTTCGCTTTAACCCAGGTCATTGTATTGTCCGTTTGCGTTTTGCTTGCCTTACCTGTAATTAAACCACGTATTCCCCGATATCCTGACGTCTGCACCTTTGTCTCCATTCCGTCCCAACTCGGCACAACAATATTATTATAATTAAAAGTATTAATGGTTTATTATTAATATTAAAATAATGAACAAGAAATCTATATTTTTAAATGTATTTTGTTATATATTCATAATTACTGTTACTGTCTATTATTGTTTAAATGTATTTTACTGTCTAAATATATGTATTCAGCTAGTGTAAACATGCACGGTGCTATCACAGCGAATGCCAGGCTGAGACTGAAGCGCTATCCTTTGTTTCCGCTGAGAGACCTGCGGCGTGACTCATTTCCCCGCGCGTTATCTTAGGTCGGCGTTCACAGTTTGACTTCTGAGATTCATATTGAGCTCTAGGTACTTTTTTTCGAACTGATTGATTCGACTTTTAAGAAATTCGAGTTCTAATGAGTTCGAGAACTAAGGTACCAGTTCACTCAGGTAGCTTAATGAATATTGATTCATATCATTGAAAAGTGATTCACCAAAATGCTCACCCCATATCTATCACATTACTATGTGGTTCACTCTCACCCTGTATCTCACTTTACCTTGTGCTTCATGCTCACCCCCTGTCTATCATGTTACTGTGTGCACCATGCTCACATTGTATCTACCACTCATGCTTACACTGAATCTGCTGCGTTACTCTGTGCACCACGCTCACACTATGTGTATAACCTTACTCTGTGCTTAATGCTCACCCTCTATCATATTACTCTGTGCACCACGCTCACACTGTATTAACTATCACCTTGTATACATTACTCCATGTTGCCTGTCATGTATCTACACCAGTGTTGTTGAAAACACTAGTTTTGACTTGCCTGAAAAACGTAAAATGTCTTATGGGTGGGCGTATTAATTCTAGTCATGTGCGCGTTTGCACGGGACGTTTTGGCGCTGACGGTGAGATCGGCTTGTCTCTCTTAAGGCGTCTTGCTCGAGGGTTTGGTGGCATAAGCCTCGCTAAGCCGCTTGTGGAGGAACTCCACCTTTATTAATACAAAATCAAAGCGGACGTCATTTGTGAACTGACACAGTAAACCGACTTGTTTTCCGCGGAGCTGTGCGCCGATCTCGTACGCGTTTCACAGAGGTACTTAGCTGGGAAGAGTAGTAACTCCGCATTTGATTGCAGTTTATTTTTTCACTATTTGGAATCATTGCCGTGACGGTTTTGATAGGTGTTCATAAATATTTACAGTCCCTGACTCTTCCCGCCCTTATGGTGGGGGGATGGGAAGGGGGGCTCGTGAGCTGAGGGTTGGGGTGGGTGGCGGGACATCTAGCGGACGTGGTGTTGGCGGCTAAGTGCTTCCACATGCTGGCCAACCTGCAGATGGTTGAGAGAGGGGGGCGAGGAAGAGGACAAGGAGAGAGGTGGACAGGGAGATGAAGGGGAGGGAGAGCATGGGGACCTGCAGCAGGAAGCTGCAAAGCCGGCTCCGCGCTGCAGGCTCTCAGGTAAACACGGCGCTTTTTTCTCATGAACTGTGGAAGCCGTACTGAGGAAAATAGTTTCTTAATTTCTTGGATGGCTTTCATTCCGAGTCGAAGGCAGCACACACATGTTCAGCGACTGGAGAATATGGGCGTCTATGGACGGACTTGGGGAGATCTTGATGCAATACCAATAACTAGGTTTCTTTAAATTCATATTTTCTTTAGCAACATTTAGCAATTTGTATCTATCTCTCTTTTTCTTTTTTTTGAGGTATTACCGTTATTGTAACAGTGAATTGGACGGGTCCCCCCCCCCCAAAAAAAAAAAAAAACAAAACAAAAACTAGATAAATACAGATCCCCATTTTCTCTTAGTGATGAATGTACATTTTGAGGGGAAGGTGTTCAGGCAGGAGGGAGGTGCTGGCTGTTACAGCTGTGGGTGGCATGGCACCATTTGCCTTCTGGCTTGCCTGTTTGTGTTCCTTGAAATGACACACTGTTCACATGAGAACTCCATATGTAGAGGGAAAGCACTGTGAGCTTGGGAGCTTGGGGTAAGAGCTGCTATGACCCATTCTTGGGGGTTGGACCTGACAGTGACAGCTCTTCACTTTGGACATGAGCAGAATCCTCAAGCTCCATCTTGGATGTAGGAGATGGGGCCATTTTCTGAGATCATGCTGGCTCGCTGCATCTGTGTGTGATGTTGCTGTCTGCCGGCCCGAAATGTGTCAAGAACCTCGTCCTGTTTCACCTAAGGAGCACAGAGTGTAACCACGGTAACTTCCCATGGTAACGGTCCCATTGTCTTGCATCTCCTCACCCCTGTGCGGTGAGCAGCTCCCTACTTGCAGCCTCATCCATCAGCTTCTGGTAGCTCTCTGGTGAGTTCAGCTCAAGTTCTCATGGGAGAAGATCTCTGGTCCTCCCAGGCTCTCTTGATTGACTGCTCCATCAAATTGGTTTCTTCTGGCACTACTGGATGTATTTTCTACTTAGTTCTTCTCTTCATGCTATTTATTCACATTGCTTTTCTGTTGTTAGGCTCCGGTCCACAGTCTATGGCTAACGCTACAGTACCGTCTTACACTTGTTGCTAATCACTCACTGGGAGCTCAGCCTAGCAGCCCTCGCACCTACATTGGCTCCCTGACAGCCGTATGCTTGTCTCGCTTGTATATGGCCCTCAACAAAGGCGTCTGACAAATAAACATAAATTGTAGCTCTCGCACTGCTTTTTGTGGTAGGTCGTCTCAGCCTTGCTACATATTTGGAGGAAGTTATCTTGTTTTAATAAATATTTTTAGTTAATTGCAGCGCTTCCTTGCCCAGGATGATTGAAAACCAGAGCTCTCCATGGTCTGGCAGAACCTCTCTTGTGAGTCGGTAGTCTGTGTTAGAGAGCAGTAGATTTGTTTCTGTGTGTTTTCTCCCCTTTGCCGGTGTCAAATGTAACATCTTGACAAAAAAAGTGTTTTGCTCTAGAGAAGCCCGTTCTGGATTCTGTGCCGAGTAACCACCTGGACGCAGGGCCTGAAAGTGCAGAGTGGGAAAAGCGGCTCACCGGTGCCTCCTTGAGCAGCCCATGTTGTACGCCATTGTACAGAGTTGCCACGGTTACACTCTCCGTTTTTGTTTTTTCCTGGCCTTCTCTTGGAGGACCTTGAAACACAGAGGGATTGACTTCATGGACTGCTTGAGGCAGCCCTCTCTCTGTAGAGTAGAGCTCATCAAGGACTCCCAAGATGCCCCCTAAGACAGTCCATCACTGTTTAGTGCCAATTCTGTTTACGGGAGGCTATTTGAGATCCTTCCCCATCAGTTCTCTTGAACTTAACATCTCAGCTCAGCATGTTAAATTGAACCACACTGTAGCTGTTGGCTGCAGATGGAAAACGCTCAAATTGTCACGATGACTGATTGCCCTTGGCTTGGGCCATGTGCTGCTCCGGCCAGATTGTTTGTCCTGCACCTGAATTAGTTGTTTCTGTCTGTGTACGGTTGGGTTAAGTTCAAATTTAAGCGGTGCAGTTTCACTCAAAGGTTTCATGTTCATGCTAGGCCCGAATAGCATCTGTAGGGACATGTAATCTTTTTGTCATCCTGGGGCCGGTTCTAATCTGTCTGTCTTTATTGATTACCAGTCATCTGTAGGCCAGGCCGACAAATATCATAAACATCTTGGTGTGGGGGGCAATGGAGGTAGCATTCTTCCAGGGTGAAGGGGAGAGATGATAAATACTCATTTTGACTGAAGTTACTGGTGCTAAGTGGTCTCTGTGGTCTAAACATTGACAAATGGAGAAACTGGCTGAGGATCACATGACTGAGGCAAGACCGACCCCCCCCATCCCAATCAAGTTCTTATGTTGCATGCTTCAATGAACAGATACAAGTTATCACATTGTTATAACAGCTGCAATATCATAATTTTGGTCATTTATATGGTATGTTTTTATGCGTCTATGATGTTATTATGTAGAAGTTGGTTAAACAAATCTGGAGGTTTCAGAAACCAAATTGAATAGTATTACAAAAATCCCTTCATTTGTTTTACTAACACTGCAGATGGTGGACAGGCATCCACTGAGCTCTGTGGGTCACACACCTGCAAAAGGCACCTTAATACAGATGGGAGTAATTGGGTAACCCTCCCCCCATGCAATTAAGGAATCTAGTAATTAACTTAGATTGGTGGTAATATATAACCCCTTATTTCAAGAATGTTTACTAATAGTATGCAAGACCTCATACACAAGAACAAGATAATTAATATAAAAATAAATGATCTAACACTGTTATATTCCAATTACCCTTTGGGTTTGTGGTTTAAATGTCTGTAGTGCGCGTGATTCCCGTCACCAACCACATGCTCAGTTCCCACCGGTGACTTTTTTTTTTTCTTTCTTTTCTCCAGTCCTTACACCCTATATGTATGTGTGATTGGTGCTGCTTAGACTATCAGATCTACGCAGCATGAAGAGTTATGCGGGGACTGACACCTGAGCTCACGCTAGCTTAGTTCCTGTGAGAACACAGGAGAACCTGCGTCCAGGGTGGGGGGCAGCCATTAGTAGCCCGGAGATGGGGCTTCCCGCAAGCATCGTTCACATAAATGGCAGCTGATTTTATACTCTTTAAGACAAATCGCTGGTTATTATTTGTCCATCTTCCAGCAGGTTATCCTAGTCAGTCTTGCGGAGGGGCCTGGACCCCATCCCAAGAAGTACAGGACAGGGGCTAGGCCCCCACGGCACACTGGTCCATGGTAGTGTGCACAGGCGATTTAGTGGCATCACGTAGCCTAACTTCATGCCTTTGGACTGTGTGAGGAAACCCAGACAACAACTCAGAAGAACATGCAGACTCCACATAATGTGAAATGAAGGCGGGATTCGATCCCAGCCACTGTGCCTCCATTTCGTTTGTTTGTTTGTTTGCTTGTTTGCTAATTGTTACAGGATTGCAATGAGCAAAATTGTCGTCCATCATGAAGCCGATGTCCCCAATCAATGAGCCAGCATACAGTATAAGTTTGACAGGCTGTGCTGCTGTGATTTTTATTTTTTTTCGCTGTTTAGTTTGACAGGGTTTTTTTTGCTGTAAATACCTGTGGTCGTTTTTATTGGCTGCATGACAGGGGCTGCAAAAAGTCTCGCTGCTGCTCCTTAACACAGATCCAGACTTTGGTAACATGTCCAGTTGTTATATATATGGGTAAGGGCGTGTCCCAGGGATCCTAGTGAGCAGAATGATGGCATGAGTAACACGCAATCCCAGTTAACAGCTCACTGATGTGCCCAGCGCTTCCTTTGAAATGATCATCATTTTATCTTTAAAAATACTTCAGACTCTCACAGATGTCTGACACATTGTCACCATCCTCCTCCTCTTCATCTCATGCTCGCCACCCGGGCGTGTTTCACTTCTGACATGACACTGCGCAGATTTATGGCTCCTCCCACGGGCCTGGGTTTGTACGTGGGGTGGGAGGTCTGCATTGCAGTTCAGCCAGACAATACTGCACCCATGTGTGTGTTGGGGGGGGGGGGGGGATGCTGTCTCGCATTACAAAGTCTATTTCGATGTGCAATAAATTATTTTGGAGATATTTGAACCGGGGCTGATCCGTTTCATGTGCAGCTGGGAGGATGGTTCTGGTCCGTCGGGCTGCCCTGGCTGGTACAGGGGAATGCCGTCTCAGAAATTCGGAGGTGAATGTAGGACAAATGAGCGAGTTTAATTAGGACGGGTGCAAGCTGGTGGCGGAATGTGCCCCCCCAAACTCTCACACTGCCGGCCAATGTTTGAGCTCCCCTCTCACAGGCAGTCTTTGTCTGATGGGGATTCCAGGTGCCCCAAACTCTCTCTTTTTCAGTCTCCCATCCCCCCCCCCATCTCCTGCTTCCTCCCCTCTGGCCTCCCCTCCCCCCAGCAGATGTGATCCCTGGCTCCTCGTCCTCCACGGCGCTCCCCAGGTGTGTGCGTACACTTGGGGTCTCCTTCAGCAGCTGTTGGGTTGCGGCCTGCCTGGGCGTCCGGGCCACTTCCTGGCTCTTGGTCCGGCGAGGAGACTCCATTGCTGGGGGGGAGGAGTTGGGGCACAGTGGAGGCCGGGGGAATCTGAAGGGCTGGGGGGAGGTTTTTAGGGCTCCAGGAGTATTTTCAGACACGATGCGTTTAGCACGCTAACGGCCGAGTGGTTCTGTTCTGACTTCTGAACAGTGATTCTGTTTTGGTTATGATGGCCTTCCAGGGTCATTGCTGCTGAAAATGTACCGGTTTAGTGACTTGTTTTCCATCTCTGTGCTCATCCAGAGGACACTCTCTCTTTTTTTTTTCCCCTCAGTTTTTTCCGTTAGAAATTGCTCCTGCGATCTCGGTCCTGCTGCTAGGTGAAGGCGGAGTATCCTGCGGGACGGAGATAAAACTCCCACTGCCAATTTGGGATCCTGCAGATCCCGCACTCCGCCACGCATGGAAAACGACGGCAGCAATGTCACATCTGCAGCCGGTGTGATGATGCCCGCAGCCGACTCAGCAGAAACGTGACGCATTTGTCCAGCATGTTCATTAAAAACCAAAATCCTACATCTTACATATTCACAATTTATCTCTAGTTGCAGTAATTTTGGTCTTGCATAAGAGTCAACTTAAGATGCTGCTGACGCAGTCCCCAGATGAATATGTTCCTTAATACTATTTTCTTAATACTATATTTCCTAAACCATTCTGCCACCTGGTAGCTTCAGTTACCGCCTGTATATCGCCATTTGTTAAACCGTGAGCGAGTAGCACTTTTGCTCACTTGGACTCGTATCAGAAGCCATGGCTTTGGAAGCACCCCTGGACTCCCTGATTGATTATAAACCAGCCATCTGCTCTATCAAACATGCAGAAGACTCACTGAAATCTGGCCAACCCCCCCCCCGCTTTTGCAGCGGTGCCCCCAGGCCCTCCGATGATCAGAGCAGAGCAGTGGTCATCTCGCTCTACTTTAGCGTCATCACCCCACCTTGGGGCCTTCCTTTGTCTTTCTGGGGGTGTCATTTGCAGTGTGATAATAGCCCCACCGTTCATCCATCTCCATTTGCCCAAACAAGCCGCGGTCTTGCGATAAAGGGGATTGCAGCAATGACTTCCAGCTGCCATGCCCGGAAGGCCTCCTTCTCCGTGAGCGATGGAGAGCCCCGGCTTCCTGTCATTAGGGAGAACCTGGGAGGGGAGGGGAGGCGGGGCGGCTGCGGCTGGGGCACTCACTGTTTGCGGATACTTGGTCGTGAAGCCTGGACCGGCCGGCTCCCTGGATGGACTGGAAACCTTTTTACCTTCTGAAATGTCTGCTGCTTTAGTGTTAGTAACCCCCTCCCCGCAGCGTCATAGCGGTGGAACATGAGTAAAGCACTGTGTCGGTCTCTCACCTCCTCAGACTCGCCCCCCTGTCTGTCACCTTATCGGACCCACCCCACTCCTAACCCTCCCTCAGTCTGCCACCTCCTCAGATGCAGCCCCCAGTCTCTTACCTCCTCAGATCCACCCCCGTCTCCGTTTCTTACCTCCTCAGACCCTCCACACTCCCACCCCTCCCTCAATCTGGTACTTCCTCAGATCCACCGCCCCAGTCTGTCACCTCCTCAGGTCAAACCCCCACCCCTGTTTCTCACCTCCTCAGAGCCATCCCCACCTCTACCTTTGTCACCTCCATCACCTCCTTTCCCTTTGACCTTTTCATAACCACTTGCTGCCCCCTTTTCTCTCCACCCCAACCTTATACTCTTTTCTTGTCTCTCCACAGCACACTGCTATACTGGACAATCATATTGAAGGATGAGGGATCTCCTCAGGTATGTTTTTGTTTTTGTTTGCTCTACGTCGGGGCTAAGTCTCTAGCCCTCTTCTTCTTGCCTCAGCATACCATGCTGAGCACAGCACAGCCCCCTGATTGTCCTCCATCACCACCTGCCTGACTCGCCATCCCATGGCTCTGCTTTGCCCTCTGTACCCCTCCCTCCCCCTGGCCAGATTGGCAGGTTCTTGGATCAGACCTGGCTGGGGCATCCATGATCATCTGGCCCTGAGCCCCCCCCCCCGCCCCGGCAGGCACGTGCCTAAGTTGAATTTAGATTACTCCGTGGATACCATTGATTCGGCTGTCTGTGACGCTTTTGTTTCCAGGGCTCAGTGCCTGGGGTGTCAGGCCATCCCCCCAATCGACAGGACCTGTCAGCAGGTGCTTTCCAGAGGGCCCTGTATCACTGCAGAACCTGATTCTGGTCTGTGTTAACAGCTCAGGGGTTTCAAACAGGCATCTGACACAGACTGCAAAGCTACTGCTCTGAGGTCAGAGGTCACAGAGTTTTGGACTGAAGCTCTGGTTTGGTGGGGTTGGGGTGTTGTTTCTGAGGAAGCTGCATTCTTATTCGGACCCTGGGTCATGTGAGGGTTGCCCCTTGTGCTGAAAGACTCACGGAAGGATCAGGTGTCTCCTAGAAGCACGGTCATCCTGAAGAACTTTTCCAGCTTCTGGAAACTGTCTGTGGGGGTCTTAGTGGTTAAGGGATCAGATTCGTGGCCAAAACATAACTGAGTCCGATTTCAGGAGGGCGGCCCATTGGCGGTCCACAGAGGATGGCCGGAGTCAGCAAGTGGCCAGTGGTGTGAAATTGAGAACATCGGCTCCTTCGATAAATAATGTAACAGTAATGAGCCGAACTGCTGCGGCTTTCTTACTCCTGAAACCAGGCGGGTCTCTCCCAGGTCATGAGTTTCGCTGTGACACACTGGGCCACCCAGATTAAAGACCATCGTAATGGATTCAGAGGGCTGCCAGCTTGGCCATTTCGGAAATCCGGCAAGAGCAGGACCTGGTGATTTCTCCAGGCTGCTTAGTGAGCAGTACCGGCAGATAGTGGGGTTAGTGGGGTTGTGTGCTGCTGGGGGGTGTGGTCAGTAAATGGCTGTGGCTGATAGAGGAGCATGGTCAGTGTTTGGCACGCAGAGTGGTGGGATGGTTCTGACCTATCTGTCTTGTATATTTTTGTGGCCTTTTTCACCACAAGCAATAGGAGGCTTTTTGGTTTTGTGGGTCGTCTGATGATGGTGGGGGTTACATGTGAGTGGTGGGGTGAGTTTCCAGCCCGGGTTCCTTGCAGGAATTTGGTCTTGGTTCACAGCACTATATTTCCTGCAGTGAATAGAGTTTATGGGAGCCCATGGAGGGTGGCCAGCCTTGCTGGGCTCCCTGTGTCCAGCTCTCTGGCTGCTTCTCTTACTCATTCTGGTTTTACATTCAGCCGCCCAAACCACTAACCCAACAAACCAAACCCTACTCCATGCTGCCAGCTCCAGTGCCAGGCCAGCATCTCAACAGTTAGCATCTCTGAGAATGTGCAGCACTAATGTAATGTAAGAGAATGTGGTCTCTCTGTCCCCCCCCCATGGAGGGCTGACTCTAAAGGATGACTCCTGCCCCTGTGGATGGCTGATTTTAAAGATGACTCCTGCCCTCTGTGGATGGCTGACTCTAAAAATGACCACTCTCCCTGTGGAAGGCTGAGATGAGATGCTCCCTGTAAAACCTCATACAGCTGGCTTCGCCCGGTATAGTGAACCAGTTGTGAGCGGCATGTAAAGCTGGTGTCCCAGCCAGTGTCGCCTCAGCCAGGTATCACCTGGGCTTCCACTGCCAATTGAAGAAAAGGGTGGCCAAACTCCATGTATTAAATGAGGAAAAGCACTCCCTCCTCATCAGCATGTCGGCATCTTTCAGGCCGGATGGCGAGCCGGGCCTGAAGCCTGCAGCAGTCTCTGCAGCGTCACTCTCCTGCAGCGGCGTGTCGCTGCGTGTTTGGGAGTGCTGTGTTGTTTTTGGCCCTTGCTGAGCATCGTTGAAGTAAAGCTCTGCTCTCCCCTCACCTTTCTGCTGTTATCGCAGCCTTAACTCTTAACCTTATGTTAACCTTATGTTTTAAAAGACATACCTCTGTATGATATTTCAAGGGCAGTGGAGAAGTCTTACATCTCCAGGGTGCGTGGGGTCAGTTCCTGCACTCAGCTCTGTCTGTATGGAGTTGAAATGACATGAAGCTTTATTTGTCATTTGTATCTGTGCATAGTGAGAGCATGGGATCTGAACACTGGGACAGCTTTCTATCAGAAACCTTGGAGTAATTTTCATTGCGAAAGGACGCCACAGGCAGAAGGGCGAGCAGGCCGGAAAGACGCCACAGGTAGATGGGCGAGCAGGCCGGAAAGACGCCACAGGTAGATGGGCGAGCAGGCCGGAAAGACGCCACAGGCAGAAGGGCGAGCAGGCCATTTTTTAGGGTGTCCAGGTAGCACAGCCTAGGAGGGGTAGCGGAAACAAAAGGTCATAAAGTAATCTTAGTGGAGATGTGGCTACTCTACAAGTACAGAATTGGAACCCATGTCCTTCCAGTCATGGATACAGAAGCCTAACCTGCTGAGACGCATGCTGACCCTATGCATGTCCTCCTCATGTTTACATGGGTTTCCCATAAGTACTCTGGTTTTCTTTCAGGTTTAGGTGAATCCGTGTCTGTCTATAGCCCGAGCTTGTCGATGTGTGCGCCCTCTTGTGGACTGACATTCTACCACAGTGTCTCTTGCTTTGTGCCCTGTCATAGACCAGCATCCCATCCAGGGTGTCCCTGTGCTTCCTAGAATGAGCTCCAGAATTACAAAACCCTGTATTGGATAAGTGGTTGTAGAAGATGTAGGGAAGTATGATATATGAACTCATGTTATTTCACCCTTGGAATGAGAACAGAACATGCTGTCAACCAAGCATGGACACTCTGGGGCTGAAGGTCCACAGACAAGGTGGTTATGAGAAGTTCTCAATGAGTCTGCATTCTCTGGACTATTCAGAGACTTCGGCCTGTCAGCTCCCATCCAAAGCTGAGGCAGAGCTGCACTCTCAACGACAAAATGTCTCCTCCGCAGTCGGTGATAAGTGGAAAAGTATGAGTGTTGGATGACTGCACGCTGACACTGGAGATTGGCGATGGTGTTCCTCATGGAGCCAGCTGCTGGATTGACAACAGAGAGTGAGGGCAATGATGTCATAGCAGAGGGAACATGGTGGATCTCTCGGGCTGGTGGACGTATGAATATCTAGTGTGTTTTCAATTACGTTTATGTGGATTTCGCTTCATGTTTGTTTGTTAAAATAGTTAGGGGGTGCAGGCACTTTGCGTCTTTGACCTATGGACCTTCACTGTTGAGTAATTTGGCCGGGTGATGCTCTAGTAGCCTGTTTCTTGTGAGCTGTTTAGAATGACGATGTGATGTGACATTTACTTTTTGCACGGTACTGACTCTTTGGGTTCGGGAGGCTCATACGTCATTCCTGTGGCCTGCCTTTAGGCACTGCTTCCCGCAGATATGCCCAGGCACAATGGTTTTTGTCCCTCATCAAGTGGCCTCTCATTTCTGGTTTCAGGCACGGCTCTGCGCCCTGACCTCTCTGGTCCTTCAGCCTCGTCAGCGGCGTTGCCATAGCGATGCTGTAATCAGCACGTGGCCTGATCCGGATTGAGACAGGTGCCGCTATGTCATGTTGCCAGCAGGTGGGAGGCAGTGCCGCCGTTTTCCTGTGAGCATACCTGCAGTGTGTGAGACGTGGAGACTGACTGGTTACATGCAGATGTATGTGTGTGTGTGTCTGTGCATGCGTGCGCGCGCACGTGTGCGGATCATGTATATATTACATTGTGCGGACCAAATGACCCCCACAGCATAATAAAAACCTGTCATTATTTTCACGTTGTGTGGACCACTATTCAGGTCCCCACAAAGACCTGTGAATGCTATCACAAAAGTAAATTGCAAAAAGTAAAAATGCCAAAAGTCTTGTATTTTGATTGGTCACTTATGGTTAAGGTTAGGGCTAGGTAGGGGTTAAGATTGTAATTATTTCTTTGTGGGGATTCTCCCTTCTAATTCTAATCCCTAAAAATTCTAATCCCAATAATAACAATCATGCTTTTGTGCGTGCGTGCACAGGTAGATTGCCTGGGTGTTGGAACGGGTAACCGGTAATGCTGCGAGAGAGGCTTGGTGACAATGTGGGTCACACAGATTATTGGGTTAGACAGGCGACAGTGTGGGTCACACAGGTAATGGTTAAACAGGCGACAGTGCAGGCAACACAGCTGATCGGGTTAGACAGGTGACAGTGCAGGTCACAGGTGATTGGGTTAGACCTGTGACAGTGTGGGTCACAGGTGATTGGTTTAGACCTGTGACAGTGTGGGTCACAGCTGATCGGGTTAGACAGGTGACAGTGCAGGTCACAGGTGATTGGGTTAGATCTGTGACAGTGTGGGTCACAGGTGATTGGGTTAGACCTGTGACAGTGTGGGTCACAGGTGATTGGGTTAGACCTGTGACAGTGTGGGTCACAGGTGATTGGGTTAGACAGGTGTTAGTGTGGGTCACAGGTGATTGGGTTAGACAGGCAGCATTGTGGGTAACACCAGTGAGAGTATATAACAGCAGGTGACAGTGAATATATCACAGATGACAGTGTAAGTCAAATGGGTAACAGTATAGATGACACAGGTGAAAGTACAGGACATACAGGTGACAGTGTGGGTGATAGGTAAGGGCAGTCAGCTCCCACAGTGGAAGGGTTCTCACAGCAGCCAACAGCGCCCAGGTGAGTGGCGAGTATAGCCAAGGGGGGCGTGTGCCATCACAAGCAACCCAATTCGCCAGCTGGGTGCCATGTCAACCAGCTGCCCGGCTTCATTTGCATTCCTGAGTCGTTAAGCAACCAACTTGCCACAACAGGACGCACCGTAAACACAGAGAGAAATGCCGTCCGCGTCTGTTTACGACATTCCAGAGGAGCACGAGCACAAATGTGTCTGGAGTGTGGGCTGTCTCTAGCGTAGGATAAGGTCTCTTCCGCACTGGGGAACAATGGCTGATTGTCTCGTTCTGAGTTGTGAATAAAGATGGGCAAGAGGGAGGAGAGGAGTGAGTGAAAGAATCACACGTTAAAATGGTCCAGAGATTCTTTCCAACATTTTTACTGCACATTTCCCAGTTAGAACTGGTGGGTGTGTGTGGGGCTACGCAAACTCTAGACAAGTAGTGCTGCACCCTTCTGGAAATTGTGGCTGATACCTATACATTCTTGTCTCATGTTACCGATAACATTTTATTTTTGTAGCATATCATTTTGTCCTCACCGACATATATTTTTCATAAAGCAGGGTTAGACAGTCTCTAGAGAACTCTCAGGTTAAGGCCCCAAGACCTCAAAGGCTTCAGCTGTGTGATTATTCTGCTGAGTGCCAGACATGAGATTTGAACCAGCTACCATCCGAGTTAAGCTACTGCATCCCAGTTCACTGAGCCACACACGAGCCCATACCCAGCTTCCCTCGGAGCTCAACAAATCTATAATGAAACTAATGTCTGTGATGTTACTTCTTAATATCCTGTAAATGGGTATAGCAACCACATCATGTAATGCAGATGCTTATACCGATGTCTGGATTTGGAACAAACGTCAGACAACACCAATATGTTAAGAGCTCTTGCATCTTTGGGGCCTGTAACACGAAGCAGGGTTACTGGCTTATCGGGGTAACTTTTCGGATTTAAGGTAGTCTGGGCAAAATGTAAGTGAATGAATATGAAGTCCATTTAAACTGTGGTACCTCAAATCCGACAAATTACCCGGGCTCCTGCTGAGGGCTGTTGCTTGGGGTTACCACCCGGGGCCCAGTTTCTTGAAATCTTAAAATTACGTTGTTTGTAAGTTCTGTCTTTTAACATAGAGCTTTCTGTGCACAGTTTCTGAGCTTCAAGGGGGGAAGCATCCATATTTTTTCTCAAATGCTGAATTTTTATGTCTTTTGTTTTGATGAATATTTTTGATTGACCTTAATCGTTACGTGCTGTTTAAAGTACAGGTCGTCGTCGACTTACGACCATGATTGGTTACGACTGACTGGTCGCAACACGATTTGGTCGTACGTCGCATATGTATAGCCTACTGTACAGTAATGTATTGTTATAAAAATCTTTAAGTCATACCTTATCATAATTTTCTT
>JABFEA020000043.1:5730936-5742148 GCA_019775915.2 Cyphomyrus plagiostoma
TTGTTCATTATGTATTGTTATACATCATACTTTTCTCTGTTCATTATTGTTATACATCATGATTTTCTTGGTTCATTCTAGTTATACTGTTACTGGGATAACAGTTAGCGGCTTAGCGCCCACGGGAATGGTAGTGCTGCCGGGAACTGGTGTGCAAACTGTCGTACTCCCAGCTGAGCAACATTTGTGCTGCCAAACATACGAGCTGCGATCATGGTCGTAAAGTCGACTGGTCGTAAATTGGATAGGTCGTAAGTCGACGAGGACCTGTACGTAGTTTCTGGCCGGATAATGGCACATCTGATCCTTTGTTACACACTAGATGGGAGGGACATGTTTCTCGCGTGTAGCATGTATTCTGATCCAAGGTAACTTAGTTATCTTCTTGAATAGATGATTCTTGCTCCGATATCGCATATGCGTCTACCTCAGCATTCATTGTAACTCTTTGACAGCCATATGTTTATAAGGATTTGCCTTGCTTGTATGTCCCTTAGGACAAAGGTATCTGGTAAATGAATAAATGTAAATTACTGATCTGGCTGCATAGGCAAAAGTGTAGTTAATTCGCAGGTGGTTTACGTGAGTGCGTTTCAAGAAGGCCGCACTGCTGTGGGCTTCCGGAGCTCAATGCTGGCCAGCTGAACTCTCCTTGCTGTAGCAGACAGGGAGTCTGGGGGGCCTTTCAGCTGGGGGGGCGGGGGCTGAAAAAGCCCAGTCTGGGGTGATTTTGGCAGCCTGTGTGGAAAGAGTGCAGCATGGTTGGTGGCTCTCAGTTGGGGTTACTGCCTGGGGTTGTTACTGGAGGTTACTACCCGGGGTTACCGCCTGGGGCTGTTACTCGAGGTTACTACCTGGGGTTACCGCCTGGGGCTGTTACTCGAGGTTACTACCTGGGGTTACCGCCTGGGGTTGTTACTGGAGGTTACTACCCGGGGTTACCGCCTGGGGCTGTTACTCGAGGTTACCACCAGGGGTTACCGCCTGGGGCTGTTACTCGAGGTTACCACCAGGGGTTACCGCGCCAGGGCTCCTGCTGGGGGCTGTTGCTCGGAATTACCATCCGAGGCCCAGTTCCTCAAAATATTAACGCTGCGTCGTTTGTAAGTTCTGTCTTTTAACATAGAACTTATGAACAACGTACCATTAACAAGGTTTAGAGAAACTCACCCCAGGGTTCTTGCTGGGGTCTGTTACTTAGGGTTTCTGCCCAGGGCATTCGCCTCGCTGAGTGTCAAAGCGTGCAGTTGACGTCATCCTCAATGGCTCGGAGTGCGGGAAAGCGTGTTCCCCATGGTGTGGCATGTATGGCTCTGAAACTGGATCCAACACAGTGTTTTTCTCCGGTGCTATGTCATCATGCCTGCTGCACATGCGTGTGCCTGCTTGTTCCCTGTGTCTTCCAGATCTTTCTGTTGCACTGTCTGCTGACCCTCTGTTTGTTGCCCCCCCCCCTCCCCTTCCCGGTACCGTTGTGATTTTTCGGACTCTCCAGCCCCCTCCCATTAGCAGGCTGTGTCTGGTCCCTCCCTCCCATCTTGGAATCACGCCTGGTTTTTTCGGCACCCACGATCAAAAACGGCGAATGACATGGTCCAGACCCCAGCTGCAGGCCTCTGCTGCTGAACAGAGAGGGAACCTTAACAGCTTGAGCCCCTCCTTTGTGTAGGGTGCTGAATGCCCAGCGAGGGCACCCTCTGCTGGTGGTAAAGTCTGCGGATCGGACTGGACCAGGCTGTGTAAACAGCTGGGCTTGGTGTAGCTGCCGAACGGCAGTGCCGCGTGCTGTGGTCGGCCTTAATTAGGATAGACTCGCTTGTGGTAGGAAAATGGGCCCGGTGCTGTGGTTCCAGAGCTGGTCGGTCCCACCCAGAGTCACACCCGGCTGTGTTCAGGACTTGGCTGGGAGGTAGCGGGGCGGTTCCGCGAGCTGCAGGCCGGCCTCTCCTATACCACGATAGTGTTTTACTGGTATGAAAGCTAACAAGACGTTTATTTTTTTCTTTCTCTAGCTTAATTTTATTTTTGTGCAACCCCTCCACAGAAGGCAGCACTAAACCATTAATGGTGGAAACAAGGAGAAAGTCCCGAGGTTGTAAAAACAAGCTGTGAGATTTAATTACACATACCTGGGCAGCTTACAGCATGGAAAGTACCCCCACATGCTCCCCACGGCTGGCCAGGGGTGCTTGCTCTTCCGAGGGTGAGGGCCGCCACTTTAATGAGAGAGCTGCCCCTCACAGGCGGGGTTAAAGTCAGTGGGCTGAGGAAGGTGTTTGGGATACGAGATACCTGGGACTTAGCCTCCGGTTTTGTTTAGATACGGACACAATAACAGCAGAATTCTAGAGTGTCAAAGAGGATTAAGATGCAGAAATATGCAGTATAGAATGCTATATAAATGTTCAGCTAATGGGGTTATCTTTTATGTGGGAATTTTGCATAGACTGTTTTGTTGGAAGCCGTTTCTCGGTCATCTGTCATGACATCAGTGCAGCCCAGAAACGGGGAGAGCATCTTTACGGGGGCCGGGATTCCTGCTTTTCTGCGAAGTAAAATCTGACACTTTGACCCCATGCCTCCACCAGGCAGCTGGGGTCAGCTCCTGGGTGGGAGGTGCTCCTTCAGACAAAGGGCGGTTCGCACTGGTCCAGGGAGTCGAAAGGGTGTGGCCCCGGATCCAGTTAGTAATCCTCCAAAAAACAAAAAAAAGAGTTAGCACCCTTTCTTGTGTAAACATGACTGGGAGCAAAGTGTGGAAACGGGCGGCCGCCAGGAACAACGGTCCACTGTGGTGTGGTTGGCCTGGCCTGGAACGCGGCCCCTGTGGGCCGGCCTGGGAGGCCCCGGCACTGCCTCCCCTGCACACCCCACAGCTAACGACAGCATGGCCGTAAAGTCCCTGAAAGGCTACGGGCTCGCATCCTGGCCAGAGGAACCACTGACGTGTCAGAAATGTAACACTATCTGCCTGAGTAAAAACGCCCAGCTGTGTAAATGGAGGAGAAATCAGACGTGTGCCTTTCTGTGGGGGCAGACGCAGCCAATGACAGGGCCCAGTCTCAGGGTTCACGCAGGGGTACCCCGGGCCTCTCTCTGTAGCGCTTGGTGCCTACCTTTACCGAGACCGTGTTTGGTACGGAGCGGTAAAAGCAGCCTTCCGCCGCCCTGGTGGTGAATGAGTGGAGCGCGGATGTGTGAGGCTACTCCCCTCAATGTCCTGCTGAGGCTTGTCAAACGGCACTGGGGCTCCTTTGGTTAGAGCTGGTACCCTGAGGCGTATCTGTTTTTTCGATTGGTTCAGTCCAGATTTGTAATGATTTTCCATTGTTTAAAAAGGCAGTGGAACCCAATTGAGAGGACTGGTGGTGGGAGGCGGTGCTGAAGCTCCAGAAGTGTGCTAGGGGGGGTGGGGGGACAGGCACTCTGACAGACAGTCACACACCCAGACAGATCTACAGACTGAGAGAGACAGACAGATGGACAGACATATACAGACAGACAAACATATACAAACATACAGAGACATGTAGACAGACATATAGGTGCATACAGACAGGCAGATAGACAGACTCATAAACACACAGACAGACATATAGACCTGCAGACAGACAGACAGACAGACTTATAGACACATGCCCTCGACTCTGCTGGTCACATTACAGGCTGTAAAAGCAGAAGAAAAAATGTCTCCAGAAAATGACACATACTGTTCATGGTCCCGCCTTTTACATGATGATATATCCCACAAAGGCAGCCTCCCCCCCCCCCGAGGGGCAGCAAACGGCCTTGAAGGCGTCAGAAGTGCAGCTGCTGTGGACGGCTCAGTGACGGGGACCATCCGTCTGCACATCAGCGCTGGTCCAGGCTAATTCGCCATGGAGCATCCGTCACTGGCTTCATAGCCTCGCGCCAGCTTGCGCTTTCATATGGGCGACATCCTGTGAGGAAGGTTAACTTCCCACAGCTTCTTCATTTCAAAGGACTCGCTCTGGATGTCTCTCTCGAATTAAATGCTTCTTTTTTTTCCAAGGCGATTAGCGGCACACAGGGAGACACATGTGAAAATCGAGACACCGCTTAAGCTGTTTGATCAGTGTAGGTCATGGGGAAAAAAAATTATGTTGTTTTTATCACAGGATTTTGAATACAGAATAGCGATACTTTATTAATCCACATGGGGATGTTGTCTATTCGCCAACCCCATCTTGCTGCCCATGAGAGACACAGACACAATGCAGGTGAGAGAAGTTTGAGGGTCGCAGCACAGGGTCAGCCGGCATGCAGCGCTCCTGGGGGTTAGGGGCCTTGCTCAGGGGCCCGACGGTGGTGGCAGTCTGTCAGCTCAGGGTTTCGAACTGGCAACCTTATGAGTCTTGGCTGACTGAGCCACACATCACCCCCTACCAAGGTCTAACCTGAGTTGTAACTGAGGTTTCTGTGCAGTTTTAGAGGGTAGATGTGCTTTGCTTTTCATTATTAGATACTCAGAATGATTTCCTCATTAAAAGGATCCTGTAGCAGAGCAAGCATGGGGTAGCAGAAGATACTGGCCTCGAGGTCTTGACCATAGTCACGGTCTGTCAGACTTGTCGGTCTCTGGTGTCCTCAGTTGAGTGGACCGCTGGATATTTATTGTGTAATAATACCCCCTCTAGGGCGCCATCTACCTGTTGATGGTGGCAGCTCAAGCCTTTGAAATCTACACCATGTTAAAATGATTCTGGAAGAAATGCCCAGGTGACATCCTTCAAGATGGGCCGTGGAGACCTTTTAATTGTCAAAGGGCTCACTGACCTTCTCCAGTTCTGCCCATTGTGTGTGTGTGTGTGTGTGTGTGTGTGGGGGGGTGTTTTATGTTGTTTTGATCATAAATCTGAGCCTGGATTTTGCTGTTGTTAGTTTAGTTTAGTTTGAGGGCGCTGCATTCCTGAGCTGTCTGCTATTAGGACACCCAGAGCTGTCAATAACCAACCTTTATATCGGCATTAATGATGAGATAAGTCATAAATAATGAGGTTATGTTTGCGGACTTAATTTGTCCAATGTCTGAGATGCGTCCCAGGTTCTCCCTGAGATCTTTCAGCGCCATCTTGATGGTCCAGTTTTCCCTCTTTGGGTCTGAGCCTCCTGCTCTTATTTAAAATGTCCTCCAGACGCCATTAAGGCTGTTTCCTGCACCAGCAGACTCTCCTCTCACACCCAAAATGTCTAGCTGCTATTTTTTTTTTAAACGAAAAACCAAATAAATAAACCTATAAACATAATTGTTTTGTTTTGAGTCCTGATGGCGGCTGTTTAAAATATCTGCACTTATTCCGTCATGAAGAGGCAGCTGAAAAACTGGCCACGATAGCAGAAATAAGGGATGGTGGACATGGATGGGGAATGGAAAGAGGTGCGATTATTTTTAGACTGCAAGGGAAATCTTCCCATTTGGGGAGATTATATGATTCTGCTGTACGGTAACAGCTCGGACTGCCTGGGTAATTCAGGGGGCCCTCACTGGGTTGGGGTGTGGGAACCTGTATGCCCCCACCCACACCTTGGGTTTGCACATGAGATTAGTTAAGAGACAGGGCACCGTTCCTGTTTTCTGATTCCAGTGAAAGGAGAGTGCTTAATTAGAGGTTGAACCCGGGGACTAGGGCTGCACGGGGCCGGGCTTTGACCCCTGGGAAGAAGGTTTTCAGAGGATGCCAAGGGGGGCCAATGCCTGGAGATTAGTCATTCAAAGGCTGTGATGCGGTCGGGCTGTTGGCTGGAGATCGTGGCAGATCCTGGTTGGGGCTGGGCTGGGATGCCTCCTCACGAAAACCAAGGATCAAAGATCTGGGGGGGGTCAGTTTTTCTTGTATCACGTCTATCAAAGGGATGAGAAATATGCTCACCTCAACGCCGCTCCTCCTACTTACAGATTTCACGGCGTGTCGGTTACAGAGCCACTCTCTGTCTGAGGTGTGTGACTATGAAAGCCCCATTGAGGTGTTTGCTTACCCACAAGCCTTCTGCTGGCAGCCGGTGTGTGCGTTTGGTTTCGCTCTTTCACTGGGCTTTCGCTCCGGAACGTTTAGGCTAACAGCTGGAGCGAGCATGTGACTTGTCTATATCGAGTCCGCACTACCTTCAGCCGGTCTCCCCCGGGCTCCTGTGCTCCTCACACTCAGCCGTGTCTCCTTTCTGCACAGAGTGACGTCACCTGACCTCTTTCAGTGCCTTCGGAGACCCGTCGCTGGGGAAAATTGGTCTCTCAGGTGAGAGCTTGTTAAAGTGCAATGGGACGCGCGCGCACACACTCTCAGGCACTGTCCCTGTGTCCCAGATGAAGAGCTAGTCTGTCTGGTTGTGACAACGGGGCCTTTGTGAGGGACGTCGGCACTGGCCTCGATGCAGATCGGACAGTTCACAGCTGCTGTGAGGTGGCGCTTTGAAGTCGCGACGGAAAGGAAGTGAAAATAACTGTATCAATCAGCCTCTTCCTGGAGTTCGGGCTTCTCAGCAGTGCAGCACAGCCAGGTCAGGTTTCAGCGGCAGGCTTTCTGTCGTTCACCGGAAGGCACGCTAAATCGAATCTGCCAGCACTCGAGATGGACGGCTGCTCGCCACTGCTCCTGGACGTTTTTCTCAGGATGTCATGACCCACGTCGAAGAAAAACAGACAGAGACACAGGTGACTTCTCAGCACAAGAAGCTGTGTCTCGATGCTGTTCCATCCTCTCCCATATTTGGGACAAATTACCGTTAATAAAAAACAAAAGAGCTGAGTGACTTAAGAGATTGGAAGGCCATACCAGTTTGTCAAAGGTCCTGGTTTCACATCTAGAGCTGGCCTATTCAGTTCTTAAGGGGTGGTGTGTAGCTCTATGCCCATGGTCTGAAGGTTTTTTTGTTCAAATCCTATGATAGGCAGAGAGATGTTGGGTCATTGAGCAAGGCCGTTAATTCCCAATTGCTCCAGAGACTGGCTGACTCTGCTTTGTCAACTATATGTTAATCTGTGTCATCAGTGTATAAGTATCAGCGTGCAACCATCCAGGTTAGTGGGCGATGGGTACAACAGCCAATCACTGCTCTGTGTCCTGTTGCGGTGTGACCTGCGGGATCTGCAACCTCCCACCCTGGCAGGGGCCGGGCAGGAGCTCACGCTAGGAAAATGTGCGCAGCCCCTCATGCTTGTCTGCATCTCTGTGGTGGGAAGCGGCTGGGGGGACTCATATGCACTGTAGTGATTCTGTGGTTAGAGGAATGTGGGGGCTGTGTTACTTCAGCTTGAGGGACTCCCTTTGGAGGAAACCCAAAAGTCACCCCCCTTGAGTATAATCAGGCTTTGGTTTGCCCGGGTCTGGCAGGGTTTATGACTCACCTCGGGCCTCCAGGGCTCTGGTGACACTGCTGGACCTGTTGCCGCTGAAACTTGTCATCCAGCTGATCTCTAAACTGATCAGACCCACAGAGTCGAAGTATGAACGGCCAGCGTCTCTGTTTTCACTGTCCCAAAAAGTTTGTCACGGGGTGAAGAAACTTTTCTGTAGCCGTCCCCCAAATCAGCCACCCTCCTTTCCGAGCGGGCCAAAGCCTTTAATCTCCGTTTATGAATCCAACAAACAAAATTGCTTACAGCAACAAACATCCAGACACTTAACCGCCTCCGGCTGCTTGGGGAAGTGCCTGACGCTGGCTTGCGGCTTGCCGACTCTGTTTGTGTTATAATTTAGTTGGCCGCTGTTGGTTTAATCTTCAGATGAGTTCTGCCTCGTTTCTGCTCTTGTGATAGCACACCGGTCTGCCGAGAGTTTTCCAGAGCGACAATGCCGACCATGGCATCGCTGTTAAATGTGCCATAAAGCTTTGCTCAGCCGTTAAACGCTTGTTTTTTTTTTCCTCCGCTAATCCTTTTCTTACGGTGGTGGTTGGAAGAAATAAGAAATCAAGTAGAGCCTGATGAGCGCATACATAGAGGGTGGGCATTACAGGAAGGCCCGGTGTGAGGTCCTTACTGCTCTGTGGTCAGGAGCAGGGAGCCAACCCACCTCTCGGAAAAGGAGGATCTCTCCCAGCGATGGCTCACACACGTCCTCGCGGGAAGTCTGCGAAAGGAAGGGTTTGTGGGTAATCACACCATGATCCCTGCAGAAACAGGGCAGTGTGGAGTTATACCCCCCCTCCCTGACACCCCACCCTCTGGCGCTAGCCTGTCAGCCTCCCACCTCCAGTGAAATCTGACACCCTGACAGAGTCCGAGCCCCTTTCCCTGGATCAGCGGGATGGGCAGGGCTTTGCGGAAAGCGATACCTTACATGGGTGTCTCGCAACGCTGTCAGTGCTCAGTGCCGTCCTGAGGCTTGGGGGGTGGGAGGGGGGACACAAGTGCTGATTTGTACACGTTTTGTGTTTCTGAAGCTGGGGGTTTTGTTTAGGCTGCCTTGTCAGAGTGTCACTTGTCATCGTTATTAGTGCGATTATCCACCCTGCCGTCTTTAACCAGCTACTGCTTATGTAATCCAGAGCCTGTCTTGGGAACTGCAGTGACTACAGTGGGGTACACGCGCGCACACACACACGCGTACGCACGCGCGCACGCACAGACGTGTAACTCGGACAATGTGAAATCGGAGTACTCGCAGGAAATCCGCTCAAGCGCAGGCCAAACTGGCCCTTTTGCTCTGCAGAATCTGCCACATTATACGCAATCTTGGACCTTTACAGGTTAACATCCTGCTGCTGAGCCCCAGAAGAAGCTCCTGCGGTCCTCTGAACGGCAGCGAGTCGTCTGGGACGTTCCTGAGGCCAACGGGGCCCCCTTTGGTGGCATCATTACCGCCTGCTTGGCTGCTCATGGAGGCAAATTGCAAAGTTTTCCTAAAAAGCAGCCAAGCGCATCTGATATCATGTGAGAACTAGGGAAAAAAATATATTTGGTCCATACAAATTTGTTCTGTTACCTTCTACAGACCCACGGAAAGGTTCGGAATATGTTCCGACGTGGATTTGTACTGGAGAGGAGACCACGAGCAGTGCAGGAATGAGAAGTCCCAGAGTTGTTTGCGTTTCTGTAATAACGTAGTTTGACGGGAAACCCTCATCGCTCTGTGACGCCTCTTTGATATTTGACACTGGATCCTAATTTCTTATGTCTAAAAGCTTGCATTAAAAGCCATCCAGCGCAGATAAGGTTTCAAGAATTGAGGGGTGGGGGGGGACGACACTTTTTTTTTTCTCATCTGGGGTAATGTGACACTTTTTCTTCATTATTTTTTTGCTCATTTTTTCTCATTAAGTAAAACTCAACTGATAAGCATTCACTTACAACTAATGATCATACATATGAAGGCACTGGAACAATGACGTAATCCTTAGTTGCTTCATTAATTAAATGGTTTCTGAGCAGCTCATTCACAGTGGCGCGAGGCTGGGGTGCATTCTGGATGGGATGCTAGTCCAATGCAGGGAAAATAAGTTTTACATCTGTAAGTGACATAAGAAATGGCACATAAACATGCATTTAAGCATCTAGGCATGGAGTATTTGCCTGAGCATAAGGGCAGCTGACCTGAGCTTCCAGTGAAAGGCCAGGTATGGGTGTAAGCTGCATCGGAGCAGGAGCTACACAAGAATTTCTAACAAACCAAGAACCAATCTTCAGAGGTGCAACATTAAGAACATTTAGAGGATGTAAGAAGACATCATGCTCGTGGAGGAGCAAAGAGTCACGATCTACTGGCAGTTTAGGGTCAACATGGAGGAAGCGCAGGAGGCACAAAAGAAACATGCCCACTCCATACACCCAGAGAGGAGATGGGATTGGACCCCTTGCCCTCATGGTGTGAAGTAACAGTGTTACGCACTAAGCTACTTTACAGCTCCATTAATCAGTCTCCTTAGTGAAGTGCCTTATTGTGTATTAATCATTAAGCAAATAACACGGGGATGCTGTTGAGTTTTTAGTATTACAATCACGCACCGAGCTTGCCGCCATTTGAGAGCTCCGTGAAGCTTTCCTGACACTGTGACTGCAAGTCCGTCCTGGATCGGTCACGGGGCGTTCTACACGGGATCCCTGGTGATGGCAATCTGGTCCCGTCCGCTTTCCGTAACCTCCCATATCCAGTCAAGTCCAAAAACGGGAAGGGGGCACAATGCAGGCTTTACCCTGAACTGGGTGCCTGTCTGTCAGCAGGCTGGGCTTCCCCAGAGTCACCCCAATGCTGCATATGTTTGGACTGTGGAAGGAGCCCAACTCGCATACAGTGACCAAATCCATACGCATGATTTGGGGACAGTGGCCGTAAAAATCCTGGTAGTTTTCCTGCGGGGGGGAAGCGGGGGACGTTGTTCCCTGCACTCACAGAACTTTGAAAGTTAGTTATCCTTTAGCCATTCATGCAGTTGCCATTAACAGAAGTAGTTTAGCCTGCTGCCTGTTTCTGGTATCCACTGCGCCTCCTGCTGGCCGGGCACCTTATTGGCCCGTGTCAGTCCTGTTGTCTGAATGGCGGATGGTGTTGAGATCTAGCCGAACAGCGTGGAGGCCTAGTCATGTGACTCTGCCTTCTGCTGTGCTGCGGAGTTACATGAAAGCCATTCTTTCATCAGCTCGTTTGGCCTCGTTCCGTCTTGTCTGTGTCGGATGTTTGTTGCTGCTCTGCATTTGGGAAGGCCCAGGCGGGTCCTTGACACCATACCATCGGATTTGTTCAAGTTTAGGACCTCTGGAAAAGGTGGCGCCCCCCGGTGCGTTTCCTGGCTCTTGCGTGACATCACAGCCAATCTGGGCCCGGGACAAGCCAACCGACAGCTGCTACGGGCCCCCAGGCTCTCTGGTTACACAACATGGCAGGACTCCCGCTCGCCTTCCTGCAGACAGGGGGCCCCACCTCCCAGCTCTCCTGAGTCCTCTCAGACCCACAAAATGGGGGCGCGGGGGGGGGTATCCGTACAGTCACCAGAATTTAAAGTAGCGGCCAAGATCTAAACTCATTTGATATTCCAATCATGAGATATTTTACTACCCAGTTGATTGTTCTGTTCAGCAAACAATGGGAACTAGTGTGACATTCCATTCCCAAATTGATGGTCCAGTGTTCAGACTGAAGACCAAATGATGAGCTTCAGGTCATGACCTGGTGCCACCCGGGCACAGTAATTTGGATCTTGGAGACACAGGGTGGCTTTGTCTGATAGCATAGGGGTGCAGTCTCAACACCAGGAACAA
>JABFEA020000043.1:5769538-5781349 GCA_019775915.2 Cyphomyrus plagiostoma
TATATATATTACATACACAGACACACACACACACACACACACACACACACTTAACCTCTGACACAGCTGCAAGCTGCCTGACGTCATTGAACACCGACACGATTCCACAGCGATTCTCACATGGCTACTTCTTCACCCACGATTGTTCAGTCCCAGAATCCTCAACTGTCTCCCTTCATCTCTGGGGAGTCTTTGCAAAGTCGCAGAGGACTCCGTTACCGACGACTCCCGCGCCATTTCCCCTTCCCCCGGTGCTGGGGCAGCACTGCCGTGGCCCCTTTTTTAGGCACGGTGGAGAGCTGGTCTTTGTTCGGGATTTGCAGGCCTCTGGGACGGGCGGACGGGGCACTGGGGAGGAACAGAGTTATTTCCCAGCGAATGGAAACCTATTAACAGCCAGCTAAATATAGCCGAATCCATTTCACCACGTCTGTGCTGTTCAAACACATTCTATTGGTTCTGAGAGTCTCTCTCGGTCCCGAATGTTGGCTCGTGCTACTCTGATTGCTACTAGTGACTGCTGTCTTGCTATTGCTGATGGTGTTGTGTGTTCCTAAACTGCAGGGGTCAGTGCTATGTTACCAACAACTACCATCATAACAAAGAATAGTCATGTACAATTAACAGTCGGCTTAACTTGCAACCACACCGGTATAAACCAATTGTCGCCTTTGTTTTGAGCAGAAACTCTTGGTGAGTGAGTTTTTTTGACACTTGGGTCATTGGGTGAAGGCAGACTGCACTTTTCTCCTGCCCATAACGCCGATCCGCATTCTCTGGCCCACGGAACCACTGCAGCATTTTTGGTCCTTGGTCGTGAGTGTTATCCACGCGAACGGACAAAGCTTTGCCATGTTTTCATAACTTTTTCTTTTGTTGCTATTGGAAACACAGATTTTAGCATGCTTGACCAATCAGGTTATCCGCTTACAGATATTCAGAAACTGCACTGTCCCTGAGTTTCTGTCATTGGCTAGGAGCCGACCGCCTTCCTGCTTTTATCTTTTCTTATGATCTTCATTGAATCCAAAGAGCTGGTCCCGAACACGGTCCTTCCAAATGTTATTTTTACTAATTTGTCTCAAAACTCTTTCCACAATTTCAGATATAATCATTCTTTGCTGACAGTTTGCTTATGATTAATACCAGTTAGTCAAAGGCAAATCAGAAATGGAAGTTTTTATGTTTTTCAGCATAAACGGGTCATTTATTGGTCTTTGATGCAGAGATACTGAGAGAGCGGTGATAGTTTAAGCTTGCAGCCTGTCCAGTATGTCCTGGGTGGCGGGGAGGGGGTTGAAGTCTATCAGCTTCTCACAGTTTAATGAAACTAATCACGGTCCAGCAATGGCCCAGATTGGTGTGTTATGCCCCAGGAGTGTATATATAAGGATTTTATTGAATAATTTCTCAGACACCACACCAGACTGATTTTAAAACCCAAGGAAGGACATGGGGTGCATCTTTTAAATTGCTCCCCAGGATTCCTGTTGTATTTAATACATTTATTTGCTCAGTGGGCGTTTGGGTCCAGCATGACCTGCGGGAGGGGCCCTGTTTATACAGCTGCCTGTTTGTAGGGAGAATCTGCCGCCTATTCCAGAACCCACACCTTTTTAGGTCTCGAACCCACAACCCAGTGATCACGCCCTCCTTAAGGGCCCCCCCCTGTCCGCAGGCTGATCACCATCTGTCCTTCTATGAGCGTCTGCGGGTTGGCAAACGGACCGGAGGATCCTCTGATTGTGGCTCAGGAGTACGAGCGGCCGAGCTCCGGTCTCTCAGAAACCTGGCGCGCACCTCTTATGGGCTGGCCAGTCTGCCGCTCCTGAGACCTGCGCCACAGCGCCATCACTTGGATGGAGGCCCAGCTATCGGGGCAACAACATCCCGACTGGCTGTGAATTGGGTTTGTTTGTTGTGCTGCCCCCCCCATCACCCATGCAAACCCCCACTCACACAGGCGGTTCACTGGCTTGCGAAAGAATTCCCCCATGTGCTTACCACCCCTTGTGCGGTGAGGGGGCTACAATGGCCCCCATCCCCACCCCCAAAAACCCTCTTCCCCGGCCCCTCGCTCAAGCCCTCCCCACCACTTTCTTTGGGAAACAGGAGCTGGCGAAGTGTGAGGGGAACAGGGCGAGGTCAGCATGGAGCAGGGTAGGGGGGTTCAGCTGCTGCTTTGTTGTCCTGTCCAGAAGGTGCCCGGCGAGAGTGGGCCGGCCAAACTGCACGGGCGGCGGCATGCGAGCAAGCGAGAGAGCGGCCCACTAACCGTCCTCCCTCTCTCTCTCTCTCCCTCCCCATTCTCTCTCTCTCTCTCTCTCTCTCTCTCTCCCTTGCTCTCTCTGCCTTTCTCTTCCTCCCTCACAGCTGGGCCGTCAGTTCAGAGCACGCTTGCACGCTGAGGAGAACCTGCGTCGTGTGCCGGTTCTCACACCACGGAGAGTTGCCAGTCCCCCCACCCCTCCCCCCCCCCGTTGATCCCCGGCACATACAGACCAACGCGGTGAAGCGAAGGGGGTCGCGGACGACCTCTGAGACTCGCTGCGGTGGACAGAGGATGGCATCTTTACCGGGACGACCCATGTGGAGCACCCTGCTGCTGGCTCTGCTGTCCGTTCTCCACGCGGCTGAGGGTGAGTGGATGCCCTCATACCCCCCCCTGAGTGAATGCCCCCTGCCCCCACGCCACTGGGTGTCTCCTTGCCTACTCCTCCCCTGTGTACATCAGTGTTGTTGGAGCTGTGAAGCTGGGAGACAGCAGCCCACAGAAGTTTTGGCTGTTGTTGTGGTGGGGGTGGGTGTTTGTGCTCACTCCGTCCTGTCAAGGTCTTTAGATGAGTGGGGGCTGTGCTTGTTCCCCCAGCCTTAAACAGGCCACTCTTTACGGGTATTCCCCAGATCCAGTCATTGGATTTCGGAATTTACGCTGATTTTAAGTTTAGTTTCCTGTCCTGTCTTTTATCACCTCTGTAATCATTCTATATTCTTCTTTCTTTCTGTGGTCAAAGTATGTATTTGCATAGTATTCGTTCCAGTTATTGGTCTCCAAAAAGTTTTTTGAGCCACTCAGTGCCTGATGGTTTTTTTCGATGTTGGGTTGGTTGAGGCGGCCTCCCTTCTCTGGTTGAGTCCCCAGTGATGGCTGTAGTGCTTCTGGTGGCTTCCTCTATGGCTGTGACCCATGTGGTTTGGTTTTACTGCTTTCAGTGTGTGTGCCCTTCACTTCAAGGGATTCACGCAACTTCAGCTGTCTGACACTTAGAGACGCAGCTGGAATTTAAGTTTTCGAGTGAACCGTCACCCTCCCCCTCCTCCAGCCGTGACAGTACTGCTGCTGCTTTGCACACGTGTGGGCCAAACACGCATGTGTGCGGTCTTAAGTGTGACACGGGCCCGTGATCATCTCAGAGTCTTTCCATGTCAATGTTCAAAATAATCGCCAAGATGAAACGCGCTGTTTGGTGGCCCATCCAGCTCTTTGATTCCCCTTGGTTTCTCGCCATTTCTTCATGTCTCCCTCATCTTTATTGCCACTCTTTGTTGGCTTCTGATCACCCTAATTACACCAAGATGGGTGCTTTGTAAAATGGGACCTCATCACTACTTCCCCCCCATGGCATGTACCTTCATTGCTGCCCTCCCCTAATCCTCTACCTCCCAGACAGTGTACCTGCTCCCCCGTTTGCCAGGCTGCCCTTTTAGCATGTAGCCGCATTGCATTATTGACCCAAATACAAGCCCGGCTATGAGAATAGCTGGTGCGTGTGTGACTCCTGGATCGCGACGAGCACTAAAATAGATCGGCGCGAGAGCACGTTACCATTTTAATTCCGGTAAAACAAACAGAAGTGCATGCGCTCAGTGGGGAATAGTTAATGTCGGCACTGTCTTGACATGGACAGCTCAAACGTTTGCATCGTCACTTGGCGGCAGAGTCCGGCAAAGTGTGAGAAGCTGCTCGGGGTAAATAGCTTGGATGCCGAGGCGGGCCGTGACCCACCGAGTGTCTGACTTTACAGCTGCCTTTTTCACACGCAGAACGTGGATTTAAGGAGGCTCTCCGGAGGCAGACGGAGCCACATTGTAAAGGAAGCAGAGTAGCGAGAACAAGTTAGGACTAGAGTTTAGGGAAAGATGGAGAGGTGAGTTCGAAAAGGTAGGGAGGGAGTGAGACGTTTGAGAAAATGGCGTAGGGACAGGGAGGCATGTTAAAAAAGCGCCGTGTGCGTCATTGGGTGCTGCAGTGTCTCTGGGGTTTGAAGTCACGGCTTGCTTTGCTCTGTGCCGCTGCCACACACACACACACACAAACGAACACGTTCAGCAATGAAAGGAGCTGCACGATCCCTTCCCTTCCTGTAGTCGAGGGAATTAAGAAGCCTAGCAATGTAAACAAGGTCACAGTGATCCCACTGCCACATCATCCTGACCTTCCCAGGGGGCTGAGCATGTCGCTGGGTGTATGTGTGTCTGTGTGTGGGTCTGTGTGTGTGTGTGTGTGTGTGTGTGCCTGTGTGTGTGTGTGCCTGTGTGTGTGTGTGCGTGTGTGTGTGTGTGTGTGTGTGTGTGCACGCGCACATTTTTGTAATTATTAAATTGTGCGGACTAGATTTCCCCACAACATGATAAAAACATGTAACTTTTTATCTCGTAGAGACATTTTTTTCAGTCCCCACAAGGACAAACTCAATCAAAGTTTGTGACTGAAATCAAAAACTAAAAATGCCTAATGTCTTGTATTTTATTTGGTTAAGGTTAGGGCTGGGTAGGGGTTAAGGTTGCCATGTTGGGGTTACAGTTTTCCCCATAGAAATGAATGGAGAGTCCCCACAAAGGTGTAAGTACAAACCTATGTGTGTGTGTTTGTGTGTGTACACACGTGTGTGTGCGCATGTGAGGGCCGGTCTCGCACACTCCTTGGTCTGTGCGTTCAGACTACAGCACTGATTCATTAGCCGAAATTCTTCCTCCTGCAGTCGTTATCAGTTGCTCTGTGCTTCCACACAAAGGGCCGACAGCTCAGTGAAAACACCTCATTCATCTGTCCTTTTAATGCGAGGCCAAACTGCTGTGATGTTCAGCTAAACTCGGTTTAGGAAAGGATGGCAGGCTCGTCTCTCCCCAGTGCTCGCCTGGGACACACGGATCCCCCCGCTGTTTAATAGGCTGGGGTGTGGAGGCCGGCTCTCTGGGTTCTGCGTGCACTTGGTTATGGAAGCCGCTCCGGTGGCGTCCCGTTCCGTTCAGCTGGCCTCATTTTCCGGAATCCGCTCACCGTCAGGGAATCGGTCGATCCAATTTTATTTACTACGCCACGATTTTATAAGAGAGTCTGTCACAGAGTGTTCTGCTGTGATTTACGCTAATTTTCCCCTGGGACAAATCTGTGCTGATAACATAAACCCCTGGCCCTCAATTTTCAGTTTAAGAGGCTGTGAGGAAAGATTTACAAAGAAGAACAAAAAAAAAGAAGTGAAAACATTCTGATACAGGAACCATATAAATGTTTTAATGCCCCACAATTTTCATTGGTGCACCCAGTATAATTACATAATGCTGCATAATTACACACTTAGCCTGCTCCATGTGTCCTTGGGGTGTGATTTTTAAACACATTTGTCACTCCTGAAAATCTGCCACAACCTCTGCAGGGTATATGCTCAAAATAATGAGCTCGAGAGTATTACTGATGTCCACTAAAGTCGCTTGGTATTAAACCATCACTGCTTTGGCCAGCGTCCTGGGTTTCACTGATCTGAACTGAGATGTTCCCAAGAAGACGGTCCTTTCACATAGTTGTTTTTCCATGGAGATTTGAGTCGTTTGATGAGCCGTGTGTGTGCAGCTTCAGTTAAAGTCCTTGGAGACCTGTGGTAGTACGTTTGGAAGGTCTGTTGAAGTTGCTCTTCAGTGTTAAATAATGCGACGTGAGTATGTTTCTAAGCTGACCGTGATTTCAGCGGCTCTGCGTTCTGTGGACATTTTATGTTATGTTAATTAAGACAAATAGATTTTGAAATTGCAGTTGTTTTGTATTTACTAATAATCACAAATTGGCCTAGAACATTCCAAAGATTAATGTATTGTGTAACATCACTTACACACAGGGCTGTATGGCAGTCTAGTAAAAATATCTGCAAATGTTTAATTTGTGCTCTACGAGACTTGGACCATTCAGATTTCGACATCAAGTAATTATGCTGTTCGTATTAGTCAGACCTGCATAATTTCTGTTCTGAGATATAATTTGCATTTTTAGACATGAAGAGTTTTAGTGTTATGGGGTTCAAGGGTTATGGTCCTCTGAAGCTGTGGATTTAGCTGTAGATGAGATGAGAAGTCCGGTTTATTGAGATTTTGCTGTCAAACACATCCACCCAAACTGCGTGCACATCCTCCGGTCTAATCTGAATTTTTCCTCACTGACTTTTAACACCATTTAAAATGAACTTCTTTTCTGAGTGCTATTATCAGCCTTTTTTCCTCCTGAGTCTCCTAGCACTGTATAAAGTCGCATGAATAAACTTCTCAGTTTTATTCATGTAGAAGGACAGATATCTATCTGACTAGCAGTGAGATACCTTTCATAGGATCACTGTAACCTTTTAGTTCTTGTTAAGTGTCCATTTGGTGAAAAGTTCACTAATTGCTACGCTACGTGTTGCCGCAGCAGCCCTGTGTCAAGGCTTCACCTTTTTTGAAGTTATAGTTCCTCTCGCGTGGGCCTGTGCAGTAAAGACGGCCTTGTTTGGACCACGGTGAACGCAGGAATGGGCAAGAGCTCCTCTGTGATGAAAGCTCCCTATTTGAAGATAGATTGAGTTCATGAGCTGAGCTGCATGGAACGTGTTTGACTCACACTGGCAGCTTTGGGCAGCCTTGAGAGACCACAGCAGAGGTAAACTCTGCCCATTCTCGAGCACACATTTAGGCAAGAAGAATAACAAACTCCTCCATTTGAACTCTTGGGTTATTTCAATGGCCTTGATGGAGTGAACTGCATTATTGTGCGATTTCAGAAGACGCTTGAGCTTTTGTGGACCAAGGATGCATGGCTGACAGACTCAAAAGGTTCCCCCCCTTCCCTCTTTCTTTTTTTCCCTGGAGAACAGACGACTGTAAAAAAAAAAAAAAAAAAAAAAAAAACGAAAAGTGGAATAAAAGAGGAAGGAAGGTTTTCCTGTTAGTCTCCTAACAGGATATGAGTCGTGTTCCTTGGACAGAACCAGGTGGATCAGGCTGTGACACCTGCAACACAGGGGGTTGGGGAAAAGTTGAAGTGGTTGGGGTGCCTTGGACACCCCTTCCTGTAAATGACACCCCCAGAGCTGGTGTGGGGGGGGGGGGGTTCCATTCAGCACACAGTTCAGCGCTGGTGCCGAATCCCCAGATTTTGCCGCTCTCTTGAATACCGGGAGATTAAAACCCGGATCCCAGGTCTTGAGGAATGGGTGGGGGGGGAAGTGAAATGAAAAAGGGAAGGGTAATGAAAGGGAGTGAGGGGGCTTGGACAATGGAGCCTTGTACGATGGGGGGTGCTTACATTAATATGCATGACAGAGGTTTTTTACTAGTCTGTAGTCTGTCATTTTTTTTGGGGGTGGGGGTAACCCTGCAATATGTCTGTCATGCATGACAGCCTCACGCTTCCTGGAGACCATGTCCCACCCACCTGGCTCGTTGTGTTCACCTATGTCCTCTGGAGGACGCTAGACAGAGGGACGTCTGGGGCAACTTCTGCCAGCCTGACACCCGGCTGCGTGTGGCTGAGGAGCTGCAGGTCAGGGGGGGGCTCCCAGGGCTTCACTCAGTGTGCTCCAGGGCGGCGCTGTAGCGTTTCCCCAACCTCATAGTGCAGAGGGACGTTTGGGGCGGCTCCTGCCAACCGGACACGGAAACTGCGCGTGGCTGAAGAGCTGGAGCTTTACCTTCCTGGGCATCGCTACTAGTTAGTAGGTCAGCTTAACGTAACCATCACTGTTTCCGTTTATTTGCTCTGGTCCTGCTACAAAATCATGTTCCAGTCTGAGCACCGAACAAATAAGATTAACATTTGTCTGTGGGGGAAGAAGCTGCTCACTCATTTCCTTAATTTTGGGAGGAAATATTAAAATTAATTATTTTAAATTCATATGGGCTTCTTATTCTGTCTCTAATCGTTTTGGCTCTGTGTGTTTTTTGGATGTTAAGAACCTTCATATGAGTGTAAAGCCCATTTTTTGCAGTCTTGTATTTTAAAATGTGAACAAGGTGACGCGGGGCGATATTCTCTGAACAACTAACTGAATGTTTCAAACAATTTGCCATTTATTTCAGTATTAATTAGTGTGGTTTGGTTTTGGCTACCTGTCAGGTCAAAAGGCAGCATCTGATGGTGTTTTTCTAGCACATCATGTGATACGCAGATCCGTGTTTGGTGGCTCCATCTCCAGGCTGTAACTAATAAGCTGTGAGGATGAAACACGTCACCCTCCATGTCTTGTGAGGGACGCTCTCAGGAGTGCGAGCTGTCACTTTGTACCTCCTGATCACCGTGGGGACACCATTGGATGAGCTGCCTTTGTGGGTTAGCCTGGGCTGGGGGGGGCGTCACTGAGGGGTGACGGACAGCGGGCAGGTGCAGGGCAGAGCCGGCACTGTCCTCTGATGCCTGCGGAGGAGTGGGGGTGGGGAGAGGGATTAAGCTGAGTGCTCTCACGCCTTGTGTGGGTGTGGAACTGTCGAGCTGTGATGGCCGGGTGGAGCTGCCTGTGGCTAAACATGGAGGGGAGTGGGCTGGGGGGCAGCCTGGCCTCCTCTCGGGTATTCCTGAAAGGTTACCGTCGGCAACAAACGCCGGCCTTTATTTCTGTAGCAGTCGCCCACATCTGGCCGTCATTCCATCGACTGTCGCTGACATCCGAATACGCTGTTTACGATGCCTGGAGAAGATTGGGGTTAGGCGGTCTGTGTATTCTAGAGCCAGCCTGCTACTCTATTGGAGTAGATGGCTGGTCCGTTCTACAGCCAACCTCAACACAGTCTGGAGGAGATTATCTGTCCATTCTGCAGCTGATCTGTTTGTTCTAGAGCCAGCTTCAACACTATCTGAAGAAGATGGTCTGTACATTCTAGAGTTAGTATCTGGAATAGAGATGACCTCTGCACTGGTTAGAGGAGATCATCTGCCTTTTCTAGAACCAGGCTGAGCACTATGTTGTGCGAGATCAGCAGCGACATGTTTTCAGTGACCTGTGTGTTCCAGTTAATATAAAGCAAAGAAAGAAAAAATGTGATGGAAACTGCTGTGTGTGCTAGAGAAAGTGCTGGTATCCTGCATATGGAACATATGTTAAAATACAGATTATGCAAGATTTCCTTTTAAAAAAAGTGCTTCAGAAATAATGAATGTAAGTGTTTATCAAGGAATTAGCAAGTGGGATTAGCAAGCAACTTTATGGACTTCAGCAGATTGCAGTGGGATGGACAGGCCAGTGAGATTTACAGCTTGGGTATAATTCAAAACCAGATCACATCCACTCAGGTGTGAAGCCTCTGATCATTTTACAATCTGTGTGTAAATCCACAGCCCTGATGACTCCCAGCACCGGGAGGGCAGTTTTCCAGCATGGTTCATTCCAGGAATTTGTGTTTTTGCGTTTGGGGTGGTGAGATTTAGGTTCGGCTCTTCATTTTAATGGAGTTGAACCTGAAGATGGGCGATGTGTTGTGTTTGATGCAGAGGCAGCTTGTTCCTGATTTCTCCCTGAGGGGAGGCTCAGATTCCTCCAGTTTTCTCAATTTTGTGGAGTGTGGCGTGTGTGAACCTCTGCTGCTCCTCTCGGCCTACCTGGCCTGCCGTATGGGGCAGCGTGAAGAGCAGGTTTCAGGGCGAGCGGCAGAGAGCAGGATGGCGATCAGACACAGGTTAAAGACAAATGGAACAAGACGGCAAGTTGGCGCTCAAATCAGTTCGAGTCCATTAACCGCACTGGGTGCCTGGAGCGTGTTTAGCCGAGCGGCGGAGCAGCCTCAGGAGGTCTCAGCTCCGCGTGTTTGCTGAGGCAATACGAGGGAGACGCTTAACGCAGCCCACCGTGAAATGTGGTAAGCAGATGGGAGAATAATCGCAGGAGACGCAGGTTTCAGTGCAAACGGCGGGTGAAGTATTAGTGCAAATGAAAGGTAAAGTATCGGTGCAAATATAGGCAGAGCGGCCGGCTCTCTCAGGTCCGTCTCTCAAGCGCGCCATCCTGGCAAACATCAATCGCTGCCAGTGGGCGGAATCACGCCTGCAGTTGGACAGCCGGAATGCGTATAAGCGGCGGTTGGCGTCCTGTTTGCGCTGCCAGCTTGATGCCAGGCCTGGAGGTTTCCTTCGGCCTGCCCTGTTGCCCAGTTCCCATTCTCACGTCTCTCCTCATCCCCATCCAGTCCCGACCTCGGCTTCCTCCCCCGCGGTCCAGTGGGGGCTAATCCTTTTATCTGAGGGACTCGCCTGGAGCTGCCTGTCTGGCCACCCGCCGAAGAGAGATCAGATGGGTTGGACGCGCCACATGCAAACGAGCCGGAATCCGTGCCAACAACAAAGGCGACCCGACTGCGCCCCACGGCTGTAGGTGTTCTGGGAGATAAGGGGGGCAGAGCTGTCGTACGGCACTTTGTTTTGGGGGGGGGGTGGGCGCTCACACAGATGCAAAGTAGCACTTCTGCTCCATCAGAGAGAGGCGAGACCGAGATTCCTGTGATACGGACCTCACGGAAATGACTTGCTCGTCTCTCTGAGGACTGGCTGCCTGATGGTGGCCCGCTGGGATTCCTGGCAAAAAGATGTTGCTTCTGCAGGATTTCTGCTGTAGCACGTCGGCTTTATATCCGCTTCATTTCTGCTCAGAAGTAGTCAGGACTGCGGGAATCCCGATTTTTTAGTTCTGTGGTTTTCCTAAAGAGCGCAGGGCTGGATCTGAAGTGGCAGACTGCGGTTTGCGGATCTGGTGTGCGTTGCGGAGTAGGTGTGTCATGCAGCTGTAAGTGTCAGGTGGTGTGGGGTATACTTCAGCAGGGGCACACACACACACACACACACACACACACACACACACACACACACACACACACACTTTGACATCTGAAACCAATGGGAACCCATACAGCTGCAGGAAATCAAAGGTGGCCTGTCCAGAAGTACTGCATCAGGCATATCCCAGCCCAGGCTTTGGGGAGGGGGGCATTTGGGCCACCCAATCGGCTGGCCTTGCCCCATGCCGCCACAGTTGGCTCACATCTGGAATGAAGGCAGGCCAAGCGGGCCGGGGGGAACCGGAATCCAACACAGGATTAAAGGACGCCAGGTGGCTGAGATGCATGCAACACATTGTCAAAGCATCGACTGAGAGGGATCGACAGTGCCCTCTAGAGTTAAACAGCAGGAACTGGCGGGGTGGGCCTCCGCATGTTTCCTACATGTTAACTTAATATCCAGCTGGATATTAGTAAGTTGAAGTTCTATTCTTTTGTTCCCAGTACAGGTCTGGCTCAATACCCCTTTGCCACCCTCAGTATCCCACTCACATACCATTGCAGTAAGTCTGGGCACGGCATCCTGCTCTGACCCCTGACCCTTGACCCCTGAGGCCGGCCCCTTGGAGGGTGTTACAAATTTAAACAAACTGTCTAGCAGTTGGTGTGTTTCACGCTCCTTTGCTGACAGCTCAATGGTTTGATGTGGATAGTTACGCTGATTACTGCCCATTTTCTGCTCGGGCGGCCATGGGGGGTGGGCAGGGGCGGTTATTGCCCTATCAGAAAATGGGGGGGGGGGGACAC
>JABFEA020000043.1:5800024-5823254 GCA_019775915.2 Cyphomyrus plagiostoma
AACTAAAATACACATATTCCCAAAATAACATTTCCCCAGACTGTAAGTGTCGCTTTATAAAACAAACAAAAAAGCTACAAAATACTTACAGTATGCTTTCATTTAAAAAAAGAAAACAGTATACATCTTTAAAGTGAAATGTTGCTGGAGCGATCCTGATATTCTTGTATATTCTTGATAGAAACTGACCTCACGGTCCAACCCCATACTGACAGTTTCTGGTCTCTTTTAGATTACTCTTTCCTTTTTTTTTGGGGGGGGGGGGTAAATCTGTATTTGCATATCTGCGGGCCATAGTCCCTTAGGGCAGTGGTTCTCAACTCCATCCTGAGGAAGCAGAATGGGAGGGGGGCATGACAATTACGTTACAAGAGAAGAATAATGTTGGACCATGAAACTTTCCCCCGAGCGCTAGTGACCCCCTGAAATGGCCCCCAACCACGGCCCCACAAACACACTGGTGCTGAAACACACCATTGAGCTTTCCACTAAGGAGGGACCTAACAAAACCACAATATATTTGCATTTATTTTTTAATTAAGTTTTATTTCAGCTGAGAATTATGTCTTAAATGAGAGAAGATATAAAATAAGACGCTATAATACCAATGGCAATGGTTATTAATAAACGTTATTAAAAGTTTTACAGATATTACAATGCTCTATGTAGACGTATATATACATATATTTATGTAATTATTTCTGCACTGGTTAAAATAATGACTTGCTTCCGTAGATGTAACTGATCTGTATATCCTCCACATGGCACCAAAAAAGTCTAAATTAAATCCATAAAACAGAAAAAGTCACACTAGCGTAATAATTTGCATCAAACGTATATATATATATATATATATTTTTTATTTTTTTTTCTTTCAGATCCGATTGTATGAAGACAGTGATGGTCTGAATATTAGGTGCGCCTCTATGAAGGCAGGTCGACCCCCCGCCTCATGTTATATATACAGCGTATGTTTCATTCAGACCATCTGCATCCATATATTTATCAAAGTGTTGGATTTTAAATGTTTACTGTGACAGAAACGTGAGACGTAACAGATTTTATGTCACAGGAAGGTGGAAATGTTGTATTTGGTTCTCCATCACGGGCCTGCACCTTTGGGGGCAGGAATTGGGGTGTGTGTATGTGTGTGCGCGTGTGTGTGTGGGGGGGAGTGGTCACAGGTATCTCTGCCTCCACCCCCCTGTCCCCGCACCACCCAATCACCTGCCAGGACTCGGAGATTATCCACATACATATGGACAGCAGGATAAAGCGTTTCCTAGGAAACTTTATAAATTAATATTCAAACTGTACTGAAGAACGTACAGCCAAGGCTAACAAGAGGGATCCTCCTTTTTTTAAATTACTGCGGTCACTTTTTTGTAAGTACAAATTAAAGAAGATTCCCCAAACCCATCAATAAAATGGCATTAGTGTTCTCTGAGTCTGTATTGGATTTTCCGGCACGCTGGTGTCAGTGCTCGCTGGCCGCTGACATGATGTTGTCGTGGCGACCCATCTCCTCCAACACGGCGGCTAGCCGGTTCAGGTTGCCGTCGGGAAAATGCTGGGCCTCCCACAGGTCCAGGATCACTCCGGTCGGGCTGGACGTGGTGGCGAAGTAGTTCAGGTACCTGGGATGAGAGATGGCTTAGGCGAGACAGCCACTAGGTGTGTCACATGTTTATGGTCACACACGGCACTGTGCCAAGGGCTCAGGCTGCCTAAGAACATCATGCTTCAATGATCTTCATGCTGCTGTAAATCTATTATATTGTGCCTGATAAAGCGTACTAGGTGAGCTATTTCACTCCAGAATTTGCACTTACCATGCAATATACCTGTGTACTTGTTGACTTGACCACTAGCATACCATGTTTGATTAATCAATACTTCATCGAGTTATTTAGCTAATTAAGTCAATTAATTAAACTGGCAGCAAAATTTACCTACTAAACCAAATCAGTGTTCTTCACACCGTTCAACAAGACATAACTTATACAAGATGTAACTTTTTGGAGAATAGAAGAAATGTTTTATTGTGTTGCTGGTTAGTGATATATCTTCCAGTGTTAATTGAGTTTTTTTTTATTCTGGGTAAATATGCATATATAGATAGAGAGATGGACTAAAAATGTTGTAAGTGCATCCAGAATATCACGCTCTTAGTGAAAGGGCATGAGGCTAGATGGTCTTCATGCTACTGCTTTGTCACTGGGTGTCACTCTAATGGCCCCATTTCTCCCTGCCCCCTGTGGCCGTCCCACTGTGGCGCCCCCACCTGTCCAGGTTGAGTTTGTGTGCCAGCATCCTCCAGTCGTTGCCCCTGGTCTGGGGGGCATCCAGGCTGCCGCACAGCTTCTGGCGGATAGAGAGCGGAATGCGGAAGGCGCTGGGGCCGACCAGCGTGGTGATGTTGCTGGCAGGGTCCATCAGTGATGTGTCGATGTTCTGGGCATTCTGTAGGGGGCGAAAGAGAAAACGCACATGGTTAATATGGCGACCTGTTTGGGATCAGCAGCTCTTTACTGATATATGTGAAGATGGTACAGCTTTGAGCAGCAGCTCGTAGGTCTGACAAGACCCAGCAGAACAGATGTAATACAGGCCCTTCCCAGAACTACAGTCATCTTGCAGAGGATGAGGGAGAGCGCTCGGGTTAGAAAATAGCTTGTTTCCCATTTCAGCCCCATAGAGGGAAGCTGGAAACGCTGCCGCTGAATCCTATAGCAAAGCCTCTTAGCTGGAATTGCTCCTGAAAAAGCTTCTGTTATGCTGCACAAGTTGCTTGCGAGACACACACACACACACCCACACATACACACATACACACACACACACACACCCACACATACACACACACATACACACACACACCCACACATACACGCGCACATACGCACGCACCCACATACACACACACACACATACACACACACCCACACACACACACCCACACATACACGCGCACATACGCACGCACCCACAGACACACACACACACACAAAAATATACACACACACACACGCACCCACACACACACAGGCACACACACACATACATACACACACAGATATACACACACATACAGGCACGCGCACACACGTACACACACACTGGCACACGCACATTCTGTCACCTAGGAAACCACCCGGTTGTTTAAACGTGGCCCATTGAGCACAGATCTTTCCCCACACTTGTCTTTCTGTTCCTGACAGCAGGCTGATGATGCCCTGCAAAGGCATGGAAAGCCAGGAGGCCATACCTCCACTGACCACACCCCGCCGACCAATTCACTGACACCACCCCAGTGGTGCCCCTCCCCACCCTGCTCTAAATGTCCTTTCTGATTAATCCTGGTAAAGAAACAGCTTATCACAAGACTCAGCTTGTTTCTGCTGAAAAACTTCCTACACTACAATTGTAACTCCCCCCCAAAAAAACTGTGTACTAATTAAATGGCCTGTCACAAAGAATAAATATGTAAGGCTGAGAGCAGAGATTTGTAATATTCACTGTGTTTTTAAGCTGAAACCATCAGCACACATACAGCACCTCCCCCCAAGGAGCCGTGCGTGGAAGACAGATCTGAGCACCTGGAGCACAGGAGGAATGGAGTGGAAATGCCCACACGAGGGCGCTCTTACTATCTCCAACCGCCATGTTAAAATTGATACCTGAGAAAGCGACAAGGGCAAATTCTAGAATTAAATTCCCGAAAAGCAAGTTGACTGGCGGAGTTAAATAAGGACGGTAGATCTGTTTGCAATTATAATCAGAGACAGGCTGCTGGGGTGACATATGGGCCATTACCAAATGACACTGCAGAGGTGTACTAACCCAATATAATAATAATAATAATAATAATAATAACACAGAGGCAGAAGCTATTTTTGCCCCTACAGCCACTTGGGGGCAGTAAAAGCAATCAGTGATGGCAGCGCATCTCAGCCCCCACCCCCATGCAGTGCAGGGGGCTGAATGCTGGCAGCGTTTCTTTAACCAAGACACCAGTGGAGTGGGAGGAGCTCAGGTGAGGGGAGAGTGTCCAAGAGCCGCCAAAAGCATCGGCTGACCCGTCACGCTGGCTGACCATGTAACTTTGCTGACCTCGGGTGAGAGGTCTGATCTTCCTAGGACACCTGCAGGCCTCCACAATAAAAAGGCTGCAGGATTCAAAATGGCACCCAGAGGAGTTACATGTGATTTAACAAGCAGAGAGACTTGGGCTACGAGACGATGTTTCCCGGCTGTTGCAGCCGGTAATGGCTTCTACGATCCTAGAGGACGGTTTTCAGTGCTGAGGTGCGACGTGACCAATTCCATTAACAATCCGCTGAGCTGAATAACTAGCTCGACAAGCCAACATATTAATTTCAAGCTGAGCGTCCAGTCCAGAAAAGCGTTTATAACTGATGAAACCAGAATCCAAAATGTTTTGCTACCGTATATAAAGTGGCACTGGGCAGCTTCTGTGTGATTAAAACCGACCGTTGGGTGTCTGTGATGCAGGATGGATCCATCGATGGGTCTGAAAAGCAGCTGAACACGAGGTTGCAGTCACAAAGGTCCAGAAATCGAGGGAAATAAATATTTCATGTCTTTGATCTCCCTTGGCCCTCAAAGGATCAGCATGTAATACCGGGGTACAAAGCAAGGTGAAAGGTGCGTCTGGGTGGTAGGGGCGGGGCATGGCTCAGCGCTCACCTCTGATAGGGTGCTGTTCAGCTGGAATATCTGGCCCTCTCCCTCTACCTGCCGCACGCACAGCTTGCAGGTGAGCTCGATGGTGCTGCCCGAGAAGCGCTCCAGGGTGAAGGTGCAGTGCAGGGTGCGGTGGGAGCCGCTCCACACCTCAGAGAACGGCAGCTCCTATGGGGGAGAGCAGGCTTTGAAATAGGGGCCTTAGGCAGGGCTGGCGGCTGGGCCAGTGTGGGGTACACCAGAGGTCGGACTGACATCCATCTTCCTCCCCTCTCTCACCATCTCAGCAGCTCACCTGATACTTGGCCAGCAGCTTGCTCTTCCACAGCGCGTGCGGGACGTCGTGGATGGATAGACGCAGGTTGTGAGTACTGTCCTTGAAGTTTAGGGTCTTTGGTTCATCAAGCAGCTTCCCTCCCATCTGCGTTTCCATCTGAAGGACCTCCTGGGGTGGTGGGGGGGGTACAAAGTCATGACTGTGGAAGAATAAACGCCCACACAAAAATTGACGTTGTCCTTGAATTGGGGGGGAGGCACCACAGGAAGTGACCAACAGGAGGGGATCAGTCAATTGACCACTAATTATGAGCCAATCCTCAACTGGTCATCAGCCAATTGGAGAGGGCGAAAATGTCGACTGCAACCTGAGAGGGTTGTGACCATCTGCCCAATCGCGAGAATAACACGGACCCACAGCGTGGTCTGTTAGGGATAATGGGGGGGGGGGAACGCAATCTCCTGTCAGCATGAAATTACCAAGGTAACCAGAGAAAAAAATACAATACTGAAACAAACAGAACTTAACACCTCCTACACGTGCTGTTTTTAGCTTCCTGGACAATGCGACGTTTCACTGGCTCAGAGTCCGCTGGCCGGATTCACACCTGGCTGTCCGACCCCTGCTGGGACACCGTGAACTTCGCTGCCAGTAAAGGGCAGAGGATTTCAGATCTATTCTTAGAGGGAACAATCCTATTTTTACTTTCCGCTTGGGCTGAACAGAGAGGAATTTGGTGAGTTCTTACAGGGGAGTCCAAGCCGATCCAAGCCATGAAATCTCTGCCCTTGACTGATAAAGTTCACCTTGCAGCTGCACAGGGCCCCCTTGACTTCCCCATTCTCCCCATGGCCAGAAGTGACACATAGAAACAGGGATTACCAGTAGGTGGCGCAGTGGTTGTGGAACCGCATGCATAGTGAATGCATATATAGTACAACTCTCAGAACCGCTGTGTATATACACCCCTTGCTGCTTCTAGACAACAGCTGAGCACCATCTGTGACTGGTTCAAATCTGATGGACAGCAAAGACATTTTACTGTTGGGTCCTTGAGCGAGGCCCTTAAGCCCCTATTGCTTTAGGACTGTCTGACCTTGCTTTCTCAAAAAGCATATGTCGCTTTGGATAAAAGCATGTGCTAAATAAATAAAAATGTAAATGTCATGCTATAAAACATCCAAAATGACTATTTACTCTTACAGCTGTAGTAAAAACACATCTGTAAATAGGGATGTGAAAGTAGAACATCAACTGAATTAATGACAGCATCTAAGGAGTTGCTGAGTTGCAGCCCTGAATGAAGGCTCTACCTTGAGGGTGTCCTGTGTGTCGTCCAGGCAGTAGACCCGGATGTGGTACTCCAGGGCGGTGCTGGTGACAGGGCCAAAGATGGCCAGCTTCAGACGTTTGGTGGCTGCCTTGCTGACAGATTGGCCCACAAGGCAGTAGGTCCCCAGAGTCTCTGTCAGGATGTGACATGCCTCCTCATCCATCTGGATGTAGTAGGGCGTGGTGAAGTTCTCCTCGCCGACCACAACAACATCCTGGAGACACCAGAACACCCTTCAATGTGACACTAGTGGGCGCTGAGGTGCCCGACAGGGCAGTAAGAAGTTTTCAAGTGTTAAACTCACAAGGTAAAAAAAAGGGGCAAAGACATGTCACACTGGATTTGTCATATTCCTGGACTTAAACGGGCCCAACTGATAGGTGGTACAGGTGAAGGAATCAATTTCCCAGAAAAATAAGGAACATTTCTGGGGCACAGAATGTAATTAACACTTTTGAAACCTATATTTCATGTCGGATTCAGGTGTCTTGGGTTTACAGCACATCTTGCGATTACAATAATTGCATTATAATTGAGCTAAAATTTCTAATTTCAGCTGAATAAAAGCAAAAATAAACAGAAAAAAATTAATTTCAAACTCCCTGAAATACTTGACATATACTACTAGTATTTTCCATTTTTCCAGTCTATTCATTTTTTTGACTGGCTGACTTTTAGAAGTCAACTTCTCTGCAGAGAGCTCAGATCCTGGAATGTGGTTCTAACCAGATCAGTGCCCAAATGGAATGTCGTCACGTTCGTGTTAATCATGGCTTAAGATGAGGGTCAAGCCCAGCATACTTTTAAACACAGTCCCTTAACAACCCAGAGGATGCATGTCAATTCAGGCCGTAAGCATCAAGAAATGAAAATAGTTTTAAATGTTTTAAAAAACTTTTATCTTTAAAGTGCCTGGTCAGAAATCACAGAATTCAGAGGCTGATTTACACATCAAATGCAGTAAATATCGTAAAAAGTTTCCCCTGAGCCTGGACTTCCTGGACCATTTTCGGTTAAAGAGAACAGATGCATTGTGGGCCATGTGATGGCCTCATGAACGGAGATGCTTTGTAGAGAGGCTCCGTGCTGAGTGACCTGGTTCCTCTGTGTCTGTGCTCACTGTGGAGACACGGTGCTGGCGTGTGATAAGGACATGGAGTAGGGGAGAGGCGTGCATGTCAGCACCATTGCAAGGACGTTTGCGGAAAGGAACCATGAGCAGACTATGCTCCAAGTCCTGCTGCAGAAATCCTCTCTGCACGTTCTACAGTGCAATCTTAGGATGATGATCACCTCAACTGATGTGTGGAAGATACACACTCACAACCAGAAGCATGAGAAGAAAAATCACGAAGAGTGTTTTTCCAACACAGAAGTACTCACACACTCTCAGGAGTCTGACATACTATGATACACACGCTCACACTCATAGACACACTCAGACACAAGCTCACTCTCAGTTACAGACACACTCAGACACACACTCATACTCACACTCAGTTACAGACAGTCAATTAGGAGTTGTCATACTTTGTGTTACAGACATTCACACATTCTCATACAAACACAAAGAAAAGACTTCCTGTCACTCTCTTTCACACATACACATGCATCCCGGGTATATTACACGTTCTATTGTGGTTGCCATTCATGTCTGGCTTACAAGTATCCTTGATCGTCACTTCTACTCCCCTAGGTCATTTATCCAGGAACAAAGCAACCTCTGACTGTGCTAAAATGCAGTCGTGTTTATTCCAGGTGGACCGTGTCCCCCCGTAGACCCCTGTCGATGCCTGTTGACCCTTGCGTTGCTATCTCACCTCCCACTGGCCCTGTGGCGAGCGGTTCTTCAGCTGAATCTGCCAGTCCTGGCAGTGGGCCCCAGCGCAGTGGTGCATGGTGATGATGACGGGCCGTGTCAGGAGGGCTCCTGGGGGGCCACAGCTCACCACAGGGCCGAGGGTGGTCTGTGCCTCTTCCAGTGGGGGCCTGGAAGATCAAGGGCAGAGGAGTAGGCTCAGACAGCATTTAACATTCCCCTGGACTGCCAGGTACAGAGACTCATTTCATTTGACTGACCCCTCCTCCTTAAGACCATCACTTTAATATTTTATCACCATGGTTATGTTCTCATTCTCTGCTGTGCCTCTGACTGGCAAGAACTTAATAATCATGTATCATTAGAAAGTCATTAATTATGAAGATTGCCAATTATGGAAGGCAACCTGATGGATTCTGATTCTGTTTCTCAAGCGGTAATGACATAATACACACAAATCCGGTTAACTAATACCAAATCAAGGGGGTGGGGGTGTAGAGGTGTTCCTCTTTCCAAGGACGTGTAAAGATTCCTGTCTGACCTGCAATACCACAGCTGTTAGGGAGGGGGTGCTGTAAGCTAGGTCCATACCTCATAAGGTCTTTCCTATGGACTGTCACATACATCTCATAGACACGACCTTGAGGAATGGCCCCTGCTGGCACCAGCAGGCTCACCCCTGTCAAAAAACAGCACAATGACTTTGGAGACGAGATGCTAGCCTCAGACACAAAATGATGACTTTGAATACTGCACAAAGACTCTCTAATCAGCATTAGATAGCAGTATGACATTAGAGACATGACATCAGATGCAGTATGATGATTTAGAAAATAACATGATGACGTAAGGCATGAAAAATGATAACTTTGGAGGCAACACAATGACTCTGGAAACACCTTCCTGACTTCCTTCCTGTAGACAATATGCAGAAACACACTGATATCAGGAGAAAAGACCTAAAGAAATATATTGACTTAAAGAAATATAATAAACACTCATAAAAACACCATAGAGAACATTCAGAGAGCAATAAATACTCTTATGGCATAATGACAATAGTGTCATTAATTGTTAATATTTGTTTTATTATTACTTTATTTTATTAACTTTGTGGTTCTGTATTTGCCCATCTATACAGGTGTTCTTCTTTCTTAAAGAGCAAAACAGCACTTCTGTTCCTTCTGACATTTACATGCTGTGACCAGCGCCTTGACCAGTACACCCCCTGCTGGCCCCTGAAATGTGCTGCTGCTATTGTTCCACACCTGTTTCCCAGAAATGTCACCTGCTACAGACTCAAGCACTTTGATCACCCCCCCACCCCCCCCAGTGTTCAGACACTTGGGAAGTGACATTTACTCTCCTGTCCCGTAGAGCCAGGAGACACTGCAAAGACACTGCAATTATGGGCCAATGGCAATGGGGGTGACTTCTCCTTCAAAGAGAGAGAGACTTTGGCTCATAACAGGAAGGTGGCATTAGTCCATGGAGAGATCTATCAGAATGGAGAGTCTATGCACTTCCGTCACACAAAAGTCAAGTTCTAGTGTGAGAGATCACCATAAATACATGTACGCACCTCACAGACAACATCTCAACAAAACAATGTTCATTTTCATGATGTAAATGGAATGTATATAAAGAGAGTGATGCATTTGCCTGACAGAAGTGAAGATCCACACTGTTCCCACGTAGTGTGTCTGGTAACACACCCAAAGGCTGGCCACTTGCGCAAGCCCATCATGCATCGTCAATAATCCATGCCGACATGCCGTAAAGGCGGCCGTATCCCACACTGCCCTGGAGGAACGCGGCTCCACACACTGCCGGGCATTAGGCTGCTGCACCGCGCATGCATACCGATGGGGTTCTGGATCACATTCATAACGGAACCCATGGGTGAAGTCTTCTGGGACAGGGCCAAGCCACCAATCATGGGCTTCTGTAGTCTGGCAGAGCGTGCCCGCTTTTTGCTTTTCTCACAGGGCCATGATTTGCGATGACATGCCAGCCGCCGGCAGCCAGAAGGGACTCTGCCGAAGTCATCATTGGGCTCGCAGACACATGGGTCGACTCTTAATTAGCAATGGTTCCTAGACCTGGCTGGCGGCTGCAGCTTTCTCAGACTTAAGTGCACAGTGAAGAATGTGCCATCATTGCCATAAGAAGACCTTGCACACCACTTAACGCTGACCCTCCTGCATTCCATCTCAGCTTTCAAAATCCCGTCCCCCCATTGCTGTTAGCTGTGTTCAGTGCTTTAAAGCCGATTTGTTACCTGCTATTGAGGGATGGACTCATAAAAATTCAAATAACCTTTGGTTTACCTGCCAGATCTTTGAGATCATCATCACCCTACTCAGATTACCATCACACCTGTGACATCACCATTACTGCACTGAGATCACCATCACCTAACCATGAGTTTACCATAATGCCACTGACGTCACCATCATCGCATTGAGATCACCACTGTCTTGAGGAAATCATTGTCATTTTACAGAAATCACAGTCACCCCACTGAAACCACCATCTGGTGGTCAGTATGATATTACATTTAACTTGCTACCTGCCCTTTGTCTAAAACACATCTACCTTGCAATGCATCACCTAACCTATACATCTTAGTTATATATCAGGAGTCATACTGAACTGAGGATTTATAAGTGGGGATGTTCTTTCTAACATCACATCACATCCCAAATGCCCCATAATCTTCAGCAGGGTTCATTAGTGCGGGCAAATTTCAAATGAACTCTAAAAACAGATGAAAGAGATTGCGATTTCAACTCCACATGGATAAGAGGTTATGAACCCCAAGCAACAAGGCTCCGTTAATCCAGATAAGTCTAATACATACATTCCACAAGGAGAGCACTGTGATTTTGCAGGCAGGCTGCTGAATTGGAATATGGTTGTACAGTAAAACTAGGGTTGGTAAAAACATAAAACCATCAAATGAGTAATGTCAAACAATGTCAACATAGAAACATCTTGTGACAAACACGCTTCTCCGCAAACCCACCTGAGTTGGGAACTATGAGATGGCCCCCCAAGGAGTTGAAGGTCCCAAGGGCGGTGCAGGAGGGGTCACATGTGCGAGCCAAGCTTTGGTTGCGCAGGTTCAAGGTCTCATTGTCCAGCAGGGAATGTGTCACCTTGGGCGACAACTTGGAGCCAAGGTCAGCCAGCTCCTCCTGAGGTGTGACCAAGCCAGATGAGTTGTACACCTTGATCTTCAGGTTGGGCAGGGGGTCCAGCAGGGGTGAGTTGGTCATGGGGATCTTGTCGGACACATCATGAAGGGCGTAGACGGGGCCACGGTACATTGCTGCTGCAGAGGTTAGGTCAGGGGGGACGGTCATCAGGTCAGCTGTAAAGGGGGGCAGGGCGGTAGGGGGGTATGGGATAACATAGACAAACATTCATAGTTCACCCAGCGCATCAAACGCAGCATTTAGACAAACTGAAGCCGAACAAATATATAAACATTCAGGTATGATCGGTTGTTGAAAAGTATGAAATGACAAGTCAAGGGGAACTAGTGAAAGCAACATATGGTCATTTGAGATCATAAAGTAGTTTTTCGATAAACCTTTATCTCTCAGCAGAGAAATGGAAAAGCCAGAAGAAGGTGACCAAGGCAGCAGCCCCGCCAGCAGGGGCTGCATAAGGCGCCATTAAAACACATTAACTCTTATTAAGTGCTCTGTGCCTGTCTACTTCAATTATTTACTGTCCTCAGAAAGCTCACCTGCTCTATAACATGCAATGCTTTTTAATCTGAATAATTTTTGACAGCTCGCTAGATAAAGGTTACGGGGGAGGGGGGGGTTGGCTGTTTTAACTAAGCTTAAAATTTGGATTCCCCCCCACTTGAGAGGGAAGACAATGAATGTACAGCTGGAGGACTGAAATGAAGAGTGCAGCATATCAGTCCTACAGGCAGCGGGGGGTGCAAAATCAAGCACAGACAAACGTTTATGGCTGGATGGAGATGTTGGGCAGCCGTATGTGGGGGAGGGGGGGTGACCTTCTTCCACAGCTTCAAATCCCTGACAGCGTCAGAAATACCCAAGCATCAGTAAGGAGAAGATCCAGGACAGACCCACATCCATCTTTAACTTTTAACTGTAGAAGAGATTATTGTGATCATTACTCTATATGACTGTAAATAGACTGCCTCACAATCTACTGTATAGGACTGTAGGAACACTACCTCAGGATGTTTACTGTATGACCGTAAGTAGACTGCCTCACGATCATTTCTGTGACAGGAGACTGCTTCACAATCTTTACTGTATTATGACTGTAAGTAGACTGCCTCACGATCTATACTGTAAGTGACTGTAGATTGCTTCGTGATTGTCTGTAAGCAGACTGTCTTATGGTCTTTACTGTAAAAGACTACCTCAAGATCTTAATAAGACTGCCTCACAATCTTTACTGTTTGGCACTGTAAGTAGACTGCCTCATGATCTTTACTGTACATGACTGTAAGTAAACTGCCTCATAATCTTTATTGCATGTGACTATAAGCAAACTGTCTCGGGATTTGTACTTCATGTGACTATAAGAAGGTTAACCCATGATTATTGCTGTACAAGACTGCTTCAGGTCTTTAGTAACTGTAAGAAGACTGTCTTATGATCTTTACTGTACATGACTGTAAGGAGACTGTCTTATGATCTTTACTGTACATGACTGTAAGGAGACTGCCTTGTGATCATTACTGACTGTTAAACACTGACTTTGCATGCTATTATCTATTACCAGTCCAAAGATTTGTGGAGTATCTTCTGCAGGGAATCATCTTCTACTGACTGCCTTGGTGCACAGGCACGGTAAAGCCAGTTTGGAACAGTCCACCCTCCCATCCTGGAGAAAGTGCTTTAATCTCCTTACCCTGTTCATTCCTGTTCCTACGGTCTGTTCATCTTTCAGCCGATTCGCCACGGCAGAAATTTAATTAACCAGGAACAAGCCACAGAGCGCAGGGGGATGGGGGGTGAGGAAGCATAATTCTCCATCAGTGATAATCCGAGATCGGTCTCCATCACAGAGTGACAAGCGCTCTAATAGCCTCCCGATGAAATGTCAGCAGAGCCTCGCACACTGCAGCGGCGTCCGAAATTGCTTCCTGGTCTTTCCATCTCCGACACTGCATTTACATCCTGCACATGTCTTCTCCTCCCAGACATACCAGGATCTGCTGCACAACTTCAACCCACCACAAAAGACCACCTTTAGCACCAGGATGGGGGAGAGCAGCCCTGATTAAGCAAAGCTGTTTGAGCTGGGATTTGACATTTTTAATCCGGACGTAATTACATTTCACTGTCAGCCTCAGCGATGGAGAAATGTTTGGTTTCATTTGCCATTGTATTTATTCTTTTGAATTATGACAGGGCCAATATCAATGCATGTGATGGTGATTATTCACAGGGCAAATGTAACAAAAAAAGAGGACAGAAATGAGAGAGCTGTGGGGACAGGCTGAAAAACCTGCTAGGCTGACCTTCCTGCTTTTGACAGTATGAGGTCACACTGGAAACACAGTCAAGTGTAGCAGAAAGGAGTTCAAATGCTGGGATACATGGCTTCCATACCACAGCACCAGGGAAAATCTCTTTTACATTCTCTGCTGTCGGGTGACTGATGGTTCAGGGCAACTGGGCTACAGTGGACTTTTCACGCATGATCTTCTCTGCTTGACTACAGCCAGCCCCCCCCCCAGTGACCAAACATCGCCCCCTGCAGGTGACTCACCAGAGCGGGCTGTCTTTATGTTGACAGACTGGAAGCCGCCATTGAGTGCCGATGTGTCGATAATGTCCGAGTCAAATTCGCGGTGGGTCTTGCGGTAGACGAAGAGCGCCACGATGACAGAGATGACTAGGCACATGATGACGGCGATGACGATGCCCACGTAGAGCGCCACGTCATCCGTGCTGGGCGCGGCTGTTAGCAGAGATGCAGGGATGCACGTGAGTAGATGTCTAACCTGTGACTAGCATGTTTTTAGGGCAGGTCCACCCACCAATTAGAGTTCGATTGGGTGTAATGTGACTGCTGTAACTGTAGATGCTGGCTAACGACTAAAAATACACTATGATGATTAAACATTACATACACCCACACACGCTTTAAAAAATACATATATATATAATTTGATTTGTCTATTTATTAATTTATGAACTCCACAGCTACTTTCTGCAATTTACTTGAATATTTAATAGGCTCGCAGATGTAAAATTGTGAAATTTTCATTAACACGGCCAGTGCAGACATTAATTTGGAACAAAGTCCTACCCATAATAAAGTTTTAATTGACAGGGTGACTGTGACAGTAAATGACTCTCTCCAGGAACCTCTCCATGAGGATTCTGGGAAAACAGTTTGCCCTCCAAACGGCTGATGAGATGCAATAGAAGTGCTTCTCTGGAATTTTCCAGATGCCACTCACGGAAGAATTTGTATTATCATAATTTTCAGTCTTTTACATGGTCTTTTAGCTGTGTGGCCTGTACCACTACCTTCTTTATATTACAAAGTCTATTAATTAACTGTACAGTCTGTACCATTTTAACAGGGTCTTTTAACTGTACGGTATGAACCATAATCAATTTCAGCTCTTATAGGTGTTAACACTAAATTTGTTTTTACATTTGCTGTTAGTACAACCTATACCATCATTTGCATCTTTTCATCTGCAGTGTTTCTCATGCATTTAGCTTCAGAGGAAATATTTTTGAGCTGAAACAGCAGCAGGCCTGTCATGATGGGGGCAGGGGGTATACACAGACTGCTTCCACTCACAATCACACATAAAATGTTGCTTAGTTTCAGAATAGCTCAAATTCCGATGTCTCTTGTGATTATTTTCTACTTAAAAATGTCTCCGCCTGTGACCTTAAAACATCAATCTGAGGCCACATTTGGCAGTAATCAAGCAGTTTATCCTCCTGCCACTTGGTGTCACTATTTATCTCCAGACGGAAGGTGTTATCGTATTCTACAGCCTGTTCCCTGCCTGAGAAGCAGCTGCCATTCCCAGGGGTTTCCCCACGAGCCATCGATTGGGGTACACATGGTGGAGTTGCTCAGAGACTAAAAGTGAAGACTCCATCTCTAGCGGAGCGAGGCGCCGTAAGCAACGGGCAGTTTGAAAAGCAGAACAAATCAATGTCAGAGTGAGTCGCAGTAGATCTGTGCTCGGCTAGTCACCATGGCACTGGGAATCAATCTGCCCTTCTAATGTGATCTTTGCCCTAGACGAGCGGAAGTCTGGCTCTGAGGACATCACTCTAACCTGCCTTCTTGCCACTCGTAGAGAACAAGCAGCACATTCCTCGAGCTGCGACCGATAAACCTCAGGATGAAATATCACCCTGGCCCAGCCGCTGCCCGTGATCCCTGGCCCATTTGGGGTGTAACTTTCTCTAACTTTCACCAAGCAGAAGGCAGAGGGGCGAGTAAATCTGTATTCAGCGGATGACACGACCTCACACCACTTAGCCCCTCTGATAGAAGGTATCGATCAACTTGCATCCTAATTAAGCCACCAGGAAGCCATGCAGATCATTATGGGGTTGGGGGGGTAGGCTTTCCATTGGCCGCCCGCCTCCGAGGCCCCAGTATATGGTAGTGTGCATGCAGCTCGCTTTGAGCACCACTGAGTTCCTGTCAGTGGGGTGGCGGCATGTGAGAAGGGCCCAGAGCTGGGAACAGCCCCGCCACCTGTGTCACTCCTCTGGACCACACCCCTTTCAGACCTAACCCTGCCCAATACCCCCCCCATTCAGCCTCCTCAAAGCATATGGGTGACCGCCATACAATGACAGGAAATGGCAACGGCTTGACGACATAAAGGCAGAAAAGAGATGAAAACAAATGATCGTTAGCATGTGGACCAGGCAATTGAAAACATACCCCACATTTGGTCACTGCACGGAAATGTCATCGGGGACGTTCGAGGAAACAACAGGATGTTTTCCAGAAGCAGTCAGAGCCGGTATGGTCCACTTCTAGACAAGGCTCGACTCAAACGCCACAGTCAGACGACTTAAAAAACTCGGTTAATCCCATTTTAGAGACATGAGAAGAAACTGCAGCACCAAGCCTAAAGGCGCAAAAATCTCTGACCAAGTCATCAGTTCCATCACATTAACATCATATATAATTATGCCATGAGCCCCTACACTCCTCATTTGGCAGCTGACTGTCTCAGGGCCCCCCTCCCCCCACGGGGGGCTGCATCACTGAGGCTGTTCCACATCACATCTTATCACCTCTTCCTTTCTATGACCTTATGATTTACCTACATAACTGCCTCCCTGTTGAAGCCATCAGGTCCTCATACAACAGATATTCAGCTTGTAACACTGGTATAGAGAACGTATCCGTGTGCTGGCACAATCCAGAATAATGACACGGCTTTCAGCACTGGGCCGTTTTCAGTCCTGCTTCCAACAGCTGGACCAACAAATCGTGATCACTCATCCAGCCACTGTGTTCCATCTCAAAACGCTGTTATTCCCGTTGTACAGCTGCCGCTCTGTTCAGACTTCCCACAGACGCTGTTTTCCACTATACTCCACCATCTTCTTCGAAGGGGTCTGGGAGTCAGCTTGACATTTTCTTTGTGTTTCTGTTTCAGAGTTTTTCTGTTTTATATATGCATGTACACTCTCGTTTTAACTAAAATCATGTATAAAAATTGCCTTCAGTGGTACCTGACCCATGATACTATTTATCTGTGCTGTTGTTACACTCTTTTTGGTTCATTTCTGTAATTCTAAGACATATTTATTGATGTTTGAAGATGGTCCTGCTAGGTCTGTAGGCATCTGAGGTGACCAGTACCACCATGGTCTACTAGACGAAGGAGATATCCTCACGTCCGTCCCCGACCCTCCCCGCCAGGCTCTGGGGCAGCTTATCTCTGATAAGGGCTGAACTGTCATCGGTCCCACAAGACCAGTAAAAAAAGGAGACTCACTTTAAAGAGCAGCTCAAAGACTCGCTGTGTGATGCCGGTGTGATTTTGCCTTGCCATCTACCCTGAAGATTCTTAACAGATACTCCTCAAGCTGTGTCACCTTTGATGATAACAGCATCAAGCTTCTAAAATGTTAGCATTAAAGCATATTACATTAATACATATCTCTGTAATACATACCCCTGCATTAATACATGTCTTTGAACTCTGAAAAGAGGAACTCCAAGCAGCAAGAACCAGAGAATTATTATGTTTTAACGTCTCTATAGCTTCAGGACAGACATGAATTTTACATGCTTGAAGAAAAAAAAAAAAACTCTCACACTTCAGAGAGGGAAATGTGGAATAGGGCCGTTTTCCGGAAATGTCTGAGCATCGGTCAAAGATCGGCGGCGGCGGCGGGCCGAGGTGGGTTTGGGGGGAGGGGGGCGAGAGACGGAACCCAGGCAGAGCGATTGCGTCAGGAAAAAAGCGGCGAAGAAAGCATCAATGATGAACAGAAAATTTAAAAAGATAACGCAACAAACAAAAAGAAAAAGGGAAGCTGAAGATGAAATCGCAAGTGAAGGAAGAAAAGGACAACAAAAATAAAATAAAACGCAACAACTCACATGAAAATCCCAAATCAGTCTTGTGTTTCGGCTCGGGAGACATCTGAAAAAATGAAGCTTGAGGGGAGAAGGGTAGGGGGGTGAGATGAAAATCATATTCAAAAAACAAATATAAAGTGATGAACAAAGACATGTAGGAGGAGCAGTACGAAGTCCTCTGCTAAGCACTGCTTCGCCTGGCCTTTCCCGTCGCTGCGAGACGCGTCCTGTGCGCCCACCGCTTCATTAACCACAACCAGCTCCACAAAATTAACTGTCTCCAGCTGATTCGCAGACTCAAGTCAGCAAGCACAATATGTTTGCAGCAGAAGCTTTGGCGGGGGGCCATAACAAATCGGCCACTTTCACAGGGGGGCCATTACAGTACTGGTTAGTGTTATCATGCTGGTTAGTGGAGGCATGCTGCAACAGCACGGATTTTATCACGTATCTGGGCCTTTCTGGTCATCCTACATGCTAGAGCTCTGTCATGGATGTGCAGAAGACACGAACGAGGGTCAAAGGGCAGGCAGGATACAGGCACCAGAGCCCATAGGCAAGCAGGATACAGGGACCAGGGCCAATGGGCAGGCAGGATACAGGCACCAGGGCCAATGGGCAGGCAGGATACAGGCACTAGGGTCAATAGGCAGGCAGGATACAGGCACCAGGGCCAATGGGCAGGCAGGCACAGAGGATGTATGAACATAGAAATGTGAACATGCAGAGGAGTAGAAAAACAGCATCCAGGGGGGTATTGGTAGGCATATTGAGAGACAGAAGAACCGAAAGTGTGGATTAATGTGAAAGGGACTGAACAGGACAGTAGATAAAGGAAAGAAAATGAAGAAAGTGAGGAGAAGTGCCTGGGGGTGGGGTGCAAACATAATGAGGCCTTATGAAGATAGGATTGTGATTTGCCTAATATTGAACCAATACATGGGAAGCACAGAGCAGCATAAACCAGGGCTGCTGGCTTCACAGCGCGAGCCAAACTGCCGTTTTCACGTTTGCTGCCTTCAGTCATGAGAACAAAGATGGTGGACGGTGGATAAACAGCTCATTCATCATGGAGAGACGTGAAGAAAAGGAAGTGGTGCGTCCGATTTAATTAACTGGCAGTCAGCGTTTTTCTTTCTGGTCCACATGGGCTTTGGGGGGGGATGGGGTCCAAGTTGATGCAAACATGCGTGTAGAACTCTGCTGCTTGTTTTGGCCACCTTCCAGACCTGCTTCTGATTTCCAATTACAGCGTGACTGAGGCCCCACAGTCCCAGGACCAGAAAGGTCTGTGGGTCCGTGAGCCCGGCCTGAGTCTGTTCTTACGCCCTTAACCTTCATATCCTGACAAAGACACCCCACATGAGTTAGGAGGGGGGATGGGGGGTGGGAGGGGACAGAGCTAGAAGTAGCAGGATAAAAGTGTTCACTAAGCAAATAACAGAAAAAGGTGTAATGCGATGGAGTAGTATTTCAGCCTAGATATCGGATGAATCCATAACCATATCAAGGTGGATTCTGAAAGATCCCACGATTTAAGCACCTGCCACGAACCCTGTGTTGGACTTTAATGACCCTTCGAGGGGGAGAGGTCCTTCCAGGAATTGGGGCGAGGGCTATTTTTATAGGTGCTCTACTCATTTCCACTGAGTTTCAATTAAGATCCGCTGGGGGTGATGCCGTCACCAACTTACGCAGTTAAGTCATGTGATTAAAGCTGTAACTCCATCCTGGTTTCCACTGTCATTCATTTGCTTTTTGCTGTTCATTTGGATGGACGTGATTTATTTAGTTTTTTCTTCAGTCTGTTAACCATGAGAGATGGGGGGACAGGGTGACTAAAGCGAGAGAGATGTGGGGGGGGGGGGTTCTGTTTGTGTTTTGTTTTCGTTGCTCCTCTATTCCTGCGGCTCCACTGGAAAAATGTTCTGTGACTCCGTACGACTGGGGCCTGAAGCAAGAACAAGTGACACCAGAAGGGGGAACACACGTCAGGACGCGGTGAACAGAGAACACCTCCCACGGAGTGTGGAATGCTCCGGAAAACTCCGCCAACCCCTCACAAATATTTAGATGGTGAAATTGCCTCTTATCAGTCGGTGAAACTCCCTTATTGTCGTTAAACTCAGATGCTGTACTTGATCTAAAATCATAACAGTGTTATCCATGCACACTAAAGTTTGAAGAGCAACTAAAACATCGCTGTGGCAGGTTTTTTTTCCATTTCTTTTTCTTTTAACGCATCTTTGTGATAGGAAGCAGATTACAGACTGGGCTGGCAGGGCCTTGAATGGACAAAGCAATCAGTGTAGTACAGCACTGTCAGCCCACGTTTAGGATAATCCAATAAAGAGGGAAAATCCATACAGCGGCATTCTTACGAACAAGCACAGCAATTAGGTTTGAGTGACAGAAAAAGGGAGATGAAGTGATTGATTTGATGAGATGCGGCTGGGGAGCGGCTCTTTGTCCGGGAGTCTGAATGCTATAGGCTGCTCTCTCTCCCTCTCTCGCCCCCAGTTTGGGGGGGGGGGAGAGCTAAATCACCCCACTATAATTTTCACAATCACATTTGCAATAATATGAGCTTTTGGAGCACACAGATTGTCCCCTAAATTTACATGGAAATAGTCATTAGTGAGGACAAAACTATCTGCGAGCTTTTAACTCAATCTCGGCAGGAAAAAAAAATCAATCTGCGGAAATGAGTCTAAATCTATATCGATGTGGATTTTATATTCCCGGTGAATGGCTCATCCGTCTGATGGCCCCCTAATGGTGCGTCTTAGTGCCGCGGGAGAGGGCCAGGGGGCCCATGGAGGTGCTAAATGAGCCCAGGGATTGCGGTGGAGTCGCTCTAAAGCTCTCTCTTAACCAGCTGTATTCTGGGAGTGACGCCGACAGTTTAAAGGAAGGGGGCTGTTGTGATAGGGTGGAGGGAATGGATTTGGGCCTTTTGAAACCTGACCTGCAGACTTCTGTAAGATGGGGGGGGGGGTTACCCTTAAGACCCCACCTACCACCACCTTGGCTGCCCCTGTGGGCCTCAGTAAGTACAGTGACTGCACCCTAAACAAATATCAGCTGAAAAGGGGAACTAGGAAACTAGAGACCTAAATTCCTCATGCGACACGGGCTTGGGCCTCCCATCCTGCCAGCACTGAATCCGTGTGCCCAACCCTCACAGTGGGCAGATCCCTGGCAGGAAACAGCACCGACCAGTTCCTGATGCAAAGAACAGAAACGGTGCACGTGGATGGACCCGGGACATCAGCCGAGCGAAACATCACTTCTGACTCGCAAGGAAAACAAACAAGCAAACAGATAAATAAAATTAACACGAGCATGGGCGCGATGACAGACGGCGAGGGAGACGGCCACAGACGGCGATTAATCTTCTGAGTAATTAGATTCACCTTGCAGCAGGGCACATGCGGCAGCCGTGCAGGAGAGGACGCGGCTGGCGAGCCGCATCGTCTGCGCAGCCACACGAATAATTGGCTTCTCCGTGGAAACACACATTCACGATACTGTGACTTTGTGTTTTAATTCGCCTCTTGTCTGCTCCTCTAAAAATCGCCCGCGTGCCTAAATTGGGGTCCGGGTGCCAATAAATCATTGACGCCCGGTAATTATCACGTGCACAAACAGTAATTGTTCGTCATTATGGGGCATGTGATGGGCCCCGGATACAGAGATGAGCGGCATGCTTTCGGCTCTCTAGGGCTCTGTGTCACACCCTACATGTGGCATGCATGTGCGTGCGTGTCTGCTTGCTCTATCAACTTGTTTTTCCTGCAGCTCCTGCTATATAAAGAGGACATGACCTTGTGGGGGCCTGAGGGTTTTGAACCAATTAGCACTTGACACCTTTCCAGTATCCCCCCCACCCGAGTGTCTGCATCAACCATCGCCACACACACGTATATGCAAAGGAGACAGAGTATGCTTGTACACACACACACACACACACACACACGTGTGTGTTTGTATTTTATGCTTCTGCATCTACGCCTGTAGCAAACACCATGTGTATGTCCAGAGGGGCTCTGATGCAGCAACTCTCACATTTCATGCTACAGGATACTCACTTTGCATGCAGAGCCCGTCGGTGCAGTTCTGTGACTGCAGCACCACACCTTCGCAGTCCTTGCCCCCGTTTTTGGGAGCGGGGGCATTGCACTCCCTCCGCCGCCAGTGGGTGCACTCTGTGCCGCAGGTGGACCACTTGCTCCACTCCGTCCAAATGCCATCCACTGGGGGGGGGGGGACGACAACACAGAACGGACCATCAGTCCTTGTTAGACTGCATTCCCGCACTGTGTGTACGTACTTCTGTGCTTTGTTTATACAAGCAGATTGATTGAGAATGTCCCCTTAAGGTAGACATTCCTCTACAATAGATGTTTTGAGGACGTCCCCACAAACACTTCATTACTGAAAACTTCATTGTTTTATTTAAGAAGTAAAGGAAATCAATTTTGGTACACTGGGTTTAAAACTGACTATTTAATTTGAATGAACATTTTAAGAGGGGGCCCACCTGATGTCCAAAACTCACTCAGTCCACAGGATGCATGGATGGGATTGTAAGTGCATAAGGAAGCACCATTTCTGTGGAGTTTTGCAAATTTAATATTCTTTATTGGATTACATGAGGATTGAGTGTGTATTGGTTCCCAAACTGTGACATATGATGAGGAAGTTTGACTTTAGGTCGTTGGTGCTCTCATTTCACTAACAACAAAAAACTAGACACAGCACGTTTTGGTTAAATGTGCTCTAGTTATGTGTGTTTACATTTTATTTTCTTAGTTATATATGTTACTGCGCTGATGCCTTGCAATCCCCGGTAGGACCGACATTTCAGTGACCAGCCAATCAATCAGGTTCTATATGGTACGTATTGTACATTCTGCAGCCGGTTAGCGTGTGAGTCTTCCCATGAGAGATTATGAGATCTGTGTTTCATTATCCCACATCGACACGCTCATGCAACTGTTAGCCACGTACCTGAGCACAGGGAGGTGCAGGGCAGCTTCTGCACGCCCTGGCCCTCGCAGAACGCCCCGCCGTTAAGTGGTGCTGGGTTGGTGCAGGTGCGTGTTCGCTTCTGGTATCCCCGACCACAGCGGCTGTTACATGCCGACCACTCGGTCCAGGTGGACCAGCCTCCGTTTACTGTGGGCAGAGGATTGGGTTGGCAGGTTTACCTTCGGTCATCTCACAGCCTGCCTGCTTTACAAACACAGCGGTTTCACCCTCTAATTCAGATGAATATTTATTTAGAAATTTGAGCAGAGTGACTCCCCCAAGGACATACCAGGACACCCTTTCGACAATCTTTTGGGAGGAGGTCCCGCCCCGGCCCCCGCCTGGGCCAGCGGTCGGGCTTGGGCTCGGGTGAGGGCTCGGGTTTGGGTGAGTGTTAGGGTTAGGGTTAGGGTTAGGGTTAGGGTTAGGGTTAGGGTTAGGGTTAGGGTTAGGGTTAGGGTTAGGG
>JABFEA020000043.1:5840782-5853940 GCA_019775915.2 Cyphomyrus plagiostoma
CCCCCCCCCCCCCCCCCCCCCCCCCCCCCCCCCCCCCCCCCCCCCCCCCCCCCCCCCCCCCCCCCCCCCCAAACTGCAGTAGAAACAACATTGAAAACACAAAGCTCTTGATTTGTGAAACAAGTGACAGGGGTGGGGATGGGGGGGGGGTGTACTTTTATGATGCCATAACTCAGGATGTGTAGTTCAACGATTTCCTAGCACTTTCCAGAGTGAAAACAGAACCCCCCCAAACCAAACAAAAAGCGGATAACCTGGAGATGTGTGTGTGGGCCAAGCTTTACGCCATTTCCCCCAGTGCCCCCATGCCCCCAGCCTGATGATGACTCCATTGAGCACAATTTGCTCCATGGATTATGAAGGTTTTGAGGAGGCTAGCAGGATGGAGGAGGGCCTTAGAGTATTACAAACTGTAACTTCATTTAACCCCCCATTTCACAATACTGTTGCCTGAATAAGACACCACCGGCTGCTTTATTTCCGTGTGAGTGGCAGCCGGCTATCCCGCGTCTGAATGGCTCCATTGAAACTCTTCGAACTGACCCATCTCCCACAACATGAGCTGCCTCCATCTGGCTCCCGATTGGCCGGACTCAGCCACACCCCCGACACCTACCTCAGCGGCCGGGATCCCCTCAGGTGGGCGGCACTGCAGGAGCACTTCTTGTTCCAGCGACACCTCCTTCCCCAGTGGCTCCTGGTCAAAGGTCTTCCTGAGATCTGAGGAAATAAGAAGCGGAGAGCTCCATTGAGGCAGAGTAAGCACTCTGGTGGGCCTGAAAGGCTCCATTAAGCATGCCAGATGACCACTCCTCACGTCCTGGGTCCAGACTTGTCAGCTCAACATGTGTCCACACCCTTTGTCTTGCTTCACGGCATGGCTGTGAGCCGAGATGAGCCCTTTAACACCACGCCGTGGAGCTACACTCGGGGCCGCCGGGGGGGGTTACGGATTCAGACAGCGTCGCCTCACACTTAAACGTGATTCTGAATGATCTTCTAAAATGGTGGTATGCCTGAACTTGGAAGTGGGGGTGGGGGGGAGTCGCCCAGGGTCACATAGCCCGTCATTCGGAAGCCACGACAGCCGGTGAGACTGGCAGGGGGTGCGAGGGCCATCCTGAAGGGGGGAGGCGGACACCACCCCATCGTCACATTTCTTCAGAGCCCTGCAGAGCGGCGGCGGTGGCCGGCTGCTCCTCTTACAGCTGGGTGACGCTGGCACTCCCCGGAGGCTCCGAGCAGGCCGCTAATTACACGCTTGGCTAAGACACAGTGCGAGGTGCCCCCGTGCCCCCCCCAATCCGTCTCTCACTCAGTAGCAAACAGACACTGGGTGTCGGCCTGCCGGGAGCGCGGGGTTAAGCTGCGGGGGGGGGTGTCAGACAGACACAACCAAAGGGTAGGGAGGAGGGATGTAAGAGGGTGGGATATGATTCCTGTGCCAAAATCATGCAATAGTTTGGCATCTCTTCTTGGGGGGTGGGGGGCGATTGGGCATCCCTGTCATGTGCCCTGTAATGGGATGATACCTCACAGACACACAGTGCACAGCCTGGCAAATAGACATGCATATGCTATGGCAGGACACTAGGGGGCAGACAGTCAATATTCCAGCCAGAACTAGCCAAAACTGCCAAAGCACTTCCAAAGGGAATTCCTGAAGGCCATTTGCATTTGACATCAGCGTTTGAGATATAAAAAGAGTGAATGATTCCAGTGTCCGTCATACCACTGGGCCTCCTGACACACCCCAGATACGCCTGGGATAGGGGGATGCTGCACAGCTAACAGTGTCAGTCATCTCATGCTGAAAGCATGGCTGATTCTAGACCCAATTTCTTGTCTCTGACCCCCTGAAAATGTGCAGTTTGTAAATTGTTCTGTATTGTTGTACATATTTCATGCCCCCCCTCCCAGCTAGGCAAATTTTATTGTCAGGGATACAGGGGGAAGGAAGAGCCTTCCCATATTTCTTTAGGTTAAAAGGTGAGGAGCCTGAGGCCGCTCCCCGTAAGGGTCAAAGGCTAGAATTGCCCCAGCTGTAAAGTTTGGTTGTGTTGTGGTTAAACATGATGTTAAACATGCGTGTCTCTGAGAGCAAGGAGCCAGGCTATGTACTGAAGAGAGGAGGGTAGGCGAGCACATGGGTGCCATTTGAATGTTTCTGCTTGTGTCGTGATATGGCTTTGTTTCCTCCGAGTCCTGAGGCTGGGATGTTACCCTGGGTTCGAACATGTTGCCTCAGGACCAGTGGGTTGGGGTGGTGGTGGTATGGAGTTCTCTTTCATCTTATCTCCAGGGATTGAACTGGGCAAAATAATGGGGATAATTTCTTAGGTGCAAGAATTGAATTGCCTTTTTTCTGGGCTGATTAATAATGGATGCAGGGGCGGTAACACCTCTGACGGAGAGCACCGTTTTTCTTCTACAGATTTACTGTACATACACACTGCAGTCCGTATTTCTCCACTTCACCCTCATGGGGTTGCTAATGGTAAAAATAAGCTGACACTAAGTTTTCCTTTCCGTTTGTGGCTGTCCTTCTTCTACTGTATTTTGTATTCTTTTTTAATCGTGGCCCATGGTGACAGGCATGGTGCTGCTTTTTTTAAAAATAAACACACGGTATACACATCTTCACCATGATACCATGCTAAAAGATGAGCTCAAGTCTTCACCGTTCCTCACGATTTCAGCACAACTTTCAGTTCCTAGGCACAGAGTCTTCATGAAGTTGAGGTCACTAAAAATAGCCCGCAACTTAACTTGTCTGGTGAAAAAGTGCATAAGACAGAAAATGAGGGTAGTGGGCGCTGGATTTTGCTGTTTCCTTGTGTTTGTTTTCTGTATGCTGTACTGGTGTGTTCAAGTGCTTTGCCCACCTATTCCCCTAGGAACCCAGAACCCCATGATTGACATGAGAACCAAGGCCCATAATCTCAATATATACATGTCTATTTTTATTTCGGGATTTCATGTTGATTTCATGTTTGTTTATGTTGTGTGGGCTCCACCAACGCCCGATCTCTTTTGGCTCCCATGATGGGAAATCTGTGTTTGTAATATGACAGGACAAAAATCTGTTAATAACTCCCAGGAGTCACTGGGTACTTATGGGGTTCAAATCAATCACAAATCTTTTAAGGCAAAGAGTAAGAGATGATAGGGAGAAGACCTAATGTGAAAAGGAGATGAGATGTGCTACAGAGAGGGGTGAGAGATGTTGGTCAGAAGACCAAAGTGAGAAGGAGATGACCCCATGAGAAACCATACCAAGCTATAACCTTGTCCTGAAATGTGGCTTTACACACATTTCTGCAGAATGAACCAGGCTCATGTACTGTGTTAAGTGTGTTTTCCAGCTTAAATATGCTTACTGCACATGTCTTTATCGCTGTATGTCATTTTCACGCTAATGGCTCAGTGGAGATGTATCTCAGATAGCTTCATCTTCCCTTTTATGTCTGGTGCTCCACCTCCATGCTCTAGTGGTGTTTGCACTTCAAGTGTTTAAATACCTCCCAGTAGCTGAGGCATGAATCCTGTTTTCGTTGTTTTTCAGATGGATTGTTGACAAAATACTTTCCTTATGTCTTCACAGGCACTGTCAACCCTATCTCTTTGACACGGTTTTCCGTGCTTAGATCTTTGTTTTCACTTTGAGATGAAAGACCCTATTCAAAATCTTCATTCATAATTTGGACATCTGAGTTTCATCTTTGTTGGGATATTTGGTAATCCAACAGGTGTCTGTTTGGATTTCTTCACCAGCAGCTCCTCTATCACACAGAGGGAGATTGGCCTTTGTTTTCTTCTGCAGAACTTGGGCTGAAAGTACAATCTGTGTCACAGGTCAAATTATTTACTGAAGGCAGATTGCAGAAGATTGCCAGAAATTTCCACGCCATCCAAGTGGAACTAGGAAGTGGAGTACATTTCAAACCCTATTTCACTGCCTACTAGAAGGCAGGCTTATGTTTTCTTTTTGAATACAATCCTTGCCATCTGTGTAGATGGGGTGGTAATGTAGTCACATCGCATTTTTCACTCGTAAACCCGTGTGTCAGCTGAGATAGGTTCCACCTTCACTGATTCTTTCTTTTCTTTCACTCAGTGGAGTCACTCATGTCTGCTCAGTCCACGATACCTGATTCCTAAGCCTACTTATTCTTTCTAGCAGAAAGAAAGGTGTAGTAAAGAAGCGGTTGCCATGAAAACAGCCGGTATTCCATCGGTGGGTGACCAGGCCTTTTGCAAAGCCTCACCGACAGCCAAATAACAGAATGAATGATTTCAGAGAAATATTATGGATAAGAAGTCTGGCCTGAGGTTCCCACTTATTAGAATGACATAATGTTTAATAAAGGGAGCCCGAAACAGGCAGAAGGTTAACACCTGTGCCATGACAATGCGCTGAATGAGATACCGACCTTAACCAAAGGGATGCGCTGACATTGAAGACGGTACAAGTGGTGAGTAATGCAGGATGTGGTATTGATGCATCTCATGAGTGCCAAAGGAAGCCTAACAGCTTCTGATAGGGACGGATTACATTCCACCGAGGGCACAGCACTGTTTGCCATGGAACGCATCATGGTGAGCTGCTTCCGGCAGTTCACGTTCCATCAGACTTCTTCATTTTAGGTGTGAGAACGCCAGCTTCCCTCCAGTCTTCTTACATCACTCAACATATCAGGATTAAGGAAATATGTTTTGTAAAGATCTTAATAGGAATGCTCCACCAACGGTCTTTTCTGACCAGGATAGGGCTGAAGGACATTTAAAGGTAGCTTACTCCCTCCCAGGCACCCTGCAGTGGACAGTTTCCCCACAATAACCTCAGGAGAGGCAAACAGAGGATGTCATCAGCAGAGAACACATGTAGTTATCTCCAACCGTGCTGTCAGACAGGGAGTGCAGAGAGTCAGCTGTGATTGGCTGTCATCTACCCAGACATATTCTGCCTAATCAAACAGGAGTGCAAGTGCCATTAATGCATCCTTATAGTGCCCCATTGAGAAATGCTCTGCGAGTTGACAGGAGGACCTTCTGAGTGACACTTGGCTAGTACAGTTCTGAATGGCCAACTCATTGGGATTGGCCCTCCTCCCTGTTACGGAGCCAGCAGGAGGTCACCTTTGCCACCTCCTCCACCTCCACACCTTCCTAAGGCCATTAAAGGCGATATGGAGCCAGGACAAGTAGGTTGTATCCAAATGGTTGTCCTCTGCTTGGCCCGATGATCAGATACCTCACTGGAAAGCCATCTGAGGGGGAACAGGAAGCACCAGGGCTGCACCCCGCTCCAACACAAAAAAAAACACACTTCGCCTCTCTCCCCTGACTTTACTTTGTGGGGGAACATTTACCGTGACTCCGATGTGAGACAGGCATTAGAAAGGCCATTACAATCAGACTTTTCTGTGGTGAACCCATTACCACAAACTGCACAGAATATCCCATAATCCTTATCAAACAGCCTAGTGGCACTGTGCTTGTCTAAGTAAGGTGAGCATCATCTGGACACAACCGTACGATGAGCATTTTATGGGTTTTTTCCAAAACTATACAGAGACACTTTAGGAACTGCTCAGGAACCAAATAAATTCTGTTCCCCGGGAGACTTAATGTCCAAGAAAGTTCTGTTCAGATCAGTTCCGCCGCTGCCACTGTTAATGGGGCAGGAGATGGACTTGAAATATTAAAGACAGCTCCCCGCAAACTCTGGCCACACCGCCTTGCGATTCTAGAGAAAAATCACTCCCAGCTGCATGGATCTAGTGTTTTTTCAGCGTACACCTTTACGAGCCCAAGCCCAGACAGCCAAGTCCCCCTGGGTCACATATGCCCTTCTTTGGCTTTCCAGGCTGGTCCCAGTCCGGCGGAATTCATTGGTTGTGTTCCGACATGCCGCGGGTTAGTGAACGGCAGTGCTTGTAAATGGTGCGGGAAAGCCAGGCATCCCGGCAGCATGTGAGGAGTGCACTGGCCCCGTTTGGGGCACTGTGGCTTGGCACCGATTGACAACCCGCATCTCCATCCGTCTCTTCCCTCCCATCTGGAGGAACAGCTACTGTTTTCACAGACTGGCTCACTTTCCAGGAGCTGCTATGGCAAGATGGTTTGGGAATTGGAGAGGAGACCAAAAAATGCTCCTGGAAGCAGTGCTGTTGTACCCTCGAGCGGGAAAATTATGTCAATTGCTTCAGTAAAACATCCAGCTGTACAAACGGGTGGGAGTTTAACATTGCCAAATTCCTTCGGGTAAATCTGTTTGCTAAGCATGGCAAGAGCATGGTGAGTGTTTAAAAAAAACATCCTGGAAGCAGACCCAGGGTTTTCAGAACTTCCAGGGGACTGCGAAACTGAGCCACGTCCTTCCTCTTGTCTTGTCCCTAGTGTGCCGTTAATCAGCCACAGGTAATGAAGAACTGGGAGGCTCAAAGTCACCCAGGAAACAGTCTGTCAGCGAGCATGCCCTTCTCTGACTGCCACAGCTCCAGACAAGAATACAAAAAAACAACAGTGAAGCAGTCTTAAGAGCACCCCCTAGAGAGCAGGCTGGTCATGATGAATGAAGGGCTACTTTCTGCTTATCAGCCACTGGGGGGGGGGGGGGCTTTGAAGACATGCATTGGTATTGTTGAAATTATTCCACATTTTTTACATTATTTAACTGCCATTGGGAGCCTAGCTACAGGGTACAACACACGGCACCCCGAGGGACCTTTGAGCTTAGAAGTCTTTCTGGTATCTAGATGGTATCTGTAGTCACTGTTAATGACACACTCCTTAATCTCCCAAGTGTCACTACACGGGATTCCAACCATCGAACCAATGATTATCCTGCAACATCCAGCAGCTTCATCTTCAGCCCCTAATGGAGAACATTCCTCTCCTTCTACAATATAGAATTAAAAGCCCATTTCATCATTAGAAAAGTTAAACTGTAGTGGGGCAGAGGGGGGTTAACTTCAAATGCAATTTCCATACAAATCAGCTGAGAAATGATGAGATTAAAAGATGCTTGGAAGAAGAGGAAAACAGTCCTTGTTTTTTGCTTTGGGAGAAATAGGATATTTAATGTCTCAACACTTAGAGCAGAGGATCATGGGAAAGCCTTCTGTAACTCCCTTCCTTTCTCTCACAAGCGGACAGATTGGGGTGGGCTTGCCTACCAAGCCAAAAATAACAGCATCACGTTGCTGTTTACACTGTGCAATTAGAGACTTTCACGAGACCAGCGGGCAGAGAAAAATATAGCTAATAGTTAATCATTAATAGTAAGTTTCCTGCTACCAAAAACCACTTAACCCCCCACTCCCCCCCACATTTCATTACAGGCCCAGGAAGTACCAGTGCTCACAATGGCTGGATCCGAATTCTGGAACTCATACCAAACCATAAATGTTTTTAATCTTTTGTCTAGGTTGTTTCCTTAGGCTTCTAGTACAAGTACATCTGACTATAATTATACAAAGTGGGTGTCTTTGGCTGTTTGTCACGCTAAATTATAAATGATTCTTGTAAAATTCCATTGTGTTAGATTAAAAAAAAACTTCCACCAACAAATGACTGCATCCTGCTAAGGAAACTTCCAGAAGTTGGCATTGCACCTTGTTTCAGGCTAAACTTGAGAAGTATGTAATGGGGGGGGGGGGGATTAAGTTACCGGCAGCAAGCATGTCAATCCAAGACTACAGAAAAAACCATGCAAGATGATTGACATAATTACCTTAAAAGGCCACAATAAATAATCAGGAGCCTTTGTGTGGCACATGTCCAACAGCTGCCGACATCTTTCCAACGCTTCACTACAAAATGCTCTGCGCAAATGTTTGCCGTAGAGGGTTCATGGCATTTATGGCTTGGGGAGTTGGCATTTCCTAAATATGTCTTAATTATACCACACAAATGTACACAGGCACACACCTCCCCCCCTCCTCACAAATCCTTTTCAATGAAACAGGCAGCAGAATATCGATGTAGGCAGACCCGCTGGACCACCAGCGATCAGGCCATCCCCCAGCCTCACATGCAGTGGGGAAGGTGGCAGGGTTTGACCGGAGACAGGGCCTGCAGGGTGGCACGGCGGGTGAGAAACGGCTTGCTCCCATCCGCCCGTGATTCTCAGCAGGACCGGCCTGGCACAAATCACGCAAACAATTAATACCCTCGCTGTAATGGTACGGGCCACACAAGCAAGTCTGTTTATGAGTCCGGCATCGATCAGTGCTGCCCAACAACAAAGAACTCTACTTATTAATGAGGTGGGGTGCACGGAGAGGGGCAGGGAATTAGGCAACCAGTGAGTGATATGTGTGGCAGAGGTGTGGGAGGATGGCAATTGGGCAATCAGTGACTGAAATTTGTGGTGGTGGTGGGGGGGCTGAGCAACCAGCAACTCAATTGTGTGGCGGGGGGGGGAGGGGGGAGATTGGGCAACCAATGACTGAAATGTGTGGCGGGTGCCAGCGGTTGGGGGGTTAAAATCATTCCATTTCCGCATTACTTCCTGCAGATTGTGTTTATCTGCCCCGCAGCAAAACATTTTAATCGGAAAAGATTTTAAGGCAGAAGGAGGGGAGCAACACTTTGAAGTAAAGGTTACGGAGTAGAGGCAGCTGAGGACACCTGAGTAGGAGGCTGCCAGAGTGATGGGACGGGGGAGTGGGGGGTTAGACGGCAATATAACAGGAATGGAAAGCACAAGAGTAATGAATGACAGGAGGAAGGCTGCGTTTTAGAGGACGAAAGTACCACAGAAAGTAGGGCTTTACTTCAGTGTTCTGAATGATCCATGTAGTTTTCATAGGAAGACTCCATAGGAAGAAGAGCCCTCAGAACGATCCACGAGATGGAGAGCATCCATGTGGTCTTCATAATGATCCATAGGAAGAAGAGCATTCCTACAGCCCTCAGAACGATCCACGAGATGAAGAGCATCCATGTGCTCTTCATAAAAATCCACAGATATGATCTGCAGGGATATATACTATATTTCTTGGAACCACCCAATCCCCATTCTGTATTCATGCCACATGCTTTGATTGGACAGCCAAGATGCTGCACCATCCAATCATTGGACCAATCAAGATCTCCAGGAGCAGGATAGATTAAGCACATGTCTGTGCACACCCACCACTACTGATGTGAGCAAATACATACCCCCACACCTCACTGCATATATACGCAAACTCTACATACACATGGTGCACACGTGTATGCAGTCCCTCATGCAGCAGGGACGCACAGTTCGTCAAACCCAGTGGGTCACGATCCACTCACAGGAAAAGAGACACAAACAGATCCGGCTGTTAAAACAGCCCTCGTCGGCATGCCGTCTGATCTGAGCAAGGACGGCAGAGGGCTCGTCCACACGCTCTTCGGGGCTTCTTTTTTCAAGCCAGTGCTTTGAAGGGCATTCAGATGGGGTTTTATCTCTTTAAGGGCGTGGGAAGGGGTTTTAAGGCTGCTGTTATTAATGTCGACGGGATCCCTTTAGCTACCTTCACACACCTGAGCGGCATGTTTGTTATATTTCTAGGGCTGTCTGCACTTCAGACATCCTCCTCCCTGCTGTGATCATCATGCACGTGAAATCATCCTCCCCAGTCCTGGTTATCAGGTACCACCGGTTCCCCCTAGTGGACGTGTGCACAAGCACGAAGCGTTGGCGCCGAGAGTTGACAGGAGACTCACAGGCAATGCGGACGTGTGCCTTGCGGCTCTTCGTGGTCCCGGCTGAGCTCCAGGCCACACACTGGCACCAGTAGTCCTCTGGACCGAAAAGCTCCTCCACTTGCTGGCGGGAGATCTCAATGCTAGCTTCCCGCACCACCAGCCCTGCAGGGGGAGACAGAGAGCACTGAGTGCTGGAGAGAACATGAAATGCATACAGCGCACGCAACATGCAAAGAACAAAAACACACCCTTTACAATTACACATATGTCAACGTTCATGGGACTAACAGCTGATGTTCATGCAGGACACTTCTGTGTCCACCACCCTGAAGGCGACATTGCTAACACAGCACTGAGAAGCGCAACCTTGTCATCTCAAGTTGTCCTAAAAAGGAAAAAAAAAAAGCTTTGATTTCTTCTCCACTGGAATTTTCATTTATATCAAAGTCAGATCTGTAATAAACTCATTCCGGTCTATGTGGCTACAGTACAGAATCGATGTGGCAATAGACAGATGTCGATAGCTGAGGGTTATTTAATGCTCTCTGACCAGAGGCGGAGAAGGGCGCCGTGGATTGTGGATACGCCGGCCACCCTATCTCCTGAAAGAGGGGGCATTGGGCTCCTGCTCCTTAGATGAGCCTAAATGAGCTGGTTTGGGCTGTGCTCCTGCAAAAAGTCTGTACTGGTTTTAAAGCTGTGGGTGAGCAGTGACCTTTTAGGTGGAGGTATACATCCATGAGAAGAGTGGCGCGATTATGATGGCCTCTGCATTTTTTTTTCTAGTTAAACACAGAGATGAATAAAGGGTGCTCCGAAGACCTGCCCTTTAGGGTTAGAGTTAGCCTCCAAAATAATCAAAACATTCATCTGTTTTACTCCACCTAGTGCAGAAAATTCCAGAAGACTAATCAGTACAGCTGCAAAGAGCCGCAGTCTGTCACTCGATTTGTCCCCTCTTGCTGCAGCATGGGAATGGAGAATAACAAGCACCAGACTTGCTATCTGAGTGTCTTTGATGCAAATAGAAATGACAGTTTACCAACCCATTTACTTGCCCATTTTTGAATTGCTGAATTGTTCTTGTTACAGTAGAGCAACAGACATTGTCTTAAGGATACGAACAAAAGATCTAGAATTTGCAGTGAATGGGAGAGAAAGAGATGGCCTGTCTCCTGCGGCAGAATACGATGAGCTTGTTGACTGGGGTGAAGAAGTTGCAGGGGCACAAGCCAGAGGCACAAGATCGAGGCAGCGGCACAAGGTAGAGGCAGAGGTAGAGGCAGGGGCCGAGGCAGAGGCACAAGGCAGAGGTAGAGGCAGGGGCACAAGGCAGAGTTAGGGGCAGGGGCACAAGGCAGAGGTAGGGGCAGTGGCACAAGGCAGAGGCAAGGGCACAAGGCAGAGGTAGGAGCATGAGATCGAGGCAGAGCCACAAGGTAGAAGCAGAGGCACAAAGTAGAGGCAAGAGCACAAGACAGAGGCAGGGGCACAAGCTCAGCAGCTTGGCGAGCTTGGCCTTATGTGCTCCCATCTGATCTGATCCGGTCTGCTGCCACTCCATAACTCTCCTGCTTAGACAATGAGGTCTGGGTCAGGTCTGGTCCTGTGAGTATCCAGCACGCCAGTCAAAGAACAGGCACTGGGAACGCACAAGAGCAGCACCGTTTTTAGAAGGTGACAGCTTCTGGGACACGAGAGACATACATTATGGCACACGGCACCATGATGATAATAGGGCAACATTACAAAGAACCATTAGCACTGTGATGTCACACGGCACCACTCACTACCTCAAACTTGGGGGGGAGGAGGGGTTACAAAAATAAATTCAGCCCAATTCAGTCACTAGAACCCATATGAGAGACGTCCTTTAAATACAGTGTGTAATTTTTGCATAGTCTCAGAACTGGTGATAAAAAAATACATGAAACATGTGAATAAGTGTACTGTCGAGGTCAGGGCAAACGCAGTGGGTCTTCTGTGCTCACTGACAGCTCGCATACGGAAACATCCCAGACTCCAGCTAAAAAACCATTATCATGGGGTCAGGAGGCCCGTAAGACGAGCCGTTTTTAAAGCATCGCACTAGTGGGATGAAGCACAGAGACAGAGAGGAAAGCCAGGCATGAACTGTACATGTGGAATTCCCTGGCTTTCCAAAACAGGAATTATAAGCCGGAAGCCCATCCGCACAATACACTGCGTCTCGCAGTCCAACTGCTAGGAGGCCTTGTCATAAAACCAGTGGGACAGAAATACGGAAGGGGACAGCGGGGGGAGAGGCGAGGCTGTGTAGCAGAATGACGTTAGAGGAGTTGTCTCCTATGAACAGGATCAATCCTCAGAGATTGTCCCATTCCCGGTCAAGAGCTTCCTTCTTATGTTTTCAGACTGGCAATGACCCCCAACCCCCAGCACCCCTCTAAGGGACGGGCCCTCAAAACTATTCCTCATATCCCAGCAATGCTGGAGGGGAGAAGCAGGGTGGGGGGAGGAGAAAATGGCATTGCTCGCTGACACGGAATGCGATTGACCACATTTATGAACTGTCGTGACCATAAATAATTGAGACGCATCCTGCTGCGCATCTCTGTTCCTGCGTGACGGAGTTCGAGAGGAAACCGTGAAAGGACACGTCGGTGCGGCAAAGGGGCAATGGGCTGAGTGCTGTTTGGGAGTGTCGTCTCACCACGAGGTTACGGGTTCAAATCCCAATAGGGGCCGACGCTCTGCCCTTGAGTGAGTCAGTGAAACATCCTTCAGCTTAAATGGCTGAGCGAACATCTCACTCTGACGTCTGATGCAACCTCCGCTTTGGATAATTAATGTGATATTAATGCGGAAAAAACCCCCGTGGGCAAAGAATGAAAATATTAAAATTACGAAGTCACAAGAATACAGTGGATTGGATGGCAGGGTGCTTGTCTGACTCACTGATGTTTGTTTTAAGTTTTCCAGCATCGGCCTGTGATGCTGGACTTTCTCATGTAGGGGGTCACATTTCCACATTAACTAATCTCTTTCCTTTTTCCACCTGTGGACCTCAGGGGTCAGAGACGCTGGGCAGTACAGTCATTTTTGGCAGATATTAAAAGCAGACGTACATCGAACCATGACCCCAGACAACAGAGCTCCCAGACGCTCTTTATCATATGATGAATCGTAATGCACACACCCCCGCTATGTTTGGAAGTACGTGCCTAATTTCCAGTGTGCTCCTCCTGGGGGCTAGCAATCACGGGCGTAACCTTCCAACCGTGTCCTGGAAGCAGCGTAAGCAAGCAGGAGCTCAGAAGTCTGAGTCTGAGCATTAGTTTCATCCATAAGTCATTTGAGTCCGCGGGGCGCTCGGGGGGGGGGGGGGGGGGGGTGGGTGCAAACAAGTAAGCTGACACAAAAGGCCAACAACAAACAGAACCCAATGGGTAGTGGGTGGGGGAGGGGGCGCCGCCCACAAGGGGCACCCCC
>JABFEA020000043.1:5854040-5871740 GCA_019775915.2 Cyphomyrus plagiostoma
CCCCCCCCCCCCCCCCCCCCCCCCCCCCCCCCCCCCCCCCCCCCCCCCCCCCCCCCCGCCCGCCCCCCCCCCCCCCCGCCCCCCCCCCCCCCCCCCCCCGCGATGTTTCCATCTTTATCGCTGACTACAGAGGACATCAACTTTAAGGACACAAGTGCTATGGGGTGTGGGAGGGGACAGGGCACACATGGAGCTCCAGCATTGTGACGTCATATCACCATGGTTACCGATGCCGAGGTGCCAGGGCTCATGCCATAGGTGGCTACGTCAACAACCATGAGGAGGAAGTTTAAAAAAAAAAAAAAACAGAAGAAAGGTCTTAAAACACAACCTATTTTGTAAATTGGGCCCAGTGGTCAGTTTTACAACTGGAATTCGAGTGAAACGAAAGTTCAGAGCCAAGGTCTCCAGACCCCATTTTCAGGGCCAGCCGTTCCTGCTCTGAAATCCCCCCCAAAAGTGTTGGTCCCCTCCCTAGGGCCCGATCAAGTAACCCCCCCACCCCCCCAATACACAGCCCTCCATTATCCATTCCCCAGCCCAAATAGGTATCGAGCGGTTCGCCCTCCATCTTTTCCTTTCAGTCAGGGGAAATCGGAGAGGCCCCGGTCGCCACAGCTGCGCCCGCCGCAGACTGCACGGTGTCGCCTTTCCGGCATTAGTGGATTTGGTTACCCGCCACACGCTTTTATTTAGCGCCGTTTTCACACGCTAGCCGTCCGGAGGGCAGCGAGCCCACCTGCCCTGGACTGACAGAGCTGCTCTACGCCAGTCCGGGGCCTTAAGCCCATTACAGGAGCTTCGGGTTTATGCCTGTGGCATTTGGCACTGTGGGAGAGAGCTGAGTAGGCAGATTAAGGAACCTCCATCCATCCTTCCATCCATCCATTCATCCATTATGAGATCAAGCACAGTTCCCCAAGCAGGGCGAGGCAAAATTCCCACATACACCTCCACAAAACTGGATAAACTAAAAGCACACAGTTTGTTGAGATTTCCTATTATGAACTATAAGCCCCCCCTATTGACTGTTCTCCCACCAAAAAGTAAGAAATTGAGTTCTGGGCACTGCTCACAGGTAGCTTCCCTTCCCTGCTCAGTCACTCCAGCTCAGATCCTGAAGGACAGGGTTTAATAGAAGGCCGAATATCACCTGCCCTCCCCAGCCCTCTAGCCCCCGAGCCCATGGGCACAGCGATTCGAGCCACCTCACCATCGACATGGTGACTGTCTCAGTGACACGAAGGTGGCCTGTAGCAGGACATCTCAGAGCTCGAAAGAAATGCCATCGAGCAACAAAATACACTATACAGCATACACCGAACGTTCGTGCAAATGGCGGGGAATGCAACGGCAATGTCTGTCCCGCTCCGCCTGAGTGAAAGGCGTGCGACTAATTTACTGGCTCCGGAAATGTCACCTTCCCTGTGTCCATGGCCAGAACTCATTTGTACGGCCCGGCGGCCGATTCTGCAGGGGGGGTGGCTGCGGCAGGGGAAAGCAAGGGGGGGTGGAGGCGGCTCCCTGACTCTTTGCTTACTGCAAGTCACAGTCTTGAGTCAGATCTGCATGGTTGGCTGGAGAGAGAAGGAACGAGGAGGAGAGTAGGAGAGCAGCTGAAGAGATAGAGAGATAGAAGGAAAAGTAACAAATGAAGAAAATGGCAGGAGACTGGGAGAGGATGGAGGGGTGGGGACATCTCAGCACAGCAGACAGCAAGACGGCCTGTCATGCTGCCCCATCGCGATTCCCGCCGCAGGCTATGCCGGAGGAGGGGCATGGTGTAAAGCCGCCGCCTTGTGGCGGACGTCAGACTCACGCCTCCCAGTGCCACACCACCCCTGCGGATGGTTCTGGCTTTCAGGATGAGTCGCGTGTATCCCAGGGCAGCTGGGACGACCTCCATCCTCATTACAGTGCCAGTCTTTCCCGGGATATTTGCGTGTTTGATTTTCTGACACCACAACTCACAGGGTGTGTGTGTGTGTGTGTGTGTGTGTGTGTGTGTGTGTGTGTGTGTGTGTGTGTGTGATCCCTTCCTGCTCCGTGCCACTTCAGTGTTTTCTGGGTCTCACCCAGTACTGCATTCACGGGCTAGTGCATCCATCCTGGTCCCTAAAACTCTCTCTCCCTCCATCCGCCCCACTCCCACCTGCATAGGGATGTTCTCGTTTCAAAGCACCTAATGATCCCTGAAAACATCACAGTAAAACTTAATCAGATGAAAATTAAATATAAGGGAAAAAACAACAAACAAAACAACAAAAAAAAAATTAATCACAGGGTATTTGTTTTGTGTCTCTCTGTCCTCATCGAGGAATTTCTCAAAACTTGCCCTGCCAGACACACAGACACAGAGTAGCCCCACATACTCCCAGAGACGCAAAGGAACCCAGTGGACCCACCTGAGGTCTCGTCCACACGCTCCTCCACCGTGTGGTCCTTCTGGTGGACCCACTCGCTGTTGCACTTGAAGTAGATCTGCGTGGCGGGAGTGGCTTTGCAGTATAGGTTCACTGGCTTGTTCTTGACGATGTAGGCCTCTTCCGGCTCCATCAGGAAGTGGGGCAGGGGCTCTGGGGGATCCGACGGGAAGGACTCCGGTAATCCTCCTAACCCCAGGAAGTCATCGTCCACTAGGGAAAAGAATGGGGTAGCGGTGAGTGGGCAGCATGCATTCACATTAATTGCTCTCCACCTGACGTTCTGATCCTTAACTTACGTAGCTAAAGCCATAGACCACAGAGCCAAAGGGGCACCCAAAACAGTGCTCCCATTCCACACCATTCCAGTCTGTCGTTCCCAGACGTCTCCCTCCCACGCCGGCACTCTTCGTGTTCCCATTCCACCCCACTCTCCCATTCCCGGACTTCTCCCTCACACACTGGGACACTCTGTGCTCCCCTTTTATCCCACTCTGCCTTTCCCAGACATCCTCATACACCAGGACTCTCCTTGTCAGGAGACCAAACAGAGCCCTGACAGAGGCATAGCCCTCACATGGCAGCCAGCAATCCTTCCACGCTCCGTAATAACGCTCACAGAATAAATAAAGCACCTTCCCAGCACGGGAGTGTGAGCTAAAGTGGGATAAATGTGGGATGCATAGGATTCCGGGCCGGGATATTCCTATCAAAAGGCCACTTAGATGAAACTGTCGGGCCCCCAGTGCATCCTGGCTGCTACCCGGCCACTGGCAGGGGAACATTCTGACCTGCCCTGACAGGTCAAAGGTTGTGGCAGCTGGGCTGGCCTGCAGCCTTTATTTAGAATTTAAGCAGTTTATCCAGCTGGAAACTCGGTGACGGCGTTAAGCAGCCTACTCCGGAGCACATCAGGCAAGCTGAAAATCAGCCCAGTGGCTCCATTAGCCTGAGTGCTGGCAGCTTTAAAGAGCCATGCCGTTCACTTCACCGCTTATTCGCGTGTGGAATCTTGACGCAATTTCACATGTGCCTGAGTAGTCTGGGACCATTCGGAGGTTTCAGGGGGCGCCTGCTGTTGGACTGTCAGACAAACCCAGCCAGCCTCCCTGGCCTCCACCCTCTTGGTTGGACTGCTTCATTTGAGTGGTATGTCAAATCCAAACACCTCCCCCAGCATTCTGAAAGCTTATCAGTGCAGCCGGCGTGTCGGCCGATGGAGCGAGCCTTATCAGCTGTGGGGATCAGCAACTGTGAGTGGGAAAAGTGCAGTCCCCCCACCCCACCCCACATACAAAAACTCACACACAAACACACAGTGTGTGTGGGAAGACGTAGTCACCCCGACACCAAGCTCCACTCCTTTTCTCCTACGTCACACTGAGCTGCATGTTTACCTGCATGCTTCCCCAATACCTCTGGCGTAACCAAACATCTGACCCCCAAATTCAGGTCCAAGACAACCAATTTACTGCATATGCACATACCGATAAACAGTCAATTTTGCTGTATTTCATTGTATTTGACAGTGAAACATACACACACACACTCTATCCCGGTGTGACTGGAGAGGCCCCTCTGGCAGCTAACACCCCCACAATGTGACAAAGTTATGAATTATAGCACAATGAGGTTCATTTCACTGGCTCGTTGAGTCCATCTCCACCCTCTCGCTGGTATACTGATGCAGATTGATACGCACATTACCATCAGTCTGTTTCTGTGATTCACCATGACCCTGTACCGGAGAAGTGGATTGGAAGATGGAAGGAGGAATGGAGGGATTGAAGGATAGATAGATGCTTCCTTAATTTGTCTACTCAGCACCGTATCCGCACGTTATCATTTTCATTTATCATGTTTACTCCTTAGCTGAGGCACATGTACAGATCCTCATATGCTTCATTTGGTTTAAAGCAAGCTGCCTTGTGGTATAAGCAACATGATCACAACTGCCGTTATGACACCATTCTGCACTGATATCACCATTGATAGACACAGCCTGAAGGGGGGAGTAAAGAGCCCACTTTAAAACGTTAGCCCGTGTTATATCTTTGTGGCCACATTCCAGAGAGAGGTTTGTGATTTGCACAGCGATGTATTGCAGCTGCATGTGAGACCCCCACCTCTCCACCAAACATACCAGGAATGCTACAGCCCAAGTCCTGACCCCATGCACCACTCAGGAAACTCATTAGAGGGGCATTAGCTATGGAAGGCCCCTGACCCCCAACATATACACACAAAGTTCCCCCATTTATCACTCATAAATCCCCACCCACTAACACATGGCACCATGAAGGGAGAGAAAAAAACTGACCAAGATCCAACTGGGACAAGGACAGAGACAGGGGAGTGGAATGAGGGGGTTTTGTCCAAAAGAGAGGTCTGAATAGAGACGTGGGGGGTACAGAAAGCGGAGGGGGGCAGAGAGGACTACAGCCAAGGAAAAAAAACGATAGAACACGGAACAGAGGAAAGTGAGAAAAGAGAATCAAGGATGGGAGACAGAGAGTGGCAAAGAAAGAAGAGTGCTATGAGAAAGGAGAGACATGGAGAGTACATGGGAATGACAGAGAGATAGAAAGAGGAGGACAGAGAAGGGGCAGAATGGAGAGGGAGGCACCTGATCCACTGAGGGTGAGCCCCCTGAGAACATACACCTGCAAACACACAAACGTGCTTACAGAGAGAAACACACACGTCTCACTTTAGTCAGACTCCGTCATCATCACCATCATCATCATCGTCATCATCATCACCACCATCATCACCCCCTGACTGAGGTATATCCTCACAGCGCATCTGCATGCAAGTCCAGCAAGAGTATCTCATGTCTAAAGGTTAAACTAATATTGACAGAGAATATTGGCTCAACGCTGGAGAAATTCTCCACAGTTACACTCAAAATAAAGTAATAAGCGGAGAATAAAACACATGCTTGTGTGAAATGAGCGGGTCCCTCTCTCCCTACACAAACACTTAAAATGTCAAGTGGCTGAAATGGAAAAATAAAAGCAGACCCGGAATCAAAATAAACGCAGAAGCTGCAGGTCAGAGCAAAGAACAGGGCATCAAGAGCCGTTCCACCCCACGGGTTCTGAAAAATAAGCTGGAACCCCAGGACACACATCAGTGTGTAAAAGTAATAATAATAAACGTGTTTGTCTTCATCTCTTGCATCTAGCTTGAAGCTTGCAACAGGGGTCCTGCAGAGTGCAGTTTGAAGGTTTCTCTCAGCACTGCATCTTCAAACGGAGCCCATGTATCTTCAAACAGCGCTTGGTTCATTACCCAGTCACCTGTGCGATAAGTGGGTGTGAAGATCCGAATCAAAACAGTATGCCTTGCTCAGGAAGGCTGTGCTCACATGGTACAGCCAGGGAGAGGTGTGAACAGTCACCTAGCCAACATCTAGTTTAACTAAAGAGAAAGAACCTACTCGCCCCTCCACAGCACATTTCCCAAATGAGAAGCTACTGAGGAACTGCATTAACCTGGGACAAAAACATCAGGCCGAAATCCATTAAGAGCCATTTCCTTGAACACTCAGGAGAGTCCTTCAACATCTACCTTTGGAAGGCAAGTATTCTCCCTTGGGGCAGTGTGAGGTTCAGCAGAATGGTGCAATCTGAGTCCACCTTACATGCTCCATTTTCTGAAAGTTTCCGGAAAATGTGGCTACAGAGGTATAATTGAGGTGGTGCCACAAACTGAACCGAATGCATGGAAGGAGCCACGGGCGGCAGTGTTGCCCGTTGATGGCACACAGCCTGGGCAAGATGAAGCCTGCGGCCGAGAGTGGATTCTAGAGTCAGCCCTCCGATGTTGATTAAGCACGGGCAGTAAGTGAATGGCATATTGATCGGGCGACGCGGCTTTAAATAGCTTGCCGATCCATGCCACCGATAAATCAGCCCAAAAGTAGCTAACACAGGAGGATGCCTTTCGGTGCGTAAATCACAGGGAGTTCAACGCGCACTTAGGGCAATAAAAGGTGGCAAGAAAAGGAGGAAGGGGCACCAGGCCATGTTGAGCGAGGAGGGCAGGAGCTGGGGACCTAACCACACAAGCCCAGAGTGATTCAGGGGAGACATGTGGGAAGATGCTGAGCACAGTTGGGGTGCAGACAGACCGGGGTCCTCTGCTCCACTAAGCAGATAACGCTGTTGGCCGTAGACACCCCCTTTGTGGCTGAGCAGCTCCCCCGACGAGGCAGGAAGCAATGCCGGCAAGGAATGCAGTTATTATTTTTCAGGGGGGGGGGGTGATAACAGCTGGCGCACGGCCTGGCCTTTCCAGCCCGCTCCAGAGATAAGCTCCACTGTGTCAGTGTGTAACCAGATTTATCTTCCTCAGGAAAAAAAAGCACATCAGCCATGTAGCTGGTCCATCATGCGTGATGAAAGGAAGGCCGGCACTAGCATCGCATCCTCCGCCTTTTATATTTCTCTGGTCCTCCTGCAGGCGGGGAGGAATTTTGCTGCTGATCTGCGGGGCGCGGGTAGAGACGTGAGGGGCACAGAGCAGAAAGGACTCCCCGCCATTATCGGTTAGAGGGACCAAACACACGCCAGCAGATGCTGAAAGGCATTTATTTTGAAGTTGTTCAAAGTGCATGGAGCAAAGAGCTGATCCACTGGCTCCGCTCGGTCTGTGGTTATCTCCAAGAGTTAACTCCGGGTTAACTCAGCAGGGAAGCCGGTCTTTCTTCTCCAGAAAGCTCGGCTGTGGACAGGGGAGGCCGGAGGTCAGAGCCACAGTATCAGCACGTGCTGACATTTTCTGAGAGAGGAAGGCGAGCTGGCCGCCCGATGATTTGCCAGAGGCTTGCCATCACACGTCATGTCACCTTCAGGAAGCGTGACTTCATGCTGGGCGAGATCCGAGATAGCAAAGTCCCCACCGACCCCGAGTTTGGTGCCTGGAGGGGGGGACGGAGTGCGAAACAAGATAAACGCAAAGGATGGCGGGGGCTTGTCTTTTAACATCTGATAGGCTGTGTCGATTTACATCTCAAACCCAGGATTAATGTTTATTCCTAAAAACTCAGAGGCCTATGCTACCGGAATGAGAGCATCCTCATCGGCACGAGCCGTGCCACATTGGAAAATGCCGGTAGCCCTGTTCACCGGGAGGAAAAGTGGATAAAGACATTTCAGATGATTAGCCACTGAAGAGCTACAAAGGTAGTTGCTGACAAAAATGGAAATGCTTATAAACATCCACATCTGTTCAATAAAAAGGTCACCGGACGGCACGGAAACTTTTATCTAGAACCCTGATAAGAACAAATGACCTGTTAATGTTCTCTCCTCATCAGCTTATATACAATGTTGAATTTGGAAACTTTTCAGCTAGCAATACAAAAGATGATTGCTAGAGCTTCACAAAAAAGCTCATTTTCCACTCAAAGCAGAATGTCCTATGGTTCATAGCTGAGTGTCCCCGGCGTACAAACAAACACACTCGGCCCATGAGAGAAACAGATACAGAGATTAATCACATTCGGCTATGCTAAAGTTAACATTCCAGTTCCTGTGGTAACATGTGAGAGAGATAGGCTGGGCAGTGTCGTACACATGGCTAATTGTGGTGGAGAATGAGCACACAGCGCAGAGTGCAAACCCAGCTGGATCAATGCCGGATGGTGAGTACAGAGTAGGTAATGGAGTGGCCCCTGGGTGCATTCATATTCACTTCAAGAGGCAATGAACTCAGGACGCAGTATTCTGGGAGACGGTGGGCAGGCTAACATTGGACAAGCTAACACTGCAGATCTAAATGAGGGCTAAATGTTAGCACTCCTATATCTATATATAGAAGCATTAGCAATACATCTATATGAGGCTAAATACTAAATCCCTTATATCTATACACCTATATGATAAAGTTAAATAAGCTAAATGCTAAAGCGCTTATCTATATTCTGATACTAAGCTAGTAAGAAAATTATTCAGACTTTATTAGATAAAGAAATGTATGCATTAATAAGTATGCTGTGTAATGTGACAATAAGTAAATGACATGCAAAAATGTTCATTTCTTCCAGTTTTTAATTATTAAACTATTTCTTACTGGTTTAATGAATTTATTATTCATTTCAATAATGCTGTACATGACATGAAAAGCCTTAAAATGCAAACTTTCACTTTTGTTTATGAAAGTTTTTAGGGAGGGCTAGTGAAAACTGCTTTTTGACTGGTGGATCATTTTCATTCGACTGGCTAATCCTATCTAATCCAACATGGCCATACTGGATACACAGTATTTTATGTGATTATCATTTATTTGTAGGTACATTACACAGTATGTTTTTGATGCATACATTTATTTATTTAATGAACTCCAAATAATCTGTCAAGAAGCTAAATGCTAAAGTTTTTATATCTATACATAGATATGATGCTAAAGCTTACACTAGGCACCCCTTGTGAGACATACATGCAGATATGCACATGCTCGCATGCACAGAAGCACAGAAACACACACACACACAGGCAGAGTCAGGCGTAATGAACATATGATCTCGGCGTGGCAGATCACTATTGACCGCTTCCATTAGATACTCAGTGACCCCCTTCCTTCTCAGGCCACCTTCTGTCGAAGAACGCTAAACACCCTCATAATTCATCCAGAACCTTCCTTGTACAAAGATGACAGGGGACATGCTTTATTTACACCAAAATTAGAGTGCTGAAGGCTACATTACCCACACAAAGTCCGTTAGATCACTGTCAACCAGCAGCAGACCCTATTATAGATGCCCGTTATCTGGGACAGGATTAGAGTAAGACAAATTGAATCAATAAATAATGCAAAATAAAATTCAAATTTGAAAAAAGATCCTGATATTGTAATTTCAACAAACCAATGAACTTGGTGTGATGTGATTGCTTGGGAATCAAACCCTCCACACTACTCCGGCCTGGATGGAGAAACAAAAGCAAACAAAGGAAACATCCTTCATGAAAATCCTGCACTTCCCTGCAACCATCCTTCTCAAAAGGAGAGTGGCAGGTGTGGTAGGTTGCCTATTCAGCATCTCACAGCTGTGGTGAGGCTTCAACTGGAAGTTGATCAAGATCTGGTGGAGCATCTGCAGTCAGCTCTAGCTTTGGTCTCGGCCGGGAGGTGACACAAGTGCCTGAGGCCCACAAATACCCATTCTGCCTATGTGGACGACAGGATCTCGCGACTCTGGCAAAAGCCAAGTTCAGAAGGCAGGTCCATCGTTCTGCTGCCAGATCCTTCCATCATCCCGCACTAGCGCTCTGAGCCTGACTCTCCATGCATCCTGGCAGATAAACAGAGTCACTGATGCCAACCAACAGCCCTCCACTCTGCTCCCAGCCTGACTGGCCTGACTCCAGGATACTAGTCCTTGCAGGAGGTGGCAGGGTGGTTGTTGTTCAGATGATTAACTCACTTAATAACATGGATTATAAGGAGAGGCTGGAAGAATTGGCCTTGGGTGATTACGAGTCCCTGCGAGCCAGGATGGACCTGTGGCCCCACCCAGCCACTGTACCGATTTCAGGAGAGGCTGTTAATGGACACCAAGGCACTGCAAAGATAACAAGACCACAGAACCTTGTCTGTAATGCAGAAGAGCTTCTGCCACAGCCCTGGGTTATCTCAAGTACAACCAACACTGGATGCTGGCTGACCCTGCGCTGCAACCTGAAGCTTGCATTAAAATGGAAATGTGTGTGTGTCTCATAGAGAATAAGATAGAGTAGGTGAAAAGATAATTTCTCCATGGGGATGAAGCATAACTATTCTATTCTCTGCTCATGTGTCCAGTCTCATCCACCAAGGTGATGCAAAAAGAGCAGATGATCCCTCAAAGCACCTTGCAGTCACATCAGGGCCCAAGGCTGACTTCTCCAGGGGCCTCCAGACAGCCCACTCTAAGATAATGATGCATAGAGTCTGCACAAAGATCTCAGCTACCCCTACCACATGAGAGAATCTGCACTTGACCCCCCCTCATGTCCACTAATAATCCTTCCCTTTTGTATATTTATTCAGTTCAAATCTACCTGACTGCAGTTTTGCACTGAACCGTCTAAATACTGTAAATACTGTTGCACTTTACGACAACGTGTTGTTTTTTTTTTTTGTCCTCGGGGACAAATAAAGTCTTTTTAATTTAATTAAATTGAAAAGAGAAGATAAAGTAATCTTTCTGTATCTTTATTTTTAGAAATTATATATTATTTCCAATTATGTTTTAATGTTATGAAACAAAAAGAATCGGTGATGCATGATGGGAAAGTTGAGAGACTTCATCAGTGGTGAGGCGGTAGAGGATCTCAGGTAGTCCGGGGACTCCCTAGAGGGCTTCTGCCAGGACATCTCCTTATTAAAGTACCCAGTATGTGTCTGGAGAATGGGAATGGAGGTGAGCTAGGACAGGAAACTGGTGTGGTGTGGGATAGGGGTGGGGGGACCAAAGTGAGAGAAGGGGTGCTGAGAGCTGGGGATGAGGATGGATTTCAGGGCCATTTCCAAAGGTCTAATTAAAAAGTTATATAAGGCAAATGAGAACGAGACCCCAGTGGTGCTGCCCGTGATCTCTGCCGAATGCTGGACTAATGAAGTCGCCAGCAGCACAACGATTTGGCCCCTCGGCCGCTGAAGTGTGTCTCCTCTCTGGCCCACCGGCCCCAAAAATTGTGTCCTGGTCAGCTCCCGGGGCTCGTCGCAGTCCAAAGGGCAGCAGAGTGAAGCCGAATGGTTTCAAAGGGGACAGCTTGTGCTTCGTGCTGACTGTGGACCAAAAAGCAAATCAAAAATCTGACAGGAGGATGGGGAATGAGCCCATGACCCCTCACTGTGCCCAGCGGGTCCAAGGAGTGCCAAAATGCAGCTAATTGGAGATGCACCACCATGCCGACTCCACTGTATCATTACTGAACCTTAAAGCTGCTTAATTACCAAGAGAGACTGCAAGAGTTTGCGTGCGTGTCTGTCTGGGAGCTGACAAACAAAGACAAGCAAAGATTAATGGAGAACATCTGTCAGACACCTAGAGTTTGATATAGCTTCCTGTCTGCAAACAAAATATGGGCATCTCCAGAAACACACCCATACATATACAAACACAGTGACATAAGAATGAGTCCTGCTAAACCAATTTCTGAGGATCCTGGGATTCTGGGTCGTGAACGGTACACCTGGTACCTGCAGGGAAGGTCTAACGGTCACAGCTGTCGCTGGGCACACAGTCAAATGGCTGAGGGTGGGACAGCTCCTTCTGCTTCAGCAGGCTGCCAGGACAGTTCCTGTGAGTCAGTCTTAGGACACTTAGACCCACTGACATAAGCTTCTAAGCCCCTTTCTTAATCATCGTTTAAACAGAAGATCATGCCATCGGTGTATAAAAAAAAGTGTCCTGAGTCTCTCCTCCTTAGTAATCATAACGTGACAAGGACTCACAGCATTTTTCTGCAAAGAAAAATAATAATTTGAATTAAAACAAAAGCATCATTTTGACACAAATGCTGCACTAGGATTCATGTAGCTAGCCTCATTGCTCAAATCTACCACTGTATGATTCTATCTATGACCCCAGCGGATCGACGTTTAAGCCTAATTTGTGAATCGGTGGAGGGCCAAGTTCAAGAGAAAACAAACCATCCCCAAAACCACATAGGGAACTGGGCGGGATAGAGATGAAAGAGACGCTGGCTCCGTTTCTGCTCACTCACAATGGGCTAGGTAAGGAGGCTCTCCTCTGCGGGGTGTGTGGGAGGTGTTTTATCCCACCCCGTTACCCCATCCGCTCTGAGTCGGGCACTGCAGCTCTCACAACTAGCCAAGCCTCATCCACCCCAGAACGCAGACTAATACCCTGCTTGCTCCTCAGCAGGCCTCTCCGCCTCTGTCCTACTTCAAGCGATGATGAGGGGAACGCCGCCAAGCTTACCTGCCCCAATTTCTCTCACTGCCCTCTCCCGCCTCCCCCAAATTTAAATTGGACCCCGAATCTCTCCTGGGTCGACACAAAATCACTCAAATTAAATGAACCCGTCAGTGAAAGCGCAGCATCTCATAGGTGCCAGAGGACATTTTGTGAGAAGATTTTATAAGGCCAGAAAAATCCAGAGCTGATTAGCAAAAAAAAAAAGAATCCCCAGGAAATGACAGTTTTGGGAGAATTCCTGGAGATAATACTAAATAAACTGAAGACTTATAGGGTTTGCAATGAGGAAAAATTTGTTAATCTGGTTAATCAGCCTGGCAGGTTATTAGACCATGGGGGCGATTCCCTCCATAAATCAGATAGTTCAGTCTTAACACATGATTGCCAAGTGACTGATGGGCGATATGGGGCACACTGTTGTTGGGATAGATGTGGCAAGGAAAATATACAGTGGCAGTACCAACGATACTTTCGTGGGGGTGTTTAAGAAGTTGGCCCACCTCTTCTGAGAGATAATCCGCACGGTTTATCCCACGCTGTGTGAATATGCGTGTCCCGGCAATGTGCTCCAAGCAGATTCACGCTCTACGTTCCTTTCAGTAGAAGGATTTATGCGAAGTGACTTTGTTTCTTAGACCACACTTTGTTTACTCCTGTACATCTGCACTATTTTAGTGAAGAAATTTCATCTTAAGCACTTTGCTCAAGGGTACAATTTCAGATCTGATCCACTAGACTTAAATAGAAAAAATTAGGTCACAAGCAGTTTCCTAAATGTTTATATCAATATACCTTGGAGGAGGTACAGAGACAAAAAGGTAGCAGCTATCTCCGTTTACCTAAGAGAAGTACTTCATGGAAACTGCACAAAGATCTCAGGCGGATCTCTGTGAGGAGAGGGAAAGGCTCAATCTATCCTGGTGTCCCAGGTAACTTCCAAATGAGATTACGAGAAGATATAGACAATTCAACCTTCTGACCTCCACTAGTCACATACCTTCTGTCGAAAACCTCAATTATCGCACCATTCGCCGGTGATTCAGACAGCAGACACAGACAATGAGGTACACAGAGTTTCCCGTAATGCATTCACACAGTTGCTCTGGGCAGTAACATTTCCCCTTGAGCTTTGATACAGGAATCCAGAGAGCAAGCTCACATAATAAAGGGCACAGCGGGTTCTAAGTCCCCCTCCTGTGCTGAACCGACCCAAACCAGACAGAGTTGTCTGGCGGAACCAGTTTGCCTGTTAGTTCTGCGCTCTCAGTGGAACCCCGGGTCTCAGAACGTAAGGCAGGACACTAATCCCGTTCCTTTTGATCCAACCTAAAACGCAGCATTATCTATCAACTCCGAGAAGTGGCTCAGAGCCTGCGTGACGCACCCTCTCACTATTCTTCTCAAAATTCAAAATTCATTCACAGCAGGCTTTCAACAACAAAAAAACTATCAATTGGACTACAGATTAAAAATAGCTGGTGTATATTATGTGACTTTTAAATGCAAGAAAGTAAGTCTTTCAGATCAAATTTTAATCAGAACCTCAGAGAATATGGAGGACAGGGATGCAGAAAGAAAAAAAGGCCAGAACAAGTAAAGAATTACTTAACATTATTATTATTATTATTATTATTATTATTATTATTATTATTATTATCATAGATGCTAACATGACCTGGTACCACCAGGGCCATTAATGGGATGACACCCCTGCACACCTTTGATAAACTGCATTGCTTGTGCTGAATTATAAAAGGTAAGAGCGAAAACAAAAGGAAGTGGCCACTGAGCACAGCTGTGTGAAGGTAGCACCCCGTGCTACAGACCTCATATATCTCAAAAAATACCCATTTGCTGACCACACCCTCCATCCTTCTTCCTGAGTCTGTTATTGGACTCTTCTGTCCTTTTGACATAAGCTTTTATGGTGAAGATCGGTCTTATACACAGATTAAACACTCAATTTTATGCAGAATGGAGCAGGACAACATTTAGCCAGGAAATAGCAGCAACCAATTATAACCAGCTGGAAGATGCAGGGAAAATAAATCATTAAAATAATAACAATGTGTCTGTCCCCTCTGCCACCGCAGTGTCACACACAAACCAGCCTATGAGGAACCAGAAGGAGGACCTGGATGGGCAGGGGCGGGGGTCTCCTGCTTCTCCGCTGAGGTCAGACAGACACACTGACAGAAAATAGATTCATTAAATATGAATGAAACCTTCTGGGGGGAGGGAAGGGGGAATGGTGTGGGGGGGACAGAGGGCTGAGAAGTTGGCCTGAGCTCTCAAGACACATGGGGACTCAAGGACACCCTCCCAGGGGAAGACAAAAAATCACTTATAGACTCAGGTTCACGTCCCCCAATGCCCCAAACACCAGGTTGACACAGCACTCAGTGCCTGATAGATACAGCAGACACATCCAGGTAAACAAAGCAGGCACACACAGATAAACAAACACAGCAGACACACACTAGGTAAACAAACACAGCAGACACACCCAAGTAAACACAGCGCGCGCACACACACAGGTAATCACAACACACACAGCCAGGTAAACACAGCACGCACACGCACACGCGCACACACACAGACACACACACACACACACACACACAGTATAAGGCATCAGGGCATGATGCAGCCCAGGTTCTTGCAGCCTCTACTCACAGACTGCGTTACACTGAGGAAAGTTTAGCAGTCATTCACCCTGTCAGTATAGCACTTTTCGGCTGGCCTGCATACTTTCCTGTGCCGGCGGGCTGTGCACCGCCCGGCCTGCTGCTCCAGATTAAATATAGAGCACCCAGGGCAAGAAAATGGACTCCCAGCCCGACCTTACTAAACTCACATCAGATGGGACAGTGCCTCTCTCCCTTTCGTCTGCCCACCTCGCTTCTCACCGACATAAAGACAGCACCTCCCTCAACAGTACTGAGGTCCGCATCCAACCCCTGCCAGCCCCCCCATCTGTCACAATCTTGCCCCGCCCACCTACAGGTTCTCCACACCGGACCACCAATAATTATTTTCACTATATGCATCCTGAACAAATTCTTTTAACAAAACGTTTTTTAGCTCTTTGGTTCAGCAGGAGGGGGGAAATTAAGAGGTGGGAACATAAAGCAGAGTCATGCGATGGAGGCAGCAGGGAGTACTGGGGACTTTGGGAAAGGGGACTGGAATGAACTGGTACTGGTGTACTGGTGTATTGAATGTACTGGTGGCCAGGAATGAAAGCTAGTATGAGGATCTGAGTCACTGACAGGCTACAACCATGGCCTATAAATGAGGTCTGGATCAGGCATGAGGATCTAGAGAGAGTAGGAGGAAATTTTAATCTCTGAAGAGATGGGGAATGGGAGAACCCATCACTGGATTATTCACAGAATACCCAGGTTTCCCCATAACTGTACCCTTCTTGAGATTCTAAACCATGACACCACCCAAGAACTTGAACCTATAAGCATTAGATATCAATCCCAGGCAAGTTGCCACTAGCTTATACTAGCAAGACTGGACTGCAAATCCACCTCCATCAGATTTAGGGGCTCCCAAAGCTTGGAGGGGGGGGGGGGGAGGTTTGGTTCCTCAGCACCAGGCTGGAAGGCGAAAGCATATAAAGACTCTCGTTGAGCAGATAAGGAAGCACTATATCAGCAGGCTGAGTCGGAAAGAAACTGGGGATTAGCTTCCCTGTCCTGATCTGCAGAGAACATTCCAGTACTCTCGACGGACCAAACATTATCATCGTAATTAATTTTCAAAGCACTTTCCTCCAAAGCTGCTCTTATAAGCCGACACTTTCACCCAGATTATATCCCCGGATATTTAATTAAGCTGTTCTGGTTAAGCACCACGCTCGAGAGTACAACGGCAGATCCCTTGATGGAGAGGCAGGGCTTTGGGTCACAAGTGGCTTTGGGTCAAACCCGGTTTTGCTCAGACCCACCCTGTCAGAGACACACCCTTCCAGACAGAGTGGGTGAGGAGGCATCTAATGAGCCATTCTTTAATGCCAGCCCCCATGCCCGCCCTAGCAGAATAGTGCATGCCGGAAGGGGAGCTACAAGCACACTCAGGGGGCTCTTGCTTTCCCCCGAGCAATTAAGCTCTTCCCTCTGATCTTCCTTCTGATCTGTGTAAAAACGTTTGCCGGAGTGCTAACCGGTTAGCTAACTTCCTTTACGTACACTGCTAGTTTCCTAGCTAGCTTGATCAATATTGTGCTCTAGTTACTACTAGTGGCACTGTTTACTTCCACTCAAACCCAGAATGTGTGTGGGGCCCCTGAGCTTTGAAAGCCCCCTGTTGGCCACAAATGGTCACTACAGTAGGGGAGGTGCCAGGATCCAAAGTGACTTTTTGAGTGTGGACCCAATTACAACAAACCCATCCCTGGTTATTAACCACCAGGACCAGAAATAAAGATGATAAGTATCCTACTCCTCTGCAAAACAGCGCGTGATTGAATGGTTAAGGCACTGCAGCACCAAGATATGTGGCCCGGTTTTCACCACATCACTCCACGCAGCATTACACGCAGGTTCTGAGGCCCCGCCGCTAACAAGAACCAGCTGAAAGCGAGCTGCGGTGAGGGGAACAGCCTGGAGAACCAGGAGAACGTTCAAAAGGCAGAGCTGGACCCCTCGGCATTTACTCAGCTGTACAAATACACAAAACCACTGTGCTCACGTGAAAGGCAGATTATACACCCCAGAACCCATAACCAGCTCCAGTCACGGCACAGCGGGCAGAACTCTGAAGCAGGGTCAGCAAGCCCAGATTACTGGAGTTTGCTTAGTTCATCTGCCTCTTGTTCCCCGTGTAGCTATAAGTTATTGTGTTCTGATTTGTTTCACGCCGAAAGACATAACCATTCGTCTAACACCCACCCAAAATTCAAAATCGCTATGTATGGTGTGGTTCAAGCTGTCATCTCTACCAATGATGACCTGATCGCCCAAGAGATTCCACCAAGGCTCACAGACTGTGAACCCATAAAAACTCCGCCTCCTCCTTCCTGGGAGCCCTTTCAGATGTTTTCACTGGATGTCCAGCTCAGCTAATCAGCTGAAATCTGTGAGGGGTTTAGTCGCATTCCATTTCAGATCTTCCTTTGGAGGAAGGCATCGCACATGCAAAAGCCCTCAAAGGGGTGGCCTGGTGTCACGTCACCCTGTACCCAGTGTCTCGGTGTGAATAGGCTGAGGGTGTCATCTTCAACTTTCAGACATGCACAGGCTCCTGTCACCATGCTTTCACCCCGCCGGGGGGGGGGGGGGGGGGGGGGGGGGGGGGGGGGGGGGGGGGGGGGGGGGGCGAGGAGGGGGGGGGGGG
>JABFEA020000043.1:5871750-5890697 GCA_019775915.2 Cyphomyrus plagiostoma
GTTTTAATTGGTTTTGGGTGTAATTTTAAACTTTAATTAATTCAATGGTTCTTTTCAACATGCTTTCACCACCCCCCCCCCCCCCCCCCCCGAGATGAATTTTCCCTTTCCAGTATTAACATCAATAAAACAGGAGGCCGCTAACACATTTCTCATCTTCTCATTCCCCTAGAATCCCTTAATGTTTACACCGTGGCCGGCTCCTGCTCGCTGGCTCCGCAAAGGCGCCGTTAACTCCCGGAGGAGTGGGATTGGCGCGGTACAGTGCGATGCGTATAAAACAAAACGCATAAAAGCCTCATCCCACTGCGACAGATGATCAACATGCTAAATGCAAAATAATAACTAAAGTAAAAACACAATTTGGCACAAATGTGTCCCCAAACAGCCTTTGAGATGGCTGGGTCGCAGAGGCCTGCTTTCATCAAGTGAGGGCACCACTGACCCCCCACCAATGAGCTCCCTTAGGTAACACATCTACATCATCACAGCCTCTCCAGAACATCTAAGAGAGCAGCAGAAAATGAGAGGAAAGTCGCCTTACACTTTCTGATGTGGCCAATAATGCAAGTACGAGTCTATGACCGTTACAGAACCGACAAACGCAGTTCATCCACATGGCCCGTGGGGGGCACTGTAACACACCACCTCCAGCTGGGTCCAGTCACCACCCCTAATTCTTGGTGCCCTGCAAACAGAACTTCAGAGACAATCCACTCCCCCCCGACCCCCCCACCCCAGTTCAGATCCTCTGTGCCACTCCTGACGAAGGTGCCTGCTTACCCAGCACAGATGCTGTGATAGTGCTAATGGAGGCCCACCTTGTGCAAGGACAGATAAAGCCTGGCCAGTGGGAAAGGCCTCACTTCTCAGATGTGCTGGGCATGGAAACGCGCCTGCACTCTCCACACACACACACATACACACACACACAAATATACACACACAGAGACCACAGATTATTACGTATGTTTCATGTGCTACCACATGTTGGTGTGAGAGGCTGCCATGTGACCCACTGAGACACACCCGCCCACGCTCCTGCCGAAACGAGACGCTTCCTTCATCAGGAATCATGCTGGGGAGAGGTGCTGTTGTACGAGGTTAGCAGCCAGGGGGCACTGTCCCATTTCATGTTCCCGGCAAGTAGGACTGCGTAATTTTTAGTTGTGTTCATTCCAGATCTGCCGTGTTATTCTGCAGCTGACAGCTGCCTTCTGCCTATGCTAACATACTGCCCCCCCACCCACTATAAACCCAGCCAGCACCCTGCTTTAGAGATCGTCATGCCCCCCTGGTCTGATGCACCCTGTTGTTTAGGAGCCCTCTACCAGTCGGCTCACATTAGAGAAGAGGAGGTCTGACTCATTATCAGCTACCCGCCGTCCACCATCTCTGCTCCTCACTGCTGTATATTTGATGAGCAACCCCCCCGTGCCCCAGCTTCTGTGCATCCCCCCGCGGGGGGGGCACTTTAATATTTCAGGGAGACGTGCAACAACACCAGCGTGGCTCCCCCTCCTGGGGGGTTGGGGGTGCATGAGGCGTGAGGGGCAAGTGTCGTTTGCAGATGTGAGTTGAACCCAAGCACGGGTCAGTGAGCCTCCACCCCCCCACCCACATCCCACCACCAAGGCCCTGCAGGCTGTAGCTACTGCTAGCAACTCTGCCGCCAGAGACATAGCAGCCTTTACAGCACATGGGCTATAACGCAGAACCGCTACAGCAACAGACTGCAGGACGACTGCCTGAGCCTGCAGGATTACTGACTACTGTCCCTGCAGCTGATGGGATCACAGCCACAATTACAGGCGGTCAAGAGTCAACGAGGCCAAAGTGCTACTGGCAAGTCATTACCAGGATTACTGACAGAATCACCTCCAGAGCTACTGACAGAAATATTTACAGGGCTACTGGCTACTGACAGGACCACTTTGGCATCAAAGGGCTGTCGTTTCCTCCAAATGCCACGCAGATCCCCATTTCTCCAACCTCTAAAGCAGCTGTATGGAAACGACATGGGCTTCGGTACATGCCCCGCATCACTGGCTTCTCGTGTGCGCGAGCAGGCCGGGGCACGGGCCTCCAGGAAGGCACTATCAGTCTAAGTCAGTTAGAGCCATGGGCCCAGTCAGACTAGGGGAGGCTCTCACTGCAGCCTCCACTACAGCCAAGGAAAAGACTGGGGGGGTTGATTCCCAGAACAAAACAGCACATTTCGATTTCAGGGTCATCAGAACACCTAGCTGTCTGTGCAGGGAGATGAAGTGACGCCACAGATGCTGAAGACAACTGAGATTCATTGGAACAGCTTAAATATTTATTCTGATTCCAGCCCTGCTCAGTGATGCCCCCTAGGGGCAAGAGAAACAATTTACCCATTCATTTCAAAAGGAAATCTTGCACTCAACACCTTGTAGCACTTAACAAGTTCCCCTTATGGCGCCTCAATAATGGTTGTAATATAAAAAATGTAAAACATATAATGAAAAATATGCAAACAACATATTTTAGAAACAGAAATGTGTCGGGTAATGTTTGCCTGACATTAGCTATGGTCTCTGCGGTCTGAAATTTTTACGCTGTAAAGTCCCTCCACATTCATTCACATTCATACTCAGGGTCGGCCTTCACCCAGTTTTCTTACATAAACATCTCTGTCTGTACATGGTCACAAGGCAGTTAAACGTATTCCATAATTCATAATTATAAGCATTACGCAACAAAATGCCACAGAAGTTAAGAGGGACAGTCTCTCTCTCTCTCTCTTTCATTGGGGGCTTTGGGTGTGGGTGACCAGAGCATTTCTTACCTTTGAATTGAAGAATCAGGTCCAAGGTGGTGCATCAACACATGGAAAAAAAGAGAAACTGAAGTTAGCCAGGCATGTTAATGAGCTCACAGGTATCCATCCATCCATCCATCAATCCATCTGTATTAATGAACTCACAGGTACCCAGGTATCTATCCATCTATCTCTGTCTTAATGACCTCACACATACCAAGGAATCCATCCATCCATCCATCCATGTTGAGTAAAGTTATCCAGGTATGACCCTGTGTTAACAAGCTCACAGTTACCCAGGTTTGAAGCTATGCTTTAGTCTACCGTTATTAATGTAGGTAAGAGTATATTGATAGTCCATCCTAAGCAATGGGTTCTATTGGCTCAAGTATTAGCACAAGTGACAGGCACTCTTCACAATGTGGTCTCTGAAAACTATAGACCCGTCAAAAAACAATATTGAACCATTGGCCACGTAGGCAATCGATCGATATACTCTCAAAATACCAAAAGACCTTATGTTGTAAAACTAGAGCACCAGTTTTATAAAACTATATACCAGGCGTTGAAAAACCACAGACCCAGAGTTTGAGAAGTACTGGCCATGTGGGAAAATGATTGAGCCAGCATTTCGGAATTCGCTGCTGTGGGCAGACAGGATAGCAGGCGCGTGGGAAATGCAGACCATGCAAATGTAATGTACACCCAGGACAAACCATGCGGACAGAGTGCAGTCTGGGTAGCTACGCGTGTCAGTCTGCACAGTTCCCGGGTCCCCCCCCTGAGGCTCGCATCAGCCTGGGATCCCCTTCTACCCCGGCAATGCATTTAATTAAAGCAAGGGGTTAACCTGTTCACTCCCATCCGGGTGATACCGGAGAGCAGACGGTGATGATTTAAGCCCTTTAATTTAACGCTGGCACGCATTCAGCAGACCACTGCATGTCCTCACTGGAAAACAAACAACAGACTACTCATGGAGAAGATGGCGTCTCTGGCGGGGTCACTACGGCGATCACAGCTGATGTAATGGAAACGGGATGTGAGGAGACTACGTAAGAAAAATTATGGAGTGTCGGGTTGAAGAGGAAGCTAATCCGAACTGGGATCACAGGCACACACAGACATACCAAACTCAGCAACAAACGTGCTGAGCTCCCAGCATAGTATCTGGCCAGAGACTTCAGAACTTCAGACTCTCTGTAGTTGGCTGTGGTGAGATCACATGACAGGCTGTGGGCAAGAACCCGCCATCGTAACCCTGCACGCAATGGGCGCAGAATGCAATGAGGAGAACAAAGACAACCTCGGAGAACAATGCAGGCAGGAATGAAACAGTCAGCTGCGGTAATTACGCATCGACGAAAGCACATCAAAATGCCCCCCCAAATTCATAACCCTGTCCAAAAGAATGACACCCCCCTACACCAAGTCTTATGCTTAGTATCCCAACCTCCCCAATACCAGTCATTCCTCAATGAAAGACAATTTCCACAAAAAAAGAGGATGGCCACAAAGCCAGCTGTATGTCTCAAATATGTCCGCTGTCTTCGAAAAAGGCAGTAAATAGAACATTTAAATGTGGGCTGTAGGAGGAGAGAGGCACACATGAAGGGGGGGGGGTATGTGTTTCGGTTCACAGGCCCACAAGACCACAAAAGGGTGCGTGCGCATTACAAGCAGGAATGCGGCCTCCACACTAAGGTTTAAAGATGCAGAAGTCCCAGCAGCCTGCCATGACTCACACCCCCGTGGGCCTCCCAGTGGCGTGATCATCAGAGGAGGATGGTGAGGTGTGTGCCTGCTCTGGCATCCTTTCATCCCCGGTTCTGGGCGCCTGCTGCGTTTGGTCACCCAATTCTAAGAGGTGTGTCGAACTATCCGCTACAGTACGTACACAAGGCCGAAAAATGGGAGAAAATAAAAAAAATATATATGAAAAAAAAACAGCATACCCGACCAGCTGGTGCCCCCCCCAAAAAAAGAAAGATACTGATACTGCTGCCAGTACAGTTACAGCTCAACAGGCCGGGAAGCGGAACGAGGTGTGCGTGTCACAGGGCAGTCGGAGGGGGCGACCAGTTGAAATGCTGGTGTTGTACAGTAAACAAACACCTGTGACCTACAAATTCTTGAGGGGCGCAGTAAACAAAAAAAAACAGCATAAGTCATATAGCAGGTTTTTAATTTGGGAGGAAAATACAGCAGCAGGCTGTGATTGACTTGCCCTACATATAAGTGCCCCCCCCGTTAGAAGGTATCTGGTATCCCCTGCTCATTTGCATGGATGGATTTAGCTGCTGCTCCACACCCAGTGACCCCCCCAGTGTCCTTTCATCCCGGTTTGGTATGTTTTTCCGACCCCACATTAGGCCGGGGTTAAGGCTAGATGTGCAAATTACTACCTGATTGTCCCGAGTTATTAATGCGCTGCCTTGACGTCGTAATTAAAACACTCGCGCTGGCTGAACTTGGCTCCGAATTTTAAACAGGGGGACCCCCCATTTTACCTGAGAAGAAAAAAAAACACTTAGCGCACAGTTTCCTCTGACAGCTGTAGCTCATTCAGAAGCTAATCTACAGCGCTAATCTGGCTCTGGAAAGAGCTCGGCGTAATCGCTTACATCTCCCCAGGGGACGCGACGTCTATCGATCCTCCGCCTGCAGTGTTTGCGCTGCAATTCTCCTAAGTGACGCGTTATCATCACGATCTGCGAAACGCACAAAGCTGCTCCGCGTGCCGGCAAATGTACGCGCCTCCCGGGCGCTGCAGCACCTTAACCGTCAAACAAAAAGAACCATTAACGCTGGAGTTGCGGGACCACGGCAAAGCTTGAACCAGCTACTTTTTAAAACTCCGAAGTGCACTGTTTCAGGGAAAATGAAATTAAACATTATGCCTACCCTATAAACTAATTGTAAAAGTGAGCAGTAAAGTTAAATGAACAATGTCATCACTTGTAGCTTTTACCCTCTCAATTTTGCTTTAATCGCAGAACATAAAAGACGTTTTATAACGTCTGCTAAATTAATCGATTAAACTCCTCGCCCGCAGTGCTTCAGTCTTTGCTAGTTATTTCTGACTCCTGAGTCTTTACGCGAGGCATGCAGAGCCCGAACGCTGGGGGGTGCGGCGTTGCCGCGAGTCCTTCCCGGCAGCCCGCAGCTGGTTTAGTTCGTTAACGCTTCCTCACTCCCGAAGCATGACCCCCGCAGCTCGCCCTGGGCCCCGTCCCGGATGAGGCAGCCCCCACCTAAGTGTCGCCGGGCGCCGCCGGTCCCGAACTGACGGCTCGCTGACAGATGAAATGGGACCTGCGGGGGGCGCGCGCGGCGCAAGAGTCTCGCAAATCAGACGTCACGGGCCGCCACACTGGCGCCCCCCTCCCGCAAAAAACAACACTCCTCTCAGTCCATCATATTCTCACGATAATTAGGTGGGTCTCTGGTTTCCCAGCAGACCGGTACCCCGAGTTCCTAGAGGTTTGCGCTGTGAGGTCACGTGATGCATGATCCCGCTGCTGTCTTACTACTGAACGCCATTAATGATAATTATTTACGGAAACACTGATATTTATTTCTGGAAAAAAACCTCCTAATATCTTCTGCAATAGAAGACCCAGTGAACAGATTTTTTTTTTTTTATTCGGAGGGGCGTGGCAGGCTAAAAGCTTTTTGGTTCAAGTCCCAGAACCATACCTGACTACAAACCTTCCAGCCCAGTACTTAACCCAGCTGCTGCTGCTGAATAAATTCTGCTTTTCTGTGGAAAACAGCTCCATACGACTTAGATGAGGCAAATGGTGCCACCTCCTCCAACTCAGAGAGGAGCAGGCACACGACTCTCCCTCCCCTTCCCTGGCGCTTTAAAATGTCACCCTTCGTCAGGGCCCGCCGATGTCTGTCACAGCTACATTCATCTCCTCCAAAATAGAAGCGGAGAGAGAGAGAGAGGGATGAAAGGATCACCCTGCTGAACATCATCTGCAGGGAGTGTTAAGACCTCAACACATGTTGGCCTACTGGTGTCTCAATTTCTCCTGTCAAAATGCAATAAATACCTCGTCTAAAGCGAGGATCTACTGCTATGTTACGGTGCACGTTACGCGCTTATACACCATTCCTGCTGCCTGGGAGAGTCATACAACTCCAGCAGCTGGAAGACTAGACATTTTCAGGAATGTAGCTACTGCTTTGAGAGCTACCCTACTGAGGATTTTGGGGGGTCGAAGGTCTTGATACAGCTGGGGTGGGGTTCTGTGGGGTGGGTAAGTATGTTGTCCAGGGGGCTGTCAAGCCCTAATTGATTTACCCCTGGAATGGTGTGTGGTAACATCTCATAAACCACGGTGATCCATTTCACCTCTCCGTGAACAGGGAACAAAAGTGCGGAAACACACACGGCGCATCGTTGCATTTTTCGCCGCCACCTGTGGGGCTTCAGTGGCTGCCGTCCGGTTCTACCTGGAGGGCCGGTAATTAGACAGGTGGGCAGCAGATAGAGGCACCGGCAGGGCGGAGGCGCGGGAGTCACCCCTGTGACACACTCACCTCTCCGTCCAGAAAACATCAAGTGTGCGTGCTGACAAAGGCGCTTGCCATCCTCTCAGTTTACCCCATGCTCTCCGCCTGCCCTGCATGCCCCATCTTCCTGGAGGGCATTGTCGGGGAGGTACCGCAGAATGGCATGCTCTGATTGGTCAGGAGTATCTAAGTTTGGCGTGCCAGAAGAGCTTCCCCAGCTGGTCACATGGGGGAGGGGGTTCGCTTGCAGCGGTACTATGTAGTGCTCTCTCATCGCGCTGTCAGGGCCAGAGTATCACGCTTTCCGCAATGCCGTCGTTTCCCTAGTAACATGAAGACTGTCTCTTGCTCTTTCTCTCTCTCTCCCTGTTCACCCTCTCCTCCATGTCACACCCTTATCCGTGATTCGCGGTGTGACGGAGGCCGGCCTTGTGGGATGGAGAGCTCCATGGTCAAAGCCTAAAGCTGCTAAATAAGCTCACAGGTATGTAGATCCCCCCACCCCACGCACACACACACCCTGCAGTGGGAGGCCTTTGGAAACATGCAGAATTTATTTAAAGAACACGGCTTCCCTATACAAACTCCCTCTTGCTTCTCTCTCATAACTAGGTTGTTACTCGTTGAAAGAATTCCTCTTTCTTCCATCTAGGGGTTTGTTTTGCCAGAGCAGAGAGTCAAGGACAGGAGTGGGGAAGCTATTCAGGCCAAAAGGCACCTTCTGACCTGCAAACAGAGCCGCGTTTTGGGCAATGTAATCTCTGTGGGACATCTCCATGTGTCCAACACTGATACTGATAGAGGCCTATATTATTCATCCGCATATAAGATTTTAGCTGACCTGGGCAGGTGAAATCAGGCCTGGGGGGAGCTGTTAAGGTCAGCTACAAGCTGCTCTCTCCCATAGAAAAATGTTTCCCAGTCGTGTCCTCAGGGATCCACAGGCAGTGCATGTTTTTGCTCCCTCCCAGCTCCCGGTAGGGAGCAAAAATGTGGACTGTCTGGCAGGGAGCTGAGAGGGACCAAAAATGTGGACTGTCTGTAGGTCTCTGAGGACTGGGTTAGGAAACACTGCCACAGACGGCAAAGCCAAGAGCTTTAGGCACTTCAAAGTTAATTTGCTAAATGAGTCTCTGACAACTAATTAGGGTGTCAGATGCGTAGACCAACAGAGCCAGTGATCATGCTCAGACAGACAGCGGAATGACCCCCCAGGGGGCCCCCATGTCACAGAGGCCGCACACGTGCAAACGGTGTTTGTTTGGGGTGGGGAAACGTGTCAGACCTTCCAGGAAGGGGTCTGAGGAGCAGAGTAGCTCCAGCAGCCACACGCTCAGCACACGCGCCCGGAAACCGGGGTGAGATCGATGCTGCACAGGTAGGACGTCCGTTCTGGAGGCGGCCTGCAGGCACGCCGGCTATCGAGCCTGGTGCAGGGAGAACGAGTCGAGTTTAAGCTGTGAGACAGCAAGGGGAAGGGGTCCCTTTTATATTTCATATGAGTCAAAATCTCCAGGCAACAGAGACACGGAGTGAAGTGTTCCATGCACCCTCATGACCGTTTTATTTATGGCCCGAAACAGAGAATGGAGAAGCAAAGTATCCACTCATATCCATGGAGAGGACAGGACACACAAAGGAGCCAGGGGGGGTTGAACAGGGCCGAACTCAGTTAGAGCTGTTACACACAGCAATGCAGGGCAGAGAAGAGCAAGAGTGGACCACCCCGTGCTCTTGTCATTCGAAATGCACCACAGGAAGAGCCGCCCATAATTACATCAGTGGCCACCCCCCAGAGCCAGCGCCGATTCTGGGACAGGGATTGCACGCCACTGACTTCTTTGGCTTTTGATGCCAGCTCCGTGCCCTACCAAGCGTCCAATTCCCAGCCCACAAGGCAGAGCTGGCAATGACGGGACAGGGGACTCCATTAGCGTCCCTCCCACAGGCTAAGTCATCAATTATACCCCTTCAACGATGAGGATTACCATAAAGCAGAATTACATTAAGAGTAATAATCGGCACATGCCGCTTTATCGGAATGGAAGGAGAACAGGATTAGGCAGGACCCGAGTGTGTTCATCCTCCATCACGCCTGGCATGCTACATCCCAGTCACGTCTGCCAGATGACATGCACCGCGGCGAATGGAGACACGGGGGCATCCTGGGCCCCGTCTCCCACCCTGCCTTCACACGCCCCAGAGAGGCCAGCAGATTACATATGGGCCACTCTGGCTGACTTTGACAAATCACCCCTCCAGAACAGATGCGACACTTTTCTGCCCACACAGACAAAAACGAAGGAGGGAGAGGTACGGCTAAAATAAAACCTGACGTATCAAGTCAGTGACGTGACAAATCAATTTGCTTCTCCTTTAGCTGCTTAGCATATGGGCCACGTCAGGATGAAAGGGGAGGGAATGTGACACCGAACGCCTGCCACACGGAGGGAGGACGTTTCCTAACGGCATGGCTTCTCCCGGTGCTCGCTGAGTCACATGGGCGCGGCCACAGCACTAAGGGACATGTCACCCTGAGGCCCGAGGCCATCGGAAGGCTGCTTGTGGCAGTGAATCATGAACTCTCAGCCTCATTTACTAGCCGGCAAACACACCGAAATACCTTCGCCTACAGATGCGGCTTTTTAGCTAATAAACTCAGCTCCATTTTCCCTAAACTGTGTAGAGAAGACAGGTGACACATCACCCAGGGTCGATTCAGCACCTGACTTTCACTGGTGTGCAGTCTGCATGGCACTCACATTCCCGGGGTTCTGCGCAGTCCTCGTATCCTGTGTTATGGTCTGCACAGTGCTCACATCCTGTATTATGGTCTGTGCAGTACTCACATCCTGTATTATGGTCTGCGCAGTACTCACCTTCCATGTTATGATCTGCACTGTACGTTCATCCTGCCTTATGTTATGGGCAGAACTCACATCATGCTCTATGATCTGCACAGTACTCACATCCTGTGCTATAGTCTGTGCAGTACTGGCATTTCGCAGTACCATCTGTGAGGTACTCACATTCTGCATTACAGTCTGCGAAATACTGCGCACTCAGTGTCCTTCAGTTCCCTTCCACCCACAGAGGAAAATTTCATGGCAGTTATTTGTCAAAAACATGCAAACGACTGGATCACTTTACACAGCAATAAAGACACATTCGGGATGGTTTAGGTGGGGTATTACGTGTAGAAGGCAGCACAACAGCAGGGCACAGACGTGGATCTGCTCATGAAGGCAGTTTTCATGTACAAGGGACTCCCCCAAGCCGGCTGTCTCAAAACCTCCCCGCCCTCCTAGTAGGGGAAGGGGAATTGATAATACTAGACTAAATCATTTCCCCCCCTGGGACCAACAAAGTATACCATACAATACCATAGCTCGAGAACCCAAGATGCTTCTGTAAAAAAAACTATGCTCTATAAAAAGCTAATAAATTTGTAAGCCCTCCTGCAAAAAAATGTTGTTTGCCAGGAAAATAAAAGAAATCAAATAAAGAGCAGATATTGGGCTGAGAAGCCCAGGAGGAGAGATGAAAGTGTCCTGTCAGGAGGTTATATGAGTTATTCTCAGGCAGCGCAGGGCCTGTTTAGTGTGACGCACCAACAGGAGAGCGCTGTCGGCGGACATCTTTGATCAGCTCACCGCGTCTCCTATTAAAGAGGCCGAGTAGAGTCACGCTCCGCTCCTGCTCTCCCTACTGACACCCCGGAGCAGCGAACAGAACAGGACAGCACCACTTTCATGGAGCAGTCGGCAGTGTCTCCCCATCATTAAGCAGCGGGACATTACAGTTGCCAAACGACTTCCGATAGCTAGAATATGGCCGGTGCTTTGGGGATAGTCAACATTAGGCTCATGTCGTCCATGAATGATTCGCTCATTATGAAATAATCTTGAAAGAAATTATATCAGTATCTGCGCTGATTTGTTCAGTTCATTCACTGAGAGTGTTATAATCCAGGAATGAGGTCGGTGAGCCACACAGTGCAACTGGAGACAGACACACCCTTCTTTCATTAACAAAGAATGATTGACAGAGAATTTTTCAAGGGGAGTCCTCCCCTACCTGGCTAAAAATAATTAAAGGGGGTTATAAGTGAATAAATCAGTGAATGTGAATTTGAAGAAACAAATCAAATCGTGATTTCCATCACTAGTCAACATGAATCCTAATTTATAATTCTTCATTGGCTCTCTGAGCACATTAGAGCTGAAGATAGCTGAAGAAGCTTGCCTGTGGGAAGTCACACATCACCATGATGTCATGCACATCTTTGGTCCTCCTTAAGACCCACCCCCCAGGCCCTGCCCACCATCACTGGATTTTTCCCCGATCACTACCGACGCCTCAAACTGACCACTCTTGGTGACTCGGCTCAAGTAACCATGGTGCTAAAAAAGGTACGCCAAACTAAGATCGACAGATGGTACTTCAAAGAGGCCCACTCCCCGGGTTCTAGCCGTCAACGCGAGTTGTTTACCTGACATAATGAAACGATCAAAATGAGAAACGGCCGACAGGAGCATTTAACACCTCAACACACCTCCGTAAAAAAAATGAGAAGGCTGAAGGGGTGACTCCAGGGCCAGAAGAAGACGCAGAAGCACATGAGGTATTAAATATTAACAGGCAAATATTCAGCCGCCCTTCTGCTCTTTCCATTAAGGCCCCACACTTCTGGAGGTGATAATGGAGCTGGACGTGGCGGCATGAGGGTAAGGATCCTCATGGGGATGTGAGCGTGCTTCTGTAGGGTAAGGTCAAAAGGAGACCGTAATGAGCCTCTGCCAGCTCAGATCCTGCACACCGTGGACCGCCCCCACGCTCGACGGCACGGGGGTGGAATCAATACGGAGACACACCTCTGTCAGCGGGCAGTCCATGTTCTCCGGTGATGCCGTCTTCATTTATCGCCGTCAACGGGTCCTGACAGAACCACTGCTCAATCTCTTAGGTGCCCTTTGGCGTTCCGTAAAAATGCCTGTTCACAAAATCTTTTCTCAACACGACACCTAAAACATTTTTCTATATTTCCCTCCAAATTTCCTAACAATCTTAACAGCTATGAGGGTTTAAAGGCTACTGACAAGGACAGAAAGTAAATGTTACGGGTGCGATTACTTAAAAAAAATTACCCCAGGGGCACCATTTATACTGCCTTCCCACCCTCTGGTTGTTCAGAAAAAAATTCAAATATCAGCACAAAATAAGATTGGGGAGAAAATGGGGTGCAGAGTGATGATTGTGAGCAAGACCTTCATTGGTACTGATCCAGCCAAATGGGGAGACAAAAGGGGCTCAAGAACACACAGAAAATGGCTCTGGGTTCAAATCCTGGTAGGGTGTGCATGTATTGTTTGTGGGAGTTTTATTTACACAAAAATGTTCTGAGTGCAGCAGAATGGTTCAGGGAGATAACCAATCAGATTGTAGAGGAGGTTGCTCCTGGCTAGATGTCTGATTGGTTGGTCCCACTTCTAGTTGCTTGGACCCACCTCCTCTACAATGTGATTGGTTATCTCTCTGATCCAATCATTTATCCTACTGCCCTCAGAAAATTTTTGCATAAGTAAAACTTCCATGAGCGCAAGTGTTACCCCTGCACATGTAACTTAATTCAAAATACCCTGTCAACAGGCTTACAAAAAGGGCTTTTGGCTTAGTAGACAGGAATAGGTAAACTGAATAATTTACATTTTATTCACTCTACTGGTTTGTCTCTGAGGCTCCTGTCAAATCGTGCAAACAGAGGTAACGGGATGAACAATAGTTGTTGACATCGGCGTGTGAAGAACCATCTGAGAGGGGAGCCGCCTGTTTAGTCTGGGAAGTCAAAATTCAGCCTTTATTCTCTGACAGGCTGGAAGAAACGTTTTTAGGTCACATTCATTAGGGAGAATTTTCGAAGGTGGCTTTCTCTGGTAGGTCTTCCACACACTGAATGTTCAGCTTCCAGGTTCATGGAGACCTTGACGGAAGCATGTGAGGAGAGGAGGACACGATCAAGGCACCCTGATCTAAATCACACACCGATCTCCGCAGCATAGCCCTCGGTGGGTGTGGCTTAGCATGGGGGCACATGGTTGGAGTGAAGAGATCGACTGCAGTGTGGAAAGGTTACTGAAGGGTTAGATATAAAAAGCTGTGCAGTCTCAAAGGCCCTGGCTCAGAGAGTTCACGCCATCTTAGCCGGAATAAGTACCTCTCCCACCCCGCCCTGTCACCCCTCAGAACAAAATCCATTATTCACACACCGGGTACGTGAGACACGGTACCACACTTTACTCCAACGGATCAACCTCCTTTTGTGTTCAGGCAACTCCGTGGAGGTTCGAGAATCAGTCTAGATGGGAATTCTGGAAAAGTTGACCTCTAAACAGAAAGGATTCCTCTTTTCACAATGTAGCCATCACAGGATTAACATCCCGTCCCTCTCCTGGTGAGTGCAAGCATTTTTATCTTTTTTTTAAGCGTGCAGTATGTTTGTGGCACAGGCCACGTAACAACATGATGAATAATGTCGCTGCTATATGACATTTGCAGACTCATTCTTTTTAAACATCATAACCCTGCTTCTGAAACACAAGAAGTCGCAGGCACACTGGTTTTCACAGTTATAGGACAAACAAATGATTACTGACAAAAAGGTCAAAAGAAATGGTTTCCCTGACTGTTTAATAATGGACTCTGGAGGGGGGGGGGTAGGTTATTTTACAGCGTGTGGGTGTGTGTCAAGGTATCCATGTACCCTGGGGACACCACCTCTATCCTGTAGTCATGACACCAATTTGGAGGGTGGGTGACAAGGAATGGGAAAAAGGTGAAAATCCTTCATTCCTGAGGATCTCCAGCTATCCTGTGAGCTGCTTTCTGTTTCCCTGGTCGGCTCTGTACCCCGCCCAGGGGCAGGCAAAATATCACCCACTGTCACCTTCACCTGTGCCATTCAGGGACTTTGAAAAGGCACATCACAGCTGGACTGCTCCTGTCCAGGGAAAGTGCTTCAGAAAAGCCAAATCCGTATCTCTCCGTACTTCCTCCAATGGGGTAATTAAGCAGGGAATCCCGGCCTGCTGGGTTCTGCTTTGTCAAGCTGTGAGCTTCCTTCTTGAGCGGGACTGGGGGAAATGATGCAACCTAACAGCAAATCGATCAGCGCTTTGAGTGACAGGCAAACATCCCGGCATCAAAACCATCTCTGCCGATGTTGCCTTCTTTCAGTTGGACACATCTCCTTCCTTCCTGCTCGGTCTCCCTGCCATTTGATTTTGTTTTGCTTTGTTCTTCTGTAGAAGATAATTCTCACTACACCCCCTGCCAAACTACAGCTCCAGGTGAAACAGGGCACCCTGAACCAAGACAGATATTGGGACCTCGATATTAACAATAATGGCTCACTGGGAAAGTCAAAACGCAAGAGCTGCAATGAACACTGTAGCCAGCAGGGGGCGTACTGGTTAAAGAACGCAAATGCATGATGCTCTGCAGTTGAAGAAGTCTGTCACACAGTCTTAAGGGGGCAAACAGGAATGCTGAGTAGCCCCCCCCATCCAATATGAACTTGAAAGAGACAAAATATTTTGAAGGCCGTTCCCTCCTCCTCCACTTGTGGGTCTGCAAGAGGCTGACAGAAATCCACGAGTGCCTCTGTGGGGGTCACCAAAAGTTCAGGTAATCAAAAATAAAGACGGGAATGAAGAGGCAGAGGGTTTAAAGATGCTGTCTGGCAGTTTGCACTATAGGCCTCGCTGTTTGTGCTGCGGGGCATGGAGGCAGCCGCTTTGTACGCCAAACGCCGTCCCTCAAAGCCTGCGTGAGGCTCCACAGCGTGCGGTTCACCCGCTCTTACCGTCATTAAAACCTGTTTACGTTCAAATTCCCTGCCATTCACAGATGCATCATGGTAACTGCTGGAAACACCGTCAACAAGTTTGACAGGGTATCGGATTCGGAACAGCGGGAGCTCAACCGAAAGCGGCGTTCAGAATCCTAAAGTCTTAACTAATGGGGATGTTAGCCGGAATGGTGTAGGATCAGCCCTGAACTGGACAAAGAAAATGGGGAAGTACCAACCTTTCCGGAGGAGGTGTTCAGAGGTGCTTGACATAAGAGTTCTGATAACCCAAAAATGATTGTGATGATGTGCCCAGTCCTCTCCGAAATAATAATATTGGGCTCCCAGGGGAGTGGGGGGGGTGGCTCTTATAGCTCTTCAGTAGCTTGTTCCTTCGCTTGGTGTTCCGTGCCCCCCCCTGCCCAATTTCCTCCCTTCCTTTTGCTGTACAGCATTCCCTCCTCCTAATGGAAATGGATTGGCCCCCCTAGTCTGGGAGGATGCACCTGGACAGGTTTTTTGTGTCACTATGGACTTGGGTAAGAGACACCCAGAATCCCCTTCTATGTCACACTCGTGCCACCCAAGGCAGGAATTGTGGGAGGGGTCCTGACAGTAGCTGCCATTACTGCAACCCCCCCCCTGCATGGTTCACTACAGCAAACCAGCACAAATCCAGTTACAGTCAGCAAACCAGTGCCATACACCATCGTCTTCGTCCTTGCGGACACGTGAACCTTCCCCACTTTTGATTAATTGCCCCGCTGACAGGCCTCCTCCCCCAAGGCACACGCTCAGTCCCAGCCACGCGGGCTGAGGGGCGGGGCTGACTCTGGTGTGTGCGCCGGGGTGCCCCCTGTTGGCTGATTTCGGCTACCAGAGGCGATTTTTTTTAATGGTGCGGGGCCATAACACAAAGGCAATAATTCATACAGAGGAGCCAACCTTATCATAAGGCAATGGCGTGTGTAGAACTGGTGAGTGACAGGAGAGGGGGCACTTCAGGGAACAATCAGCTTTCACCTGGAGACACCACCCCTGTGTACACCCCTGGCCTCAGCCCTCCACGTAGGTGTTGGGTGTCAACTCCACTCTGGACCCACCTTCCTCTGCCTGTAGCCCTGGCCATCCGGCCCACAGCTGTGGGGAGGGGGTACCTGATCAGCGCCAGTACATCTCAAACATGCAGGGGCAAAGCACTACCTTTCAGGGATTTTCTCATGCTGTGAGAAAAGATTAAATTCCAAGGGATCTTCCCCGCTATCCCTGGCCCAGAATGCCCTGCTCCTCCCCTATTTTCTGCTGCTCTTCGGGGTGCAAGTCCTAAACTCATTATATATGCGGTCCCCCTCCTCCAAATAAACCCACCGAAATGACACCCCACTGTGCGGGAACAGTTTGGGGGGGATTTTCTATTGGTCACCCAGGGCTCCGTGCCACAATACAATGTGGCTGTTGTACCCGCTGCTGGGAGAATGAAGTCAAGAAAGACAGAGGAGGAAAGAAAAGAAGAGAGAAGGATAGAAAGAGAAGAAAGCGAGGGACGGTTATTCTGGGAGTGAAAGAAAGCTGAGCCCAGTAAATGGTGTAAAGGCCACTTCATCAGGGCATGACAGTGCCAGCCCCGGCCAGCAGGGGTCGCTGTGGCCTCTTTCCTCTCTGCTGCTGCCAAGCAGTCTGGGCTGAGGTATGAGGGGAGTGGTCAGGAACACCTTAAACCTGGAAGTGCACAGAATTGTGTTACAGCCCCGGAAAGAGAACAAGAATAGAACGGAAAGCTGAGGGCGACGCATGTGGACAAAGCAGGGAGAGATCAGCTCCTCCCATCTTCAGAGGCGGCAACCCTGAGAAGGACCCTGCCAGTCTTCCTCTGCCCTGTCCCAAATGTGACTCTGAGGTTTCCCGTTTTCTCTCTCTTTCTGGGGGCTGTAAGACAATTCCGTTTCAGGTGTCTGCTTCAGCATCTGTGGCCAGGTGGGGAACACGTCACTTGGCCAAAGCGTGGCCTGCAAATGACAAAACATCCTCAAAGATGACAGCATTGTATCGTTTCACGGTTAAAAGGGCAACCTCCGTTCGGAGGGACAAACCGCCTCCCAGATTGGCTGCGTGTGGCTGAACGGCCCATTTCGGCCTGCTGATTGGCTAGTCCTGTGTGCCACATCATAAGGGTTATTCATGTATCACCCTCCACTGCTGGGAGAATACAAGACACTCTTTGGGTAGGTCTAAGATAATAAAACAGAGCCCTACTTTGTGGCTCACTCTCTTAATACACTAAATTTATTCCTCAAAACAACCTTTGGGGCTGATACATTTTATCATAGGTCATCTGTAGGTTGTTTCAGACCAGCACAGTGGTTACTCACTTCCATTTCCCCTCCTGAGATTCAAACCCAGTAACCTTCATTCCACTCCTTAAATAAACTTGATTCTACCTGCTCAGCACCTCAGCCATACTGCCAGCTATGGAAATCTACAGGCTATGAGCAAATGAGGTATCTCTACAAGCATTTTACATATGTGGGCAAAGGGAGCTCACTCTCTCCAAGTTCCCTCCCAAGCTATGCCAACTGGAGGTGGCCGGCACGGGCACGCTGTACCCAGCACGCGAACACACGCGTGGTGAGCTCCTGGCTAGCCACGGCTGTGCAGGGACCCCCGGCTGCTGAATATTTCTCTCTGTGTCTCCCCGGCCGGGCTGCCAGAGGGGCATCAAAGGAAGACTGTCCTCTGGATTTCCTTCACTAAACAGATTAGATGTATCAAAGTGACCCTCACAGGCAGAGAGGCACAGATATGAGAGGCACCTGGAGGTGGTGCCAGGGGACCAGCAGCCAGCGGACAGGCAGCGCTGCAAGGACCCGTGGTCAAACATAGCTTTCAGTACTTTCCATATCTTCTCTTAAGCTTTTCTCTCCCCACCTCTCCATCCTTCAATACCCTCCAGGTCCCAGTAACACCCCTCTTCCCCATATATTTCAGTTTCATTATTTACATGGTGCTGCTGAAGGCATTTTCACCCCGAGAGGTTCATTTAGCTACCCGCATTTTTTCTTTCCAGGCGAATGACCATGCTATGTGGTACAACAGCAGTGCCCATGACAGGATCTGAATGCCTGAACTTTTGGTAACAAACTTGGCCCCTTAGCTATTATAGGCCTATTCTGTAGTGCCTTGCACAGGAAGGCGTTGCAGACAGCGTGTCCCCTCCATCCCCCCCCTCCCCTGAGGCCCCGGAAGATTCTTAAGCTAATGCACACTGCACAGTGGCGCTCAGTGTATCAGGTGTCGCTGAATAACCCGCCTTTGTTGCGGGCGGGGCGCCTGGGCCGGGCCGTGTGCACCCATGAGTGCCTGCGGGGACGGTTTCATCTGAACAGGATCCGCATTCAGGCTGACCCTCACTGTGCCAGTGTGAAAACAATGTCCTGGGCCAAAGCCGAAATTCACAAAGGCTTTTCATGCACCCCTCCGATCTGCTTCTTTCCTCTCCAAGATGGCGGCGCCGTGATGTCGGGTGGCTTAAAGGAAAGCAGATCCAGGACCAAGAACCTCTGGCTATGTGAAGTGTAAAAGATGCTCTGATTTCTGGAAACAGCAAGCAGACCTGAAACCCCCACCCCCAGCCGGTCCTGATGCAGCACACCCCCTCGTTATCTGTCATTAAAATGCCCCATTAGGTGAGATTCATGCTGTTTATTTAGAAAATTAAAAGTTGGATGAAGACCTGAGTTACTGAGATGGAGACCAGACTGGATAAGGCAGTGGGGGTGTGTGTGTGTGTGTGGG
>JABFEA020000043.1:5907051-5918241 GCA_019775915.2 Cyphomyrus plagiostoma
CCCCCCCCCCCCCCCCCCCCCCCCCCCCCCCCCCCCCCCCCCCCCCCCCCCCCCCCCCCGCTAATCGGGGTTAGAGAAGAGAGACAGTGAAAGGGGAGAGAAAGAAGAGAAGGAGAGACAGAGGGAGAGAGAGAAGGAGAGGATGAAGGAAGAGAGAGGAGAGAAGGATGAGAGAGAAGGAAGTGAGAGAGAATGATGAGAGGGAGAGAGAATGGAAGGAAAAAGTAAAGAGAAAAGGGAGAGAATGAACAGAGAAAGAAAGGCAAAAAGGGAGAGAGAGAGAGAGAGAGAGAGAATGAGAGGGAGGGAGAAAGAAGGGAGGGAGAGACCTGAGCTTGAGAATGAGGGCAGGAAACAAGACAATGAATGATGTCTGATTAAGCAAAGAGAGGGAAAGCAGCCTGCCTGAGCAGCCAGGAAGTTTAAGCACCCTGAGTGACATTGTACCTTGAGCTCGCTCGCTCCTGATCGATGTCCTATAGCATGCAACTCTATAGCACCTGCACCTCAGACTAATTAACAAAAGCCATGGGCGGCATTCCTGGGCAAATCGACATCTTAATGGACGCGGAATGACCCGCTCTAAATTCATCTGCGAGCAGCCCGGATCTCCGCCGGGCCCCACAGTGGAATCTCTTCTGCCGTTCTGTCTCGCGGTGACATCTTCCCACTTTTGCAGTTGACATGTACAGTTGCACACAGAGTTCTTCCCTGACTGCCCCCCCCCCCCCAAAGCTGCACGCCACTTCCTTTAGTTTTGCTCAACCCCCCCTCAGCTGTCTCCACCAGGAAGCCAACAAACTGCCACCATGCAAACAAACACAGCGTAGAAAGCAGCCCTAAGACAACCTTGGATGTTTGTGGGTAAAGGGCTCTGCTCCGAGAGGTCGGCCAGCAGGGCCGAATGCCAGCGGCCACTCTGGGCCCAGACACAGCCAGTGACCACGCCTGGTTCGGCCACAGTCCACCACTGCCTGCCCAGCGTCACATGATCTATGTATCTGGGAGTCCACCAATGACACGAATCGCACAGGAGTATCATCCAGCAAACAGTAGATAAAAATCAACACCTTTACAGGCCTGCCAACTTCAGACGCCCTCGAATAGACAAAAGGTTTGTTAAGATAAAATAAAGCATTTTTCATGCTCACACACTACTTCTTTTCACGCATTGGATTCCAGATATCTGGGTATTTTTATATTCCATAACAAGCACAGACACTGTTCAAAAATAAGGGTACGGAAGGAATATGTTCTGTGGAAACAAGCCAGCTTCATCAAAGTCCCCGATGTATGGAAAGGCTACGGAAATGGAGCGGTATCCAGAAGGTCGGGAGACAGCAATGTTAAAGAGCAGTTGGTTTTGTGGGCAGCCCGACCAGGTTACCAGGAAGGCAGGTGCTGGCCGCAGTGCATTTATAGGTGCCGCACTGCCAGCAGGAGAGCTGGACCCCGCCAACCACCTGCCTGCTGAGGGACATGCTACTCCGTCAGCGGACGTCCAGAGAGCGGGGCCTCAAAGCGCACCGTTTGTTTGTCACACGATCGCTTGTTATTGAAAGAAGGATTAGCTAATGGCTTTTTAATAGGCTGAGGGGCTCGGCGCTGTCTCTCTCTCCCCAGCTCGGCGACGGCAGCCGCTTAAATAAGGCTCCACTGACAGCACCGGCGGAGGACGGACACACGGGCATGTCCCGAGCCCGGTTCGCACACGCACGCCCTCTGAAATGCAAGAGGGCGGCAGATTTCAATGGGGCCCTGTGGATTTGTAAGGAAATCACCCAGCACTCCTCATCTTTACGCTTAAATCGGGAGAAATTCCTCAGTACCCGTCGCAACACGTCTCTTTAGCTCAGTCTTAATCTCTCTCACACAAACAAACAGACACACACATAAACCAAAGTAGCACATCGTGCACACCAAAGTGGTCACACACACACACACACGCACGCACGCACACACACACAAACACACAGCAGCCCTGCACACACGCATTTAAACACTCCGGCTCTGCGTTTCATATCCATCTCGATAAGTCGTACCAAATCCTCGCTAAGAACATCTTAGCGAGCCTCAGTGTGGTACAAGTCACACAGCCCTGAGCATTTGGTGAAATAGTAATTATGATTATTATCACGGTTATTACTAATACTGCAGGAGAAACAGCAGGGTGTTGAGTAGTATAACAATAAAATTAACAAAAATCCCGAAAACAGCATAAACATCGCGTCCACACACTAGTCCACGCAGGTTATTATCTAAGTAAATGGTACAGATGAGATTCGTCCGTGGAGGTTTCCCTTAAAGAGGCCAACACACCGGCTGTGTTGTTTCACGCATCGAGCCCAAAACAATAAACTTCCAGCACGAATATAGCTCACAGCATTTTATATCCCGGATCAACACTCAGGTGAAAAAAACTGCACGAAATGCATACATTCGGAATAGCACAAAACGCAGTAAAATGACCGCACTTGTGTCTTTAACAGATAAGACAGATTTAAAAATACCTCCCTTCGAAGTCAGTTTAAGGCGTTTACCGTGTTCACGTAAAACGTGAAAAATGCCACCCGAGCTTTAAAACTGTAGGTCTCATTTCTGGTCGTTTTAAAACACAATTATAAGGCCTATTCAATATAATTCCATGGTTGATTATAAAATAATACTTCGACTTCCAAACCATAACCCGAATAAATAAATAGTTTAATTTAAAGAGTTCTGTGGGTTGGGTTGAATTTAAGTGTTTTTTTCTGTCATCTTAATAAAATGTAAGAGGCGCTGTTCTTTGGATGGGGGGGAATTCACAGAGCGGATAGAAACGTTTAAATCTCAAACTTGTAACGGCCTATAATTAAACATGTTCTATTTTTTTATAACGTTAAGTTTAAATTAGGGGGAAAACGTTTTCTTCAGAATGTAAATCGTTATAATCGCTGTATTATGAAAGTGGAAAATGAAAGCCTCCCTTCACAAAGCCAGTCTTAGATGTGAAAGGCGCCTACAGCTATAGTAACAGTTTAAAGAGTGACAAAGAAAGAGCTGTTATTACCGATAAAACTAGTTAAGCGCTCAAGCGGTTACAGTTTAACCCCAAATGCAGGAAAATTATAGATCAATAACTGGTTTTGACCTCTCTGCAACTCGGGCACTTTCATTTATAATATGAAATACACGAAACGGTAAGTTTCTCTTATTAAGTTTTCTTTTTCCCGTGGTCAAGAGTAACATTTCAACGACTGTTTTTCTAAACATGATAAAAATAGACGCAAACTTTATAAAATCAGCTCAAACGGATATTAAAATCTAAATTAAATGTTATTATATCGGGGTAAAAACAAAACGACGAAAAAAATCAGCGGAAATTAGCCTACCGAAGCATAATTACAGTTTTAAAACGAAACAGAAAAACGCACAAAATATATAGCTTTTAAAATTGAATACGCGTTTAACTTCTACAGAATGAATTCTGTTAACCGAAAAGAAAGAACTCTTTATTAAAGGTAATAATTTACAGTAGACAGGCGGCCATTGAATTACAATCACAATAACTGTTTTCGGCTATTGTTAATACCAATAATGTGCACAGCGATTATAAATAGGCCCCTATATCAAATTTCAATTAGCATTAATAAAAATGAATTACCTAGTTAAAGTATCCTAAATAGCACCGTTAAGTACAAAAATAACAATTGCCTTTTTCTTCAAGTCGTAAATATGAACGTAACAATTTAAGACATTTCGCTGGGGGCACGAATGAATAGTTTCTTATATTAATCTTATATCATTGTACTAATTACTGAAATGATCTGTTCCTGCTTCGTCGTTAGGCCCCGTTAAAGAGCGTATGACTTTACCTAAATACCCGCAACATTACCGGTTTAATGCAGTATCTCAGACACAAGCCATAGGTGTTTTATTTTCAAATGTTTATTGTTCATAATTGCACAATTAATTACGCCACGAATCTTGATGACCACAAGCTGACTTGCCTTTATAACCAGTGCGATTTAACTTGTAATGTTTAACCTGCGTGTGAAAAAAATGGCAAAATAATTTTACTTTTAATACATAAACGGGAAAGTACTTTTTCAATGGGAAAGACTGGGAACCGTATGCACTTTTCGATGGGAAAGACGGGAATCGGGAATGACTGCGAACTCCATTCAATGGGAGAGACTAGAAGTCGTGTTTGAAGGGCTTGCAGCAGTACATCACTTTCCCATATTTCCAATTAAACCTAAATTATATCATAAAGATGATTGTTAAAAATAAATAAACGCAACGATCAATATTTCTGCTATGAAACGCTCAAACGGGGGCACTAGGCACCATAACGTTTCTCTCCAACGGCAACCTTCACTTGCCTAGCGGAAGATTGATTTTTCCATTCAGAAAGCGGACATGAAACTGACTTTCTGAGAGATCACAGCAAGGAAACAAAAATGTAAACACGGATAAAAAGGGACCGTCCATTAGCGGTTAGGAAAATATACTCTCTTCATTTCGGTCATAGGCAGCAAAGCTTCGCAGCGACAGTTTCCAGGAGCACGACCCGGGTTTGCAGTGAAAATTAACAAATGTGTCGCTTATTCACATAATTAATAACTAGGGAGAAGGCAAAGGCGGACTATACGTCTAGGAAAACTCACACCTTCGGCAGGTCTAACATTGTGCAAGTTTCTGCCCAAATTTCCTCTATTTTTAACAGGCGCAGTAGGCTATAAAGCCTATTAAACTTCAGATGATTATTCCGTCAAAAATCGCCCGTATGCTCAAGACGGCCGAGTTCAAGAGTAGGAAAACGCACCAGTACTGTTTATGTGGATATAAAAGGTGTCATTATGCACAATAGCCGCAAGTACGGAAAGGCACTAATGTGCAGCGTACGACGATCACAAAGGAAACTTTGCCTAACGGAGAATTTTCCTGGCACATCGCGATCACCGCGTCCACATGCATCTGTCACCCGCGTCGCATAGTGCCAAGGGAAAGTCCGAGGTGCGACACGCCACAGCCATCCAGGGGACGCTGTCTTACCTTGCGCCGCTCCGATGCTGGCCAGGACGAGCAGCACCAAGCCCGGCATGGGGCACGTTGGCACCAAGTATCCCGCCTGTCCCACTCCACTCTTCCCCATCGCGCAAAGGACAAAATCAACTCCTTAATGGATAATAATGTCAGCCGCTTCTGAGACGCCGGGGAGACGTGGAAAGGCAGTTACTTCTCTCCCGGTGTATTTGCGGGAGTGTTAAAGAGCGGTGATGGTGTGCAAAGGGAGGAAACGGTGAAAACGACAAAAACAAAAAACAAAAAAAGAAAAGGAAGGGATCGGGTTCAAGGGGTCCCAGGACTCGTGTGAACGCCAGCTGTGCGATGCGGAGCGAAATGCCGCCGCCCTCCTCTTTGATGAGTGGGGGAAACAAACAGCAAAATATTAAAAGTAGATTCCGTTTAACGGGTTGATATATTAGGCAACTCGTAGAGAGAGAGTACGGCGCTGGTAGTTTGGTGGCGTTATGCTCATGATTCTGGGTTTCTGTATAAAAATAATGCTGAAAGTGCTTTCTCCGCGGCTCCCTCAACGATATTACCACCTCAATTCCGCGTCTCCGGCTCTGCTGCAAGCGAACCAGGCGGAGAAGAATCCAGTCTTCTAGCCACGCTTCCCTGGCCAATCCTACCTCCTCCTGCCCCCTTGCGACGATGCAAATTAAAGACCCGGACTGGAAGTCGGGAGCGGCGCTTTCCAGGGGAGGTGAGACTGTTTTATCGGAGCCGAAGTGAAATCTGAAGATAAAGCAGTAAATCAAATTGATGGGCATGACAGGGGGCAGGACCAGCCAATGACTGAGTCACATTCCGATGATCATCCCATTCATAAAATAGGGAGAAACGACAGGCCTCCCATAACGTTCGAATATAATAACGTTAGCAAGAAAACGCGTCATCAGGATGAGTACTGTTGGAGATATTTCTCTCGCTGAAATATGTTTATGTTCTCACATTATATCAACAGTATTTATTATATCCAGAGGCTAAACTCCTTTTCTTGTTCACGTAAAGTTAGGCCCTACGTATTTTCTCATTATAACATTATTAAACACAAATGCACTTGTGTGTACTGAATTTAGTCATGTCTCCTTCGGCAGTCATGTGAAATTGATTCATAACTTAATTTAAGTGCTTCGGTTGATCCATTTAGTGAATTTCTCCACTGTGATGCTCAGGTGTTTTTTTCTCTTTTTTGCGCTGGCATTTTGCGCCAGCAAAGTAATACAAAGAAAACAAGAGGACTATAGACAGAAGGACGCTTCAGTTGAGCGGTCTGCTGTCTCATTCGGAAAAAAAAGAACAAATAATTTCAGGTGGGGGTGCCACGGGGGTGCAGTGGTTAGCACCGATGCCTCACACCTCTGGAACCTGCGTTTGAGTCTTCGCCAGGGTCCCATATGTGTGTGGAGTTTGCATCTTCTCCCTGTGTCGTTGTCGGGTTTCCTCCAGGTACTCCGACCCCCACAGTCCAAAAACACACGAAGGTTAACTGGAGTTACTGTGTAAATGTGTAAATCAATGGTGTGTGAGTGTGCCCTGTGATGGGTTGGCGCCCTATCCTAGGTTGTTCCCTGCCTTGCGCCCCATCCTGGGTTGTTCCCTGTCTTGCGCCCTTGCCTCCGGGATAGGCTCCAGACCCCCCGCGACCCTGAATAGGATAAGTGGTTTCAGAAGATGGATGGAATTTAAAGGGATGACAATAATGCTAAATAGATTCTTGTAAGGGAATCATACCGGATCTTCGCTGAGTGCAATAGCACCGTGAGCTTCGAAAAGCATTCGAAAACTTCGTTTTCATAAAAACAGGTGATTTCTGAACCTCAAGATGAATTTTGGTGTAAGACGTAAACACGGGGATACTACTTCGCGTGCATGAATGATACCTGTTAAAATATATTTTAAAGTACTTATACTTTCAGATACGGACTAGTGGCAGAGTAAATATCGATTGCGAGATGTGCGGTTTTCTGGTGCTTAGTGCTTATTTTGAGGTAAACTGATGTCGCCGCACAGCGGTGTATATGTTACAAAAAACGGAATGCAATGTTTTTCATCAGTGTTAAAGGAATATAATATCATGTGGGGAAACTGATGTGGTTTCGGTTGCAGGGCGTGGCTGAAAGTGGGAGAGGCGGATTTAAGACGATTTTGAACGGATCGCGGTTCGGGAACCTGCGGCGCGCTGTTCATTCTTCACATGGGTATTTTGGCACGCTGCAGGTAAGGCCATTGAACGGCTCGCTGCCCCGGTGTCGCATTATTGTTATCTTGCCGTAGTTACAAGCGAACGTGCTTGCGTTTGCCTTGTACATCTACACTCATCGGTGTCCGGGACCCCTGGCGGTTCGCGGACAGAATGGAGACCACAATCAAAGAGGGGACGCCCCGCCTCCACTGCATGGGGTTGCCTTGGAGCTCATAACCTACTCTCCACGTTTAACCAACGAGAACGTGTTTGGGCTATTTCATTTTCCAGCACCCGAGCTAAGTACAGCATTGAATATGATGTCAGGCCCTGCGAGGTGGATAGGGGGTTGGTTTGACTCTTTGAGTTCTGTGGGGGTGTCCAGGCAGACTAGAACATGCAGCCTAGGTCAGCACATCAAGACCACTAGCCCTCCAAGACTTTTGAAAAAGGAAGACTTGTTAAACTGGGATCATCGGACATTCTTATCAATTTCACTCACATGACGCCAACACGAAAGCATCCAGTACCCAGCGGCTGTGGACCTCCGTATTCTGATGGATCCAATAAAGGAAGGCTATTCAGCACACACAATCCCTCCCGATACCGTATTGATCCCCTGCAGTCTGCAGACAGAGATAGAGGGGAGGTAGTTCATCTTTCCCTTCCTGTGTATGTTTAAAAAACCTTAAATAGATTTGAGTGGGATTATACTTGCCAAATACTAGGAGTGATTAAAGGCAAGTGTACATAAAATATAAAGTGATTTTTCTCTCCATAGCATCATAGCATTATTTATACGTGTCTACAGGAAATTATTCCACAAAGATATGAGATTTTATATATATATGATATTATTACGAAGAATTTTCCCTCTCACATCAGGAGTAAGGACATGCAGTTTATGCAGTTTACTTCCTCTCTTTACAGACATTTTCTTGGTTTTATTATCTCAGCAACATCTGTGACATATCATCTGTAGTCAATGCAGTAAAACTAAAAGTATTTGTGCTTACTGATATTTACTTAAAAAGTGAAGGTCTCTAATCATTTCCCATGATTCCCTGATGCTGTGGGAAGCAGTACAGCCTGTGTGGAAGCCTAAACAGTGACCGTAACTGTAGTTTTCCATTGTGGCATATGCTGAAGTGGCATTGTGTCAGTGGGATTCTCCTGCACAGAAGCTCCACTATCATGTTGTTCCAATTAACCTGCACCTTTTGATCACATGTCTACTCCTTCCAATGAAATAGTTGCAGCTTTCCTAGGGTTGCAGACAGGGGCTTACCCAGGCTGAAGTGCAGGGGCCTCAACTAACACCTCCTCCACCCCCCCCCCAGTCAACAGCTATACCACCATACAAAATAGTTGAGGGGCCCCCTGACCATGTTAATGTGCCTCTGAGTTACTGGCCATGCATGCAGACGTTGGCTTCTTTAGTGAACAGTGCAAACCATGCAGTGTAATGTTTCAGACCGTGTGGTGTGTGTGGACAGAGTTGGTGGTTGTTTCCTGTTCCAAACCATGGATAAGTCGCATCAGCCCTCATACATACATGCTCCGTCATTAGCGTTAAGAGAAGCCACCATCGTAGAAGCTGGGTGTCAGATTATAAATCACCTCCAGCTGCCGCCAAAAGCAGCAGCGTAGTACAGTACAGTTTAATTGTTAATACAACCCTTTTCCAAAACAATTCCCACAGAACCGTGGTTTTTGTTTTATGGTAGGCCTTTAAACTCCCCAGTGGTCCATTTCTAAGCTGCTTTTTCATGACGAACCCATTGAAGGATCCCCGACTTGGCCTTCTTTGCTGCTGTTGATTCGGCATGATGGTTCTGCACGCGGAGGTGAGTGAGGAGGTGAGGAATGACGTGAGGAGGAGATGAAGGGGTATTCTTTTCACAGGCCTCTTCCTCGACGTTCTGTCAGGATGATGTAAATAATGCCAGGCTGTTCATTACATGTGGGATTACACGGTGTGCGGAACAAAGGGCACAGTGGTGAGGCTGCAGGCGTTCCTGCCCGGCTGTGCCATTTGAAGGCTGGCCAGGCTGTCCGGCCAGAGGCAGCATGCTGCTCTCTGCCACAGAGCCGCTGCCCGGATCCCTAATCCCCGGCAGTGCGGCTCGACGGCGCCTCAGGTGGGAAACGAGTCCATTAGACATCGGGGAATAGGTACTGCAGGCACACACACTCACACACACATACACCCAAATACATACATCGGGCTTATAGCGGCGTGTCTGTTAGATGCAGGGGAATAGGCACCATACACATACATGCGCACACACACACACACACATGCAGGTTTGTAATTATATCTTTGATTAGGGTATTCATTCATTTATATGGTGAAAACTCTAACCCCAACATTGACAACCTTAACCACTGCCCAGCCATAACCTTCCCCTTGTGGGGACCAAAAAAAGTTTTTATCATATTGTGGGGACATTTGGTCCCAACAATGTAATGTATATCTGGACTAGACACACACAGTCCAAATACACACGTAAGATTTAGGGCAGTGTGACCATTAGGCATAGGGGAATAGGCACTGCACACATACACACACACACACAACCACAAAGGAGTCCACACATACACTTATATAGGTACACAGTGATGAATGTACCCACACAGACACATATATGCACACAGGCATGCACAGAGACACAGACACACATGTAATTCTATAATTGGTTACAGGAATTATTTTGAGAATGATTTTGACAGCCAATCCTTTTTATCTTCAGAAAATCTTCACTGGTATTAGTTTAAACTAGCCTTTGTCTGATTTGACTACAAGGCTTTTTCTGTGAATGAGAAATTTATCCGATTTTTTTAAAACTAGATTACGTTTTTTCTGAACATGATTGCAGTATTGTAAAGCTGTGTGCTGGTGATGTTATGAAACATGAAGAAAAATCTCGCAAATGTTAGAGTTTAGTTTAAGAAAGAAGCATTTAATAAAGTTTTATAGTTGCATTTGTGGGATCGAGCTTCTGTCACCTTGCATTCCAGCACAGAAGGGTCAGAACTGCTTTTCTCAGACTGTTTTCATTTCAGGAAATCGGCAGACCGTTCCTCCAGGGTCATCTGCGGCCCCCTGGAATTATTCATTCAAATCCAGAACTCCAATTACAGCAGTCCTTGAATTGCGCATCCATCCGGTCGGGTTCCGGGACTAATGAAAAGGCTGTGGTTCTCCGGAGGATGACTTTTCGGCATTCCGGAGTGTTTGGAATCTGATTCCATCGGACGAAAAGGTCACTCCCAAGTGGACGGAAAACTAAAAAGAGACTTCAGTGGCTTTTAGGCCCAAATATTTCCATTTCAGGACCAAATATTTTTAACCGAGTTTCCCTTTTGTTTTTTTTTAATGTTGTCACAGTGAAGTTCTGCTTAAACATTAAACACGTCAAATTTCATCAAGTTCCCAAGGCTTTCATCAAAGCCTCACAAACAACGGTCATGTTTTTTGGAAATATAAAGTCTGACAAAAATGTAAAATTGTCTAAATATATCAAATATTCATTTGTGTAACTGTGATATCGGCTAAAATTTATTGCTTAGTTAGAGATTTGAGCAAAGTCTTCATCCTAATCATCCTTCATCCTAATCTGCCCCATAGATAATCTACTATATAAATAAATTCAAACTGAAGAGCAAATTTCCAAAACTGGCTCAGTCCATGGGATACATAGTCAGGATAAATTTGTGGGTGAGCACCATTTATGTAGACTTAGTGAGTGTTGGAAATTTAACAAAAAGTCTTCGTTTATATGCGCATTGAGTTTAGTTTTGGTTCTCAAAACCATAATACACTCACCTAAAGGATTATTAGGAACACCTAATAATTAATGCAATTATCTAATAAACCAATCACATGGCAGTTGCTTCAATGCATTTAGAGGTGTGGTCCTGGTCAAGACAATCTCCTGAACTCCAAACTG
>JABFEA020000043.1:5941211-5966239 GCA_019775915.2 Cyphomyrus plagiostoma
CCGCGGGCGGGGGCGGCGCCGCGGGCGGGCGGGCCCGGCCCGCGCGCGCCCCCCCCCCCCCCCCCGCGGATCGCCGGCTTGGCAAATTGTAGGGTGGGTTTTTTGATTATGGGCTGAAGGTTGGGCTAGCTGAGAGGAAGCCCTTTCCATACCTAGGGGATTGGCCTGTTGGAGTAAAGGCTGAGACCCCACCCCCCCACACACGCACACACGCACCCCCCCACATACACACACACAAACCCTTGCACCTTCATGCATTTATTGTCTGTTTTCTCTCTACCTTAAACTCCAAACTCAAGCTATGCACCAATGTCTGTGTAGAACAGGTTTCTTGGCGGGTGAATCATTCTGGTCGGCTACCATCTCAGGCATTGGGTCCGCAGGAGGGCCATCAAGAACACTCCTATCCACAATATGCCAGTAGCCAATGACATCTCTCTGCTGCAGACATCCACTCACCATCAAGGACACAGGGAAAAGGATGTAATATTTGTTTAACTTAACACATGGCAATAAAAATTCATTAGATTAAAAAGAGATTGAGCTTAACCAAATATTTACATGGAATGACCACAGTTTTCTGTTTATAGCAGCATATTGATATTTACCCCGCCGACGTCCTATAGCTTAATACGCTTCACTGGTACAATTATTAATCTCAAGGCAGCAAATCGCACTGGCGAGCATCCGCCTTTGAGTTAACCTGCGCTTCCTGCCAGGGCAGCTGTGCCTTGGCAAAACAGGAAGTGGCTAAGGAAATTAGAGCTAATGGAAATGCTTCACCTGCAGCGTCGCCCCTGTGTGGTGGAGGGAGATGGGGGGGGGGGGGGCATACAGCTGCAGCGATCGAAGACGTTTAGGTTAGGTTTCACATTCGGTGGTCTGTCCGAATGAGGTGGTCCTGGCTGCTAATGAGGTGGCAAATGGTCTCGCCGCTAATGGACCGGGTACGATCTCAGTGGGGTCTTTTAGGTCCTAACTTAGTGGGGCCTTGCCGTCTAACCTCTAAGCAGCTCGGGGGGTGGAGGGGGCTGCCTGTATAATTGGGCAATACGTCTGCTTTAAATGGCCCTGTGCAAATACACATTAATATTACACTAAGAGCATAAGGGTGAACCTCTGTCCAGATCAGTGGCTATAGAAGGTAAGCAACAGGCTCCTACTTTATAGAAGAAGTGCCAGCTGGGAGGGAAACAGTCACCCCTCCATGTAAATGGTGGTGATTAAATATAGGATATAGTATAAGATAAGTTATTGCTCCAGTCCATAACTCATGTTCTCTTATTTTGATCTTGTGCAAAATGATCTTCAGAAACTCATTACGTCTTAACAATTCACAGCACGGCAGATAGCTCCCGGCTTCCCGGATCTTTGGAGGTTTCCCCTCAATTAGCAACGGGAACGCTTACAAGCTGGTGGCTTCCTTTATGAATCATTACAACAATCAGACATTTCAGAGCTGAGGTGGAGCAGCCTTGCCACCCTCTGCCCTGAAGGTCGCTCTCTCTATTCCAACTACGTCCTGGGAAATTTCACACGACAGGAAGCTTTCCGTGTGCAGGTTTAGGTCACCCAGAGCTACCTCTAAATGAGTATCGCTATGAGCTCAGGCAGATGCCAGGCAAGGCCTCAACTGATTCTGTTACCAATGAACCGTCTTTAGGGTCATCCAGTCAGAGTCTGCCTTACATTCAGGCATGACGTGTTGGTTTCAGGGCTCCACCTGTTTGGATAGCACATTTACAGACACCTGCGTGTTTCCATCAGCCACACAGACACCTTAGCAGGACAAACATGTCTCATTGCATGTCCTATTTCACCTCAGCTGGACCTCGCACCTGGACTGCCGAGCTGAAAACTGCATCTACGCAGCATGACGAGAGGCGTGCTGAGATGGTGGGCCGGTCCATCATCATCCTCCTTATCCATCATCACCATCATCATCATCATCATCATCATCATCACTGGGTCATCAATCATAAGTAAAAATTTTGTTTGTATGGTAATTTAGTTGACATGCTTATTTAGCAGGGCTGATTCTAGGATTCCTTTGTGGTGGGGGCACAAGAGAGGACTAATCATATGATGTTTTGAATTGATAATATGATATTTTGAATTAGTGAGTGACCAATCAGTTTTCTGCCCCTGTATGTGCCCCTGCGATACACCTCATTTAACATGGAGGCTAATTTGGGGTTAAACTGCCATGCTCTTGAACTGGCAAAATTTGGTCAAGTACAAGTTGTCTCTGTATTACTTTTCTGTTTGGTTTTCTGCCACATATACATCCAGTTGATCCAACATGCCTACACCTGTCTGAGTTAATGATGAAATGATGATAGGGGTTATAAAACGATTCATCTTATGATGCTCTCGCTTACTGCGCCGCCTCTGGCGGCCAGAGGTACTGGCCCCGCCGTCAACATGTAGGGATTTGTCAACAAAGCACATCTTTGGAGGCTCACCGCCTGCAGGTCGGTTTTATACATTATTTATTTTTCAGTTTACCTAAAACTCAATTGCCTGGAGCCTAAATAATGGATGTTCCAAAGTACTGAGAAGTCATGAATACTTCACTCTGGAATCGTGAGATCAGTCTGGTGTATATATGTTTATAATTCTCACTAAACTTAAATTAATGACCTGGTCAGCACTTTGTTAGCGAAGTCCCTGCCCTTCTCACCGGTCGTGTCACTCAGAAGTTTACTTATTGACCCATTTCCTCCTTTTACAAAATGCACGATTCCAGGGGACGGATCTACAGTCAATAGAGATGGAGTTATGCAGGATTATCTCTTACTTTCTGGGTTAAGGGTGTAATTAATACTCTTTTTTTAAACCACATGATTCCAATGAGCAAGAGTCAGCTGTTTTTTTGGCAGCTTTCAGTCTATTTCAGCAAAAACGCTCCTTCGGTCGGCGGAATGTTGCTCCTACGCTGGCGTGCTTGGTGGTGCTGGGGACTCGTGCAGAGACCCCGGTGGTCATAATGGCGTCATTGTTTGGTGCTGGGCCCCTTCTGCTGCTGTGCGGACATCCGATCCTCGCTGGGGAGGGAGTGGGCCAGCCCCGGGGCCTGGGAGGAGAGGGACAGTAATATAGACCCGAAAGCTCCAGTTTAAGAGCACAAGCCTCTGGGTCATTTGGGGAAGGTTCCCCTTTCCCTTGGGAGGTCAGAAAAGCAAAAAAATTACATGTATTACAGTGGAGACAGCCTCCAACATCTGCTGCTGTAATTACAAAGTCCGTCTTGGAGAGCAGTAAACTCGTCCGTGGTCTTTACACAAAGAGCCCCTGGTATTTCTTCACATTGTTCTGCTTCTATTTAAAGGAAAAGACAGACTGGATCGATGGAAACTAAATGTAGCTCTCTTTTTCCCGCCGCAAAGTGCTCCCTCATTCTGATTTTGTTCCATTCCTCATGGTCGCATCTCCGTAAAAGAGAGAAGGTCTGTAGTCATTCAGCGGTTATTTTGTCGTATGGGGGTGACGTGCGAAATGTTGCAAACATGCAAGTATGGGATTGCGGGTGGGGGCTACAGCCAGGAGCTGGAGCGCTGCTGCTTGGGGGCGCAGTGTAAGCGATTTTACGCATGGACAAATGCATGCATGTGTGCAAGCATACCCAATGATGTGTGTGTATACTGTATATACCAAGGCCTGCATCTTATTTTATTTCATTATAAAAATGGCATGGCATGCATAGATGTATGATGTTATCTTTATGTATATAAACTGACAAAAATGTGGAGCATATATGAGAGGTTTATTTATTTGTCTCACTTTTCGCACTTTTACACAACTCCCGGTATTTAAGCACATTCATCTTTTTGCATATCAACATTAAACTTTCATGTTGTGAACATCCCCCGCTGCCCCCCTGTCCCCCTGACTGCTCCCTCTCATCTGTTAGCATGTTGCAGATTAACAAAAGAGGTGAGGTGTCCCTCATTCCATCATCAGTCAGAGCTGTGGTCAGACCGGGGGGATGGTGTCAGGCGCTCATGCTGAATGGCACTCAAAGGGAAATTATACCTTCTGGTCAATTTAGAAGCCTGGGAGGGTCCTGAAGAACAGAATAATTGGATGGGGGGGAGGCAGAGGGCGGTGCCCAGGTAGACAGAGGACTTACTGATTGCTCAGAAAGGGCTGTAAAGCCCCTACTTAGCTGCATTTCAAACACAAATGGTTCTGGGATGGGATGGCCCAACATTATGGATCACTTAGCTTGGGGCATTTTCTCAGAAGGTCCATGTGATTCATTTGGCCAATCGGGGTGGCAGAAGATTACATGTGAAGCTGATATAAATTCTCCTTTGTCATTCAGTGAGAATTTGTCGTATGTGCAATATTGTTATTTTTAAGTTCAGTGGTGGAAGGAACCTGTGCATAGAAAGGAAATTGTTTAATGTAGCTCCACATGGAAAAGGCATCATTCTGCTCAGATCTTTAATCTTGCATTTATTTAGTTTGTCAGACGCCACCATATAAACCAAGAAATGTCCCCAAAAGCACTACACAAATTTCATCAGGCACCAGTAGTGAACAGTGAACATTTCTTACAAACAAAAACCACCAGTGGTAACCCCACACCACCGACTGGAATCAGAGGGATATGGAGCCTTGTCTGCAGGAAAGCTTGAAAGAAAATGAGAGGAACTGGGCAGAGGGTTGGGTGGCAGGTATTCCTCATGTCCTGAAGCTTGGAGGTTGTGATGAGAAAGGTTTAGAATGGGAATCAGGATAAATAATGGTATCTTAAATAAATATGAGAAGCCAGAGGGTGCTCTGGACCATTATAACATACAACCCACTATATGCCCCTAGTGCACACAGCCTGTGACACCGTGGAGAACTTTCGGGTTGAGGTTCCAGGCCAGACTGTCAAACTCATTACATTCATATGTTTGTTTCTAAACGGACTGGTCAAGATGGAGGGATGTTAATTCAAGAAAGAGAAAGAACAAATCAGGGATGGAGAGAAATGAGGAGGATGCAGGGGGGTGCAGGACCTGAGCTTCAGCCTCTGACATACGGCCGCTCGATTCGCCGCAGGAAAAACGACCGCGGGTAATTATGCAGACAGCGAGCTGTAACCCTGGGCTATGAAGGAATGTGACAAGCTGGAGCTTCTCATCAGTAATCTCATTAAAGACCCTCAGAAGGTCAGCCAGAGGCACCAGACCTGCCCTGGACACCATCAGACCCCAGCGGCCTCTTTATAACTCTGACAAGAGAGCAGGAATTAAAGGGAGACAAATGGAGCCAGCACAGCCATTATGGAGCAACCTTACATTTATCAGTGCAAAGGACCTTTTGCATTATGGCGTGTAGGAAGGGTTGCTGGTTTGTCATGGACAGGGGTGTGCGGATGCTGGAGCACAAGCAGGACGGGTATCCCAACAGGCTTGGGACGTGGATGTAAGGCCCAGCATGCTGAGGGGCCAGAGATCACTGAACTGGCCAACAACCTGTATCAATGTATTAATGTACAGCAAGGCGAGTGAGTATAGCAGGACGAGGGCATACTGCAAGGTAAGTGAGTATAGCAGGATGAGGATATACTACAACATGAGTGTAGCAGAACAAGGACGTACGGCAAGGTGAGTTAGTATAGCAGGATGAGGGAGTACAGCAAAGTGAGTGAGTATAGCATGATTAGTGCATACAGCAAGGTGAGTGAGAATAGCAGGAAAAGTATGGACAGCAAAGTGAGTGAATGTAGCATGATGAGGGAGTACAGCAATGTGAGTATAGCAGAATGAGTGCATACAGCAAGGTGAGTGAATATACTAGGATGAGGGTTACAGTAAGGTGAGTATAGTAGTATGAGGGTTACAATAGGGTGAGTTAGTAGAGAAAGATGAGGGAGAGAAGAGCAGGATGAGGATGTACAGTAGGGTGAGTATAGCAAGGTCATACAGTAGGGTCAGTGTGCATAGAAGATAATGTGCATTCGGCCAGGTTTCTTAACTGTCTCCCAGGGACTGTCTCTAGATCTGGACCACGGCAGCATAGTTCTCAGGCCTGTCATTGTGGCGTCAGCTCCTCTAAGTCAGAGGCGAGAGGTAAAGAATCTAAGAGCCCTAATGACATGCTGTTCCAGCTGCCCGTGGAGGGGAGGTGGCAGGTTTGGTGACCTGTTTCTTAAAGAGACAAAGCAGTGCGGTTTGCTGTCATTGGCTGTATAGTGACTCATAACGGCTCATTGGACTTTATGCAGAACTGAGGCAGTGGATTCCGAAAGCTGGCTTTAAAAATAAGCACTCTCTCTAGAGTTTCCCATGAGCTTAATTAGCGTTACCTTGATGAGGAAGACGTGTCATTGTGACGTTTCCCAGTGCTGTTTACCTGGCAGGTCAGAAGCATCCCTCGTGGTGCGTAGCTGCACCAGGCAAGGGGGAGGATGATGAAGACGAAGAGCAAGCGAGGTGAGAGGAGCCACTGGGCAATTAGATGGAGGTGTTGGTGGAGTGGAGCATGGGGTCACCTGTGGGACCGAGCTGGGACCCCAGTTTGTTTAGCCTTGGCTAATGATGCTATTCCCAAACACCAGGTGCACGTCAAATGCCACCTACATCACTGTGGAGACGATGTCGGTGGGGTTGTGTCACTAAAACCATACGGCGCATCCAAACTAGCTTGACTCGTCTCTGTGCAGCGTAACGATCATGGTAATTATTAGCTCTCTCTGAGAACATTTACACAAAATACCATGTGCGATATTTCTAATATAAAAATTAGAAATATGAGCTTTGAGTGACATCCACAGTGGGTGAGGTTTAAAAGAGGGATGCAGTTATCTTATAGCAGGTCAAAAATTCACCCAGACTTACTGCTTGAGAGGACATTCAAATACTATCACACCCCCCACCCCAAAAAACAGAACAATCCCCTCTGTGCCCAGGGAATGAAGCAGAACAAAATTAATTAAAATGTAAAGCAGAATGTTATGCTCAGTTTTTGTTTCAAAAATGTGGGCAGTACTGTTTGATTAACTATGAGGTTAAGGAACTGGTGTGTTTGCAGTGTGTTGGCATTTGTCTAGTGTGTATAAGGTGTGTGTTTGTGTGTGAGGAATCTATGTGATGCATTTGTGGTTTTTGTTTTTGTGTGTATGTGTGTGTGCGTGCGTGTGTGTGTGTGTGGTGTCTCTGTGTGTGCGTCTGTGTGTATGTAAATATGTGTGGTCTGTGTGTGTGTGCAGTGTCTTTGTGTGTGCGGTCTGTGTGTGTGTGTGGTGTCTCTGTGTGTGCATCTGCGTCTGTGTGTGTGTGGGGGGGGGGGGGGGTGCAGCAGTGTATGTGCTTGCCCATGCATTTCCTAAGGGCTGTGAACACAACAGACACCAGTCACTTAAAATTTCCTTTTACGTAAACATATAAAAGCAGATTAAAAGCCTGTAAACTGTATGTCCGCCTGCAGTACACTTTGCCACTGCGTATCATGTGATGTGCCGATCCCCCGGCACAGACGGGGCCGCGAGGGAGGGCCGGCAAACATCGGAGATGAAAAGCAGTGCTTCCTTTGTTAATGCGGCGCGGTCCGACTCCCTGATAAGGGCCGTCATTAACGTGTCCTTTTGTCGTGCAGCTCTGATAGGACACGGCAGCTAATTCACCATCTCCACCGAAATCAGGCTCGGCTCCCTTTTGGGGGGGGCAGGGGTGGCGGGGGGGTGCGACAACAGGCTGAATGTTCTGGCAACTTGGGGGACATTACTCTCTGTTACCTCCATTCCCCCCAAAATAGCCAGAGACACAATAACCTTCACCTCACATGTCTGTGTTGCTTTAAGGACACTAGAACGTTCTGAAAATGCATCTGTATGTGTTCCTAAACCATTCCCACTACAAGATAAAACATGCCATGGGGGCCCAAGTGGACCCGGAACATTCTGAGAGGTCATGACACACACCCCTCTGACTGCACCAGTGATAACGCTGAGGTCGGCGTGGGCAACGCTCTCATTTACTCACCGCTTATGCGGCTCTCTGGCTTGGGTGGGGGGCAGCTAGCCATCGGCACCCGGTGGCGTATCGATTGTAAACCATTTTTTTGCTGCCCTGGCCGCCTAGAACATACAAAACAATAAAGGAGAGTAGAGTTTTGTGAGGCTGCCGACGCTCCTCTCTCTCTGCCTCCCACCCGCCGCAGCCCACCTCCTTTCTGATATTAATTCTAATGTAAGCAGGACCCCCCCAACCCCGTGAGTGGCGGTAAGGCCGCCTGCCCGCCCGCCTGCCGCCGCACCTCCCCGCACCGCCAGTTTGACAGACACGTGTGGCGAAGCGTGGATTTAAAGTCAAGGGTGGGGGGGGGGGGTTGGGGGAAGGGAGGAACACACTCTTCTGTCTGGGACACGTGCTGTGGGGCACGATATGAAACCAGTGGAAAATATGGATGGACCGCCACCGTTTTGCCCCCCGGGAGTGAGAGAGAGCAGTGGTACCTGGCTGCCATCCCACACCTGCACAGGGGGGCGTGCACAGAGATTTGCCCAGAGGCAAGGTCGCACCGCACGCGACTGCCAGTCATGTGACCCCCCCACCAGACAGCCCATCATCGTCCCGTCTCCATTCCTTATCTGCCTCCTGGTCTCTGGGGATCAGCCTTCTCTGCCTGCCTCCTACTGGCCCTGCCCACCCCCTCAGAGCAGCTATCCCAGACCGCGCACCTCACAGGCACCTCACAGGCACCTCACAGGCCGCCTCTGGTCTGGAGATTATCAGGACCCGAAGGCGGCTTATGGGGATCCCGGAGAGGGAGTGTCAGCCAGGGTTCTCCGATGGCATTCCGCACAGGAAAAACATCCTGTCACTTCACCAAGCACCTCTTAAGCAACTTGTGTTTTTCTTGGCCAAACTGAGGGGGTGGAGTGGTGTAAAGCTTGCTACCCCCACCTGCTGCAGGTCCCGTCAAGACCCCCAGCCTCTTTGAGTCTAGAGAGATGTCCCAGAGAGATCGATAGAGACTATTTTGAGCATGACCACGGTCATAATGGGAGTTGAAATGGAAGTACCCAAAATGATAAAATGTTTTGTAAAGAAAGATGGAAAGAGGCTGAAAAGATTAGGAGCTGGGAAGCTGTACCCCTACGTTTTAATATGGGGGGGCATGAAGATGGACCCCTAGGAGCAGTGGGGGGAGGCAGTTTTCCATGGCCGCCGTAGCTGGGTATCGAGCCGGAGCGTGTCTGTGTGCCTATTAGCCACATCAATCAGGACAGGCTGTAAGGAAGCACCATGGCACTGTGACAGATGGCGGCTTTCACGTGTTTCTGCTTTGTGTGTGTGTGTGTGTGTCTGTATGTGTGCGTGTGTGCGTATGTGTATGTGTGTGTGTCTGCATATGTGTGTGTGTGCGTATGTGTGTGTGTCTGTTTATGTGTATGTGTGCGTATGTGTAAGTGTCTGTGTGTCTGCATATGTGTGTGTGTGTCTGTGTGTGTGTGTGTGTCTGTATATGTGCATGTGTGCGTATGTGTATGTGTGTGTGTCTGCATATGTGTGCGTGTGCGTATGTGTGTGTGTCTGTTTATGTGTATGTGTGCGTATGTGTAAGTGTGTGTGTCTGCATATGTGTGTGTGTCCATGTGTGTGTGTGTGTGTGCGCGCATGTGTGTGTGTCTGTATATGTGTATGTGTGCGTATGTGTATGTGTGTGTGTCTGCATATGTGCGTGTGTGTGTGCGTGTGTGCATGTGTGTGTGTGTGTGTGTGTGTATGTGTGTGTCTGCATATGTGTGTGCTTGTGTGCATGCGTGTGCATGTGTGTGCGTGTGTGTGTGTGTATATGTGTGTGTGTGTGAGCTACGACACCATCCAGCACACTAATCATCCGTGTCACTGGGGGCACACGGAAAACCTGTCTCAGTGACAAAGCAACGGCTTTATCTCGCAGTCCACAGGGACTGTCTCGATTTATCCGTCCCTGGATCCGTCCTTTGGACCGTCCTCCTTCATCTGTGTTTCCTAAGTGGGGGGGCTGGAGGCAGGCTAGCTGAGAACAGTGTGCATCGGTACGATGCTAGTCAAACAAAAAGTGTTTATTAAAGCCCCCGGAGCATCCCTATCACATCGTCCGTCCCCCCGCCCCCCCCCGGCAAAGCCCCCCCCAGCACCACTTTGGCCAGCTTGATTAATCGCATCTGGTCTGGAGGGTGTAGCTTTTTAATGTAACCGGAGCCCTTAATGTATTAAGAGGTTCAATTAAAAGCTTAACGCGAGTATAAATGACCACAACATCCAGGTCAGGGCCCCGGGTCTCGCCGCAATCTGGGGCCGGGTGCGTGGCGGGGGTGAGGCGTGCCAGAGTGCATTGGCGTCCGTTCAAAGTCACTTTGGAGTGTGATGGTGTGGGCAGGTGAGTCAGAAAGTGTCCAGTTGCAGCAGGGGCTTAGAATCCACTGACCCGCCCCTGTGTAGGGTTCTGGGGGCCCCAGCCCAAGCTTTATCTGCTGACCCCCCACCCTGGCATGACACGTCTCTTCATTCATAAACTTGCCCCCGCCATCATTACGCAGTTTTCCCATTGTTCTCCGACCCCCTTGCCCAGAAAAATGCGACTTCGCCTCCTGCCATAGCCCCTCTGTCTCCTAGGGAATAAGTATCTCATTGAAATTCCGAGAAGCGCCACTTTCGATGTGAAATACAACCCAGACGACCTAGGAATAAGCATTATGTCACCATTTAGAGCCCAAATGGCAAAAAAAAATACTGTCACTGCTGGTTTGGTGGACGTGGATCAGAACTCACACGCAGTTCCCCCAGCCACCTCTGTGGTGGCGCCAGCATGTCAGCGGCACTCAGGAGAAGGGCCGGTGCCCGACGGCACTGATCGCCGGTGGAGGACTTCTGTCCGAGTGCCGAGAAACAGGCCGTGTTCCATGCGAAACCGGAGAATTTCCATGGCCTTAAATTATTCATTTGGAGAGCATATTTTCATTTTAAAAACTTGGCATTATGGACCCGGACTGGTGATGTCACAGAAATGGGGCAGGTGGTGAGTTAACATGTGACCCGTCCCCCACAGTCCTTCAAGAGCCTGGTAGCAGGAAGTAACATCAGGAATCCAATTGGGAGTCCTTGGGATTGAGAGTGTCTGAAGTGTTCTAAGGCGTGGGGGGGTAGGGGCAAAAACAGGCGCTATGCACCTCCCCATAATGCCAAGGGAGGAGAAGGCCAGGCCACTGTGCCCAGGTGACACATTAGTGACACATGACTCCTTCCACCAATGAGATTTAAGGCACTCGAGGTGGGGCCTCAGGCCATGAGCGGCACCTCGGGTTGGCTGTTGATGGCACGGGGGCGGGGACACACACCGCCCCGCCCCCCCAGGCCTAATTCAGAAATGAAACAGCACTGCAGCCCGCAAGCAGGGGAGCAGCCGAGCGGATCACAGCTGCTGTAAATGAAGTGGGAGAGGAAGGAGGCGGCGGAGGCCCAGGGTTCCTCCCGAACGCCTGCAGAACGGAAAAAGGCTTTAACACTCCTCAGATCTAGAACCTTTTGCAACGACAGCGGTAGCAAAAAGCACCATGCCCACTCGCATTCCATCACTCATTGGTGGTTTTTTAAGTGTTTGAAAGCATGCAACGACACCAAGGAATTTATACCGCTCCGATGAGAGTCACCGTCCCAGCCAGAACCGGCTGGCCACCTGTGACCTCGGCCGGGTGCCGCCATGGAGATGGACCAATCAGGGGTCCCTCTATCCTCTGCATTATACCTGGGGAGTTTGCTCCCGGTACCGATGGCGTCACATGACCTCCGGATGGCACAGTGCCTGAAGTGCACGGAGGAGAAAGGATCAGGTTGCTAAAATTAATAAAAGCATCTTCTTCCATATTATTTACGAGTGTATCGATCCGGGTTAGAATCTGATCCCTGACAGGACGCATTAGTCGAGATAAATCCCACCACAAATGGTGGAGTCCAGCAGAGTCCAGGGGAACGGTGTGTTCTCTGGGGTGGCTGGGGGGTTAGCTGGAGTTTTTACGCTCAGGAATGGCAGCTGATACATGCTAAGGGATGGGCAGGGAGAGCTATTTCTCGGTGGTGGGATGGGGGAGGTCAAACAGTGTTTAGGGTCAAAAGTCAAGGGGGCTGGAATCCTGGATGAGCTTCTGCAGGTGTAGGTCCTGCCCCGTACAAGTGCACATGCACAGTGTCCTCGTGATGACATGGGAATGCTGGTGCTGCACCCGCATGCACCCGCATGCACACTGAGGCTCAGATTCTCAGGCCCACCCCCCTCCAGAGACGTTAAGACACCTCCCCCCCACCCTGTCCTCTGACCTGAACTGCCAGCTGTGGCTTCCCACTGTGTCATGCTCATCTTGACAGGGAGAAATGCCTCCCCGGTCCCACCCCCAGTGGTGAGGGAGGGGGGTTAAGACCCCCCCCAAGGACCACAGAGAGTGGCAGCATGCTCACTCTGCCTTGATCAGTCCTGACGGGGACAAGAGCTGGATGAAACAAGCTTCCCCCGCCCCCCCACAGTCCCTGAAGTCTGACAGCAGAATAATCAGCCCCAGAATCCACATGAACACTGCTAGTAGGAAGAATCATCAAATTTCTATGATGTGGTGTCTCCTATAATACTGTATATCAGACTGTGTATCTGACTGACCATGTTTCAGACTGTGAATCTGATTGACTGTCTATCAGACTGACTGTGTTTCGGACTGCATGTCTGTGTATCAGACTGTCTGTCCGACTGTGGTTCTGAATGTGTATCTGTCTAATTGTGTATTTAACCGTGTATCTGACTTTGTGTCTGACTGACTGCATATCAGACTGACTATATTAGACTGACCTTGTAACTGGCTGTTTATCAGACTGTGTGACTGACTGTGTATCAGACAGCGTATCTCACTCACTGTGCATCTGACTGACTGTGAACCAGACTGTATATCTGTCGTATTGTGTATCAGACTGTGTTTAACTGTGTATCTGTTACATTGTGTATCAGCCTGTACATCTGACTGAATGTGTATCTGTCTGACTGTGTATCAGACTGACTATCTGTTGTATTGTTGTATCATATTGACTGTGTATCAGACTGACTGTGTTTCGGACTGCATGTCTGTGTATCAGACTGTCTGTCCGACTGTGGTTCTTTATGTGTATCTGTCTAATTGTGTATTTAACCGTGTATCTGACTTTGTGTCTGACTGACTGCATATCAGACTGACTATATTAGACTGACCTTGTAACTGGCTGTTTATCAGACTGTGTGTCTGACTGTGTATCAGACTGACTCTATCTGTCTGATTGTGTATCAGACAGCGTATCTCACTCACTGTGCATCTGACTGACTGTGAACCAGACTGTATATCTGTCGTATTGTGTATCAGACTGTGTTTAACTGTGTATCTGTTACATTGTGTATCAGCCTGTACATCTGACTGAATGTGTATCTGTCTGACTGTGTATCAGACTGACTATCTGTTGTATTGTTGTATCATATTGACTGTGTATCAGACTGACTGTGTATCTGTCTGTCTGTGTATCTGCCATACTGTGTATCTGACCTACGTGCAGATGGAACGCTGCCAGTACATGGACTGGGCAGGGTGACCTGGTGCTGTGCCTGAGCTGGGCTGAAGCGGGCCGTTTATGGGAGAGAAGGGGGACAGATAGGGCCTGCAGGTGCCCCTGGCAGCCAAAAAGCTGATGTCATTCTGTCACACAGCAGCCAGATGGGCAACTTTGCTAGGTAACCGAAATGTAAACCGAGACCTTTCCATTAGCCTGTTGGAGATGGTGGGGGGTAGGGTGGTGGGGTGGGGCAGTTGCCTTGAATTTGGGATCCCCCTGATTGGAACCAGCTGTCTCACTAAACATTTTGGGCCCGAGGAGAGGAGGGCAAGAGGGGGACCCAAACCCCCAGGTGGGATCTGTTACCTGCTGAGAGGTGTATGAGATGTCACGCAGGGCTTCACTGGGTACACTGGCTCTCTGCTGGGAAGGAGGTCCCCAGGTGTGTAAGTGTATGTGTGTGTCTGCCTCAGCACTGACACTCTAGATACATAGAAGCTAACATAGAAGTCAGCCTTCGCTCATTAAACTTTTGACTTATCATGCTGTCAGCTTTGACGAGCCTGTGACGTTGTCCCCGATTACTGGTGGCTCCCTTGATGACAAACATGCTGCTGGTCGACCCCCCTGCCTTGGTTCTGCGCCTTTCCCAAAATTTCTCTGTTAATCTCCGCGCAGAGACAAAGATTAGAAGAGCTTCAAGCGTCACTGGTCTTTGTGTGATATCGTTTCTGGAATAATCTGGCCAAATCACTACGCCCATTCACTCCACTGGCAGCCTGATCCATCTCAAGTCGGTGCCTTTGATACGACTGCGCTCAGTCGCTGACGTCGACGTGACATCAAGCTGATCTTCCGGTGTTTTCGTCTAGCCCTGAGGAGCGGCTGAGCATGGGGTGCCTTTCTTACACTGCAACGCCGAGGAACATTCCGGAGACTCGCCTGCTAATCTGACAGGTTCACTGGCAAACTCCCCGCATACCTGTCAGCGTGGAATCGCGTCGCCGAACAAACATATGGCAAGTGGCTCGGAGAGATTTTTGCTGCTCTTTTTTCTGTGCAAAACTCCCAGGTCCATTTACACATTCTGGAAAGATCTGAGCCGGATACGAATAACCTCTGCGGCAAAGAACAACGCGAGAGCGAAGACCGAAGCGAGGAAGGTAGCCGGCTGTAGCCTCAGCAGGTCAGCCTACCTGCTGCTTAATTAGGGTTTTGAGACAGGCACCATAAAAGACGGCTATACTTGCAGCAAACACAGTGTCTTGGTTCCCCTCCCACACCCCAGTGCAGCCTGAGAAACCAAGTGACATGTGTGTGGGCATGGAGATGCCCGCTGTCATAGGTCTCCCCCCCCCCACATCCCACTGCAGAGGCCCCCAAAATAAACACAGGAAGAGAACATGACTTTGCAGTGTCATTCTGTGTGACATTATGACAACGGGGCTGCAGAGAGAGAGCGAGCAGAGCCATAAGGATTCATACATTTTTAAAGAGAATTTATTCCAACAACATGAATATCAATATGTATGTAATAGGTTAGATTAAAGATATCGAACTGATTTTTCAGCCAGAATCCACCTCCCCTGTAAAAATCAAGAGCATTGGAATATATGAATCAATGGTGTCTGATTTTAACATTGTACAAAAATGCAGTTGGGAAGGAGAATGGTAGTTAGGAGAGAATCACAGCCAGGGAGGGGTGACCATACACGCTTTGTTCCCCCCGCAGCGCCCAACCCCTCCGCTGTGCCAGTGTTACTGCCAAGATGAACCTCACGGATGTCACCTCCGTGTGTGCCACTTTGCCTTGAATTAGTGCCGACTGGAGAGTTGCCTCTGATCTTCCCCAGAAAGCAAGGATTTACCATCCCTCAGAAAACACCATACAGTAAAAATTCCCTCTAACCAATCATTCAGTTCCAGGTTTTTCCCAGATAAGCCAGCATTACCCACATGGATACCACAACAGCAGAGCAGAGGATGCTGGGAACGGCCCCACTCATCAGCCTCGTCCCCCCGACCACTGCCACAGGTCCAGGTCCAGGTCATGCCGATGTCTGCTCCATTCCCTCCTGCCAGATCCCATAGGAATCCCCCTCTCTGGATGGATGGTTGTTTTCAGATTTATGCTTTCTTTCTATAACGTTACCGGGTTGCAGGGAGAATCAGCAGGAGCTCCTGGTCACATCCATGTCCTCGACTCTCCCACGTGTGGCTCCATACCACCGCACTGCAGTGCGCGGCCAAATCAAATTAAGCATCGTCCCATATATCTGGCTTAGCCGGGCTCTGGTTTGGCTACCGCTGGTCTGTTTGAGAGCAGAGATTAAATTAGCAGATCAGGAGAGTCTATGGGAGGGGGCACAACACCTCCCGGGCTAATTACTGGGAGAAATGGGTTCTAATGGCATGTCTCATTAGCATGGCTCAGTTGCCATCAGACACACACACACAGACACACACACAGGAGACAAATTTTAAAAAATCATCGGGACACACAGCAGTAGCAGGAAATGGGTGCACAGCTGCAATGGTCTGTACTGTGGCAGCTCTTTTTCACAGTAACTAATCATCCCTCAGCACAATAAAAGCAATTCTGCTTTGGTTTATTTTAGTCGAAAGCACAGGAAGTTCTAGGAAAGGCATCAGCCTTGTGGGGACATCCCAGAGGTAGCACACACACACACACACACACAAACAAAGAAAATCCCCACATCAAGACATTTTGGTGGGCACATCCTGTACACACATAAACTTGAGCCCACAAACATGTGAACAGTCAGATATACACTTATTTGTATACACACACACATACACACAAACACACACACACACACACACACACACACACACACAGACAAACATATGCACAGGTGTACACACTGAACTAAAATGCTGAGCCAAACGCACACATGCACACACACACATACACACATGCTTAATGATGGAAACGAACAGCAAGGCAGAGAGCGGCAGTGACGCTGGAACGGGCCGTTCCTCTCTGCAGAAGGTCTCTGCTGTGTAGGTGTTTGGTTCCTCCAGCATTGCAGCGGCTGGCAGCACTCTGCTCCCAGGGTCGCCTCCCTCGCATCCCCAGAAGGCTCCACATGTCTTTCCAGGGCCCTGTTACTCTCTGTTTCGTGGAGAGATGAGTCTAGCAGCGCCCCCAAGAGGACGGGCCTGTGCAGAAAGGCACCGTGATTAAACCGGGCCCTGCTGGCCTGTCAGTGCACGTGGCACCCGCTCGGAGTAATTAGCCGGCACTTTTCTCCTTTCATTTGAATTTTTGCTGCCTTGTTTGACTTTCCCGCCCACAAACATCGAGGTGCCAGTTTCAGCGCATGCCGCACGCCGCGGGGGGAAGATGCTCTTCTTCCATCCCGTTTGATCGCTCATGAAGCGCCCTGCTTTTCTGACAGTGCCAACGCTTGCTTGCATCGCTGAGGTTAAACACTGAGTCCTCCTGTGCTGCGGGGGGCGCCGTGATAAAAGATTCAGAGAGGAGCTGAGCCGGCTTCAGGGTCTCCCTCCTGATAGAAGTGACCTTTAGAGTGGGACAGGTTCGAAAGGCTCTGCATTCACATGCAGCTTTCCAGGGAATAACGGATGAATCGTGGTCACGAGGTTTCAATATGGGAGGCACTAAATCAGGAGAGGGGATGTAACGGGTGCCCTTTCTGTGCCGCCTGCCGTACACAACACAGATGTGCTTTCCGGGCTTCACAGGACCCCATCCATCACCCTGGCAGGGAGCTCCCTGTCTGCAGTGCACTCCAGTCTGTGCAGTCCTACAGTTCTTGCTGCTGTGCAGTGCAGTCAGAGAGCCTTGCATATTTATCGGTGTGCACTTTGCAGTCAGTGAAACCTGCAGCCTTGTCGTACTGAACAGTGCAGTCAGAGATCCCGGCAAATTCAGCTGTCTGCACTGTGCAGTTCTTTGAACAGTCAGAGAGCCCCTTAGACTTGTCTGACTGCACTGTGCAGCTCCATTTTCATGTCTGCTCTGCACTGCACAGTAAGAGAGGCCTGCTGTCTCTCCTGCTCTGCACTGCGCAGTCATAACCGCAATCTGCGGCCCCGTGAGCTGTGCGGCCCAGTCTGCTCTGCGTGCAGCACAGTGATGAAAGGGGTTTCCTGTGACTACAGACGTTGGCATGTACGGCCAGACTGGGAGCCGTGACCCATGCAGCAGCTCCTTGGCCTCTGCCTTGTTCTTCTGCCCCCAGGTACCGTGCGGGAGTAGTAACCACACCAGCTGTGGTAACCCGATCCGGCCGAGCCCACTCCACCAAGCCGCTGGAAGTCCATCAACGCAGGATGCCGTTTCCCCCCCGCGGGTTTCAGTGGTTTCCTCCACAGGCCCCCCCCTCCCCATGAGAGAGTGGAAAGTTCACCGACATTCTACTCTTCACGGGTCACATGATCACAGCCGCCCCCAAAAGAATGGCGTTTTTATTCACTCCTAAAAGTGCCAATCACCCCCACATAACTCCCAGGTGTAACCCTTAGGCTTCCCACACGATCCCTCCTGAAGATCAGCCACTTCTTTCATGTAGTAAAAACGTCGGGGCCTCAGTGATACTGCTGCTGAATGTGGCCCCATCAGGCAGATCGGCTTAAATGGCAATCGGGGCAAACTGCACTAGGTCAGGCTAGGGGTCTTATACTGACTTACATTGACTTGCTTTGTTGAGTCAACTTAGCTTAGGTTAAGACTGTTAGTTTTACTCTGCAGGGTTGAGTCAGGTTAAGAATGTTAGTCTTACTCTGCTGGATTGGTTAGTGGGTAAAGCACTCAGAGGGACCTTCTGCTCTACAGGGAAGGGGTTCAAAGTTCTTTGTGCTTCTGTGGCTGTTACCATGGGTACAGACCTGATCCATGCATGTAGGAGGACAGGCAAAGAACCACAAAGGTTTAGACAGGGGGCCATTTAAAGTGTCTTGTGCTGTCAGTCAATGATTAATCATGTTAAATTTGTTTTGTGGCTTAGCAGACAGGATGAAGAGTGCCACAAGCTCAGGGCCCATGCTCATATATGGGGAAGACCCACCGCTCCACTGAGAACCAGGCACAGCAGTGAGAACCAACCACTGCACTGAGAACCAGGTACTGCACTAGGAAACAAAGCACTGCACAGGGAACAAAACTCGGCACTGAGAGCCAAGAACTGCATGGAGAACCAGCCACTGCACTGAAAAATCAGCAACTGTACTGGGAACCAAGGACTGCACTGAGAACCAGGCACTGCATGGGGAACCAGCCTCTGCACTGTGAACCAGCCACTGCTCTGAGAACAAACCACTGCACTAGGAAATAAAAAACTAGCTGGGACTGACAGCTCTGAAAGATTCGCAAGCAATTTTATTTGCTTCAGCCTAACCAGCTCTTTGTTAAAGCTGAATCAGGCGAATCAGTTTTCCTCCTCGTAGAGTGAAAATCCGGCACTTGTCCACCAGGAGGCGGCGTGCTGGGAGGGACCAACCTGCTTAGAGAGATTATACTGATGATCCCAATGACCACATGAGCGTCAGTCTGCTAATGCCATTGCTGGTACGACGACACAGTCCATACCAGGGCAAGAAAACAAGACCCAAGAGCCTGCCAGTATTTCACAGCCATAAAAAGTTGCAATGAAAATGCCAAGCGCAGCGATTAAAGAACATGAAATAACAGTTGCATTATGAGTAACAATTCGATGACAAATGCAGTGATAAATAACTTTTAAATCCGGGTTTTGAGTAGAGCCACATGTGAAGCTGTGCCAGGATCCGTCGGATGACTATGCACTTGATGTGAGCAGGACCCCGGCCGACACTAGCAGGAAAAGTGAAAGATTTCTCCCCTTTTATATGTTCCTTTAGAGCAACAGGCAGGTACCATTCCTCAGCTGACAGAAAAGCACTTTCCATTCATGCGCCGATGTTATTCTTGAACCAATGTAAGAAGCAGCAGCAGCAACAAGCAAACAATAATAAGTAAATATTGTTGAAGAAACTGCTGACTGCTTCTGTCCCCCCAAAACAGTCACGGCTGTGTTTAATCAGGATATCAGGCCGAGCACAGCTGGATGAAAGGCCCTTAAATGGAGCCTGAAAACAGCACATCCCTGTTTCAGGAAGAGCCCGGCATCATATGGGCTTCCTGCAATCAATACCCATTAGTTCCCGAAAGCCCTGCAGACTCTAATCCTAAGATCGGGTCTAGCTGGAAGAGTAATCTCCACTTTAGATCTAGGCGAAGGTGTCATTTAAGTCGTTTAAGTGAAATGAAAGGATAACCTATAGGTGTTTATGGGGTCGTCTGTGGTGAGAAGCATTCACTTTCACTCATTCATTTATGCATGTAGGCTGCTTGGTGTATTATTTGTGAAAATAGTTTTGCTACATTAACTTGTTGGTGGGTAGAGAGTGGATGGCTCAGTAAGTTAGACCTCTGTGCCTGCAATCAGAAGGTTGCTAGACTAGGCTAGAATTTCTACATCACCGGTGAGTCCCTAACGGCATACTAGATGGATGGATGGATGGATGGATGAATGCTTAACCTACCCCTCAGACCCCAGGCTTCACCCTTACTTCTGTATGTGTGTGCATGACTTTAAAAAAGGAGAGCAAGATGGCATCTACAAAAACAATCACATTCCATTTCAGTGGTATAAATGGAAAATAAAGGTTAATTAAATTTAACTTCAAAATGATGCTGCTGATCCCAAGGAAAAACCAGGTGGGAGTTAAAGAGTGCTTGTGTGGACCTGGTTTAATGCAACATGCCCTCCGACTGACCTCCAGTCAAAAAACACACAAAACAAAGGAATCACTAAAGAAGTTTAAATAACACCTTTAACATGACGACAGCCCCGAATCGTCTCGTAAATGCACTCCGCTCACAGTGTTTTCCTTTTGCGTCGTTCCACTTGGGATGGAAACACAAACAGAACCAGGAAGAGTCCTCATGGGCCGTGGTCCGGATGCCTGCGGTGGGAGGCGGGTATGCAGGCACCGTGTCGGACGTTGCGAATTTATGGGCATCGTGGAAAAAAAGAGCCGTAGTCTGCCAGGAAAAACATACAGAGAGTCTGCCTTTTCATCCACTGCTGAACACCGATCGTTACGCTTTGTCACTGGGTAATCACTCTTTTTTGTAATTCTCCTCGGCGATGGCAGTGACCGGACAGAGGTCCTGCTCTTGGCCAGGTGAATAAAGCCACCCCCCCCGAGACCGTAGCAGTCATCGTAAGCGGAATGGCCCTGGCCTTTTAACCTTTGCAAAGCGGCCCCAGTCTGGATGGACCGCCTGAAAAGCATTTACGTGGCACAGCCCTTGTTCCAAACTGCCCACGTCAGCACCCCATTCAAGTCGACACCGGCTTCGGGCCTGTGGCTTAAGCATCACCGTACTGGCCTTTGGGCCTAGACACGACGACAACCCGACTCCACAATAGATTATTATCGTTTTCTCTGCAAAATGGCATCACATCATCGCGGAAGGAGGAAATAGCTGTGCGGATTTTACAGGGTCCGTTTTAAATACTGCGCAAGAGAGGAGACTCGGTAATTAACCACATAAACTCTGTAAATCAAATTAAAGGCAGTGGAACAACTTGACAGAACCTGACCCCCGAATGTAGAGAGGGATCCGGCTGCCCGTTTATTATGGTGATGTCGGCTCTGCTGTGCTCTCTCCGAACACGCCGCATTTTACCGCATTTTCACTCTTAAACGCATTTATAATTCACCGTTGAAAATGGATTGGGAATCATGTTTCTTAAAAAAAAGAAATGCTTTGTTAAGCAAACAGCCATATGGTACATATGTTGCTTTGCCTATGGAGAATTTGTTCTGTTAAAAGATACTCAAGAGAGATTGTAGAAAATTAAGGTTTAATAAAGTTGTTTGGAAATACGAGGGGATTGGAATTCTGGAACAAGGTCTGTATTCTCGTAACCTTGGAGACCAGCTGGGCTTCAAGCTACGCTAAATGGAAACACAGCTACGAGGGGCATCATTCAAGTGCAGCCGGACTTTCGAGCGGAGAATAAACAGCTTTAATTTAGAAGAACAGAAAAGGCAATCATTTACGCAGAGGAACAATATCAAATGGCCTGTTTTTACCTTTTTAGCAGCGGGAGCAGGCAGATAAAGTGGAGGTAATATTTCAGATTTATGGAATGCAAGACAATTGCGCTGAGGATGGTCCTGTGTTTAATTTGGTTTTCCTGCATCTTTTACTTGTTTTTTTTTTTCTCCATATGGTTCCAGTAAAGGGTGACCTGCTGAATGTTAATTATCATCTCAGACAGACGATATTTCAGAAGTTCAAAAGGAGTCAAAGAGTGGAACAGGCTGAGAAATGTCTCCGATAAAAATCTACCTAGATAACTTTACGATTGTGTTCTATTCATTATCTCTCCTCCTGAGCAAGACCCCCCCCCAGTTTTACAAGGGATGATATTTCAAATCCAAGTTGAGGAGGAGTTCAAGAAGGAGCAGGAGAAGCAATGTGGGGCGCTGGTGTGTGAGACCCGTCCGCATGGTGACGGATCCGCTTTTATTTATCCATGGTGTGGTTCTGTCGCTGCCCTGCCTCCCCCCAAAGGCTTCTGGGTACCAGCACCTCTGACCCAGACGGGGTGGCAGCAGTAGCTGGGTCTCTGTAGGGTACGGGCGTGGGAGCGAGGTACTCTTGACCTCTGACCTTTCCTGTCATCATTTCCAGACAGCTCACTCAGGCCGGGAATTTGAGCGGGAGCGCCGGGCGCCCTGTGTGGGGCGAGGCGAGGGAGTCGGGGGAAGGTTGCTGAGGCAGTCTGGATAGAAATCGAGCTACGATTTAAACAAGCTGAGTCGGGGAAGATGGCGGCTTTGCCTCGGCTGGCGGTTCCATCTCCTGCAGACCCCAAAAAGGCCGCGTCTCCCAGTTAAAATGAGGCAACGCTGCAGCATAACCTGTTATCTCTGCTCCTGTAATGCAGGTTCCCAGGACCCCCCACTCACCGCAGCTTTGTCCTGGCTCTACAGCGACGCCTGCTGTCACTGTTTGCTGCCCCCCACCCCTCCCTCTTATGCTTGTGGGAGTTTTACTTACATAAAAATATTCTTGGGGCAGAATGAAAAATGATTGAGAGATAACCAATCAGATTATAGAGGACGTGGGACCAACCAATCAAATGTGTTGGTTCTGCCTCCTTTAGTTGCAGGACCCACCTACTCAGAACTCAGAACAATACAGGTCCTTTTCTCATAATAAGATACCTTATAATATATAAATTACCGCTGTGTTTCTAGATCACGGCAGTTTAGCTTGCGATTCCTTAGTTTACAGTCAGCACGTGTCTCCATGTGTGCGTGAGGATTTCCAGTCTCTTCCCCTGACTGCTGTGTCTAACCCTCTAGAAATGGACAACGGGTGACCACATGCTCCAGGAGAGGCCCACCTCCCAGGCCGTCATTTTTCCACAACCGGGAAGGGAAGCGGCGGTGGCTTTGGTGGGAAGGTGTGACAGGAACACATGGGGGGGGTATGGCAGGGCTAATGGGGTCACAGGAGTGAGGATGTATCTCCTTACACACACTCCATATGGGGGGAGGGGGGGCAAGGCGTGCTATAGATCATTTCTTCACTTACACTGATGATCCAGCACAGCGCTGAAATATTGGAATATCCTCTGACCTTAAGCTTGCTGCCTCAGTCTCAGGACGCAGGTCCCGTTCCTACCCTGAAGTCATAAATCAGTTCATTTAGTTAATATGACGAGGAATGCAAGCTTGTGCCGGTACGCCAGGATGCGGGGAAGCATTGCGTCTCATCTGCTGCAGACTACCATCGCCTGTTGGCTTTCTTCAGGGAGCCAAAGTGTAGAGCATGTGGCTGAAGCATTCATGAAGCTCCGGAAGACCATAATCAGTGGAGAACAGGAAGTTTGGTGGTTATGGACTCCCACTGAATATGTGAGGAGTGACTCCCTGGGGTCTCCTGCTGTCGTTTCCCATCCAAAGAGATTTAACATAAAGATTGTAGAACCACCTGGTCTCGAGGCTCTGCTAATTACTTCAAAATAAGCCAAATTAAGCTTTTGGACCTCGAGGTGATGCAGCCGGTAGTGGTGTGACCTCACACCTCTTGGGTTGTGGGTTCAAATCCCTATGGTGTGCATGGTGGTTCCACGTCATCTCCACGTTTAAGTGGTTTTCCTGCAGGTGCTCTGGTTTCTTCCCTCAGTACCAAAATAAGCTGTTACTGTATTGGTTCCTCTGAATTCCCTGGGTGACGGGTGGCCCGGTGATGGGCTGGTATCCTGCTCAGGGTGTCCCCTGCCCTGCACCCTGGGTCTCCTGGGACAGAGTCACCGTCATCGTGTAGCAGAGAGGTGGACACAGGAAGCGGATCTGTATCACCCTTGAGTTGTGATGCTTCCGGGAACCAAACTAACTAAAAAGGGAATATTAATATTAACAAGGGTATTAATAACTGTAGACTGAAAAATGATAGGGTAGCGGGAGCCCTACCCCCCGGGCAATCAGGGGGGGCCGGCTGTGATTGGTAGCTCCATGTGTGTGGGAAGGTGTTCATGTGAAGCCCAGGGTTTCCTGAGTCTTCCAGAGGGGCCTGAATGGGGAGGACATTGCGCAGGGGAGTAAGCTGAGGAGGAGCAAGATACCTTGGGAGGAGGTGCCAGGAGCCCCAGGACAGAATGAGACAGGGAAGCTAAAAGCAGTGAACTCGAGGTCAAATCAGACATGGCTAAGTGCTAAGGGTAGGGGGACCTGGCAAGGTGGGTGTAGGGGGTGATCAGGCACCGGGGCATGGCTATGAGTGGGCAGGGAGTGGGGCTTGCCCCCCATAAAATGGGCAGTCTGCCCACCGAAGAGACACTGACCAAATTTAAACCATCATTAGTGGTTTAATAAAATAATTCTGGGGCTCCCCATAACAGCTCAGTGATAACTTTTACTGAATCTCCCTTCCCACCCTACACCATGATCAACAAATCTTACCATCACCCCCCTCCCTAAAAGTTTTTACCCACCAGGGAACCCCTCCAGACCTCTGATGCAGTTTGATCTCTGGGGTCCCACCATCATACCTGAATGGTCACAGCATCCCAGTAATGCCACTGATCCGACACACACACACACACGCAAACCCAGAGAAGCACGATCTGCTAATTACTTCAAAATAAGCCAAATTAAGCTATTGGACCCCGTGGTGACGCAGCTGGTAGTGGTGTGACCTCACACCTCTTGGGTTGTGGGTTCAAATCCCTATGGCGTGCATTTTGGTTCCACGTCATCTCCGTGTTTAAGTGGTTTTCCTGCAGGTGCTCTGGTTTCTTCCCTCAGTACCAAAATAAGCTGTTACTGTGTTGGTTCCTCTGAATTCCCTGGGGCGGCCCGGTGATGGGCTGGCATCCTGCTCAGGGTGTCCCCTGCCCTGCACCCTGGGTCTCCTGGGACAGAGTCACCGTCATCGTGTAGCAGAGAGGT
>JABFEA020000043.1:5966339-5976521 GCA_019775915.2 Cyphomyrus plagiostoma
GGACACAGGAAGCGGATCCGTATCACCCTTGAGTTGTGATGCTTCCGGGAACCAAACTAACTAAAAAAGGGAATATTAATATTAACAAGGGTATTAATAACTGTAGACTGAAAAATGATAGGATAGTGGGAGCCCCCCCCCCCGGGCAGTCAGGGGGGCCGGCTGAGGTGTGGTACCTCCACATCATAGAGCCCCAGCATCAGATAGCAGTGGCACTGCTGACGGGTCACCTGGGAAGGTGTTCATGTGAAGCCCGCGGTTACCTGAATCGTCAAGAGGGGCCATAGTGCGGAGGAGACAGCGGAGGCTGAACACTGAACACCAAAAACTGGTCCCCACAACATCAAAATTAAAGGCGCACACACACACACGCACACACACACACACACACTCACACACACAGCCTTCTGTTTTTTAAAAGGCTCCTAAGTAAAATAGCTCCTTGCTGAATTTAACCCATCAGCCAATCAACAGGCATGCTTCACTCAAGCAGCAGCTAATGAGGCAGCTTCTGCATGGCCGGGCTTGTGTTCCAGTGTGATGTAATAGTGCCCCAGGCGGCCCAGCCCTTTGTGGGTGTGGCCATGTAACAGACCACATGGCACAATCACCACACAGAGGACGTCAGCAGAGCCCACACCTCAGGCAGAGCTCTGAGGATACAGGAGGCTGTTGCCATGCGACAGTGACACCTGTCATTATGGGATGAACTCGGGCATAGGTTAAAACTGTGATTTGTCTCATTGCATTTAGAAAAGATACAATGAATTCAATAGCCAGATAATCATCATATCACATTTTCTTTCTATAAATACAAAAGAAAATTTTAAAAACACCTCAAAGGAGGATGAAAATGTGAATATACCCAATTTACCAGTGGCATAGCTTTCTGTCTGTCATTTGTATGATATCATTTACCCCGGGGATAATTACACCTTACTGTTCATCTATGAGTCATTAAATATTGTGCACTGCTGTGTTTTAGCGATCTAGAAATAATTGCAATATTAAAGGGTTGTATATACTGTATACACAGGTACACAAATGACATGACAGATGCCAAATGACATCACTTTGGAAGTGAAAGTCACATTGCAGGGGAAATTTTCACTGTGTAAGGAAAAGCTGCACTGTACAGCAGGGAAGGTGCACCGCAAAGGGACAGTATGTGGTAAATGTACACTGCATAAAGAAATTATAAACTGGAGGGGATAGTTACACTGTAAAGGGCCAATGTAACGCTATAATGGGAGAGTCACATTCAAAAATACAATAAAATGCATGGGAAATTTGCATTGCAGAAGGACAAGATACAATGTATAGGGTGAAGTTACACTGCATCTGAAAATCACTCTATAAGGAAAAGCTACACTGTACTAGCACTACTGTAAAAGGACACTCACACTGCACATGCTAAATTTTCACTGCATAATGAAGTTATACACTACATAGACAAGTTACACTGCATATGGTAAATGTATACCGCGCAAAAAACACTGCATGGGAGAGTTACAATGCAGAGAGGAAAGTTACACTGCAAAGGGACAGTCACACTGCCAATAATAAATGTACACTGTGCAATGAAATTATACACTGCTGGAGAAAGTTACCCTGCAAAGGGACAATCACACTGCGCAAACAAAAGCTCCACTATGCAGGGGAAATTGGGAATCTCAGAATGCATGATGCACAATGAAGGTAGCACCCCCCTCCCAGCTTCCCCAAAAGTAGCACAGACAGAAGTCATTTATTGTGCCATATTTATTGCAGAGCGTATAAACACATGGGACACTGCGACCTGGGTATAAATAACACTCACAAACAGGTTCTCCATGGTAATATCTCTCACACCGGCGACATAAAGCGATTCGGATTGCTCTTTCATTTTTGTCTAGGACTTTTCCTTCCAATTAAATTTTATCGCAAAAGCCATTAATAACAGATTTCTGATGTATTTTGTTATGAAAATGCAGCAGTGATTAATCTTCCAAGCACCGTGGGCATTGTTGCTCCCGGCCCTGCGTCCAGCGGCAGCAGCCAGCCCGGGATGGGGCTGGTAATTTATGACACGTCCTACGGCCTTGTTCTCCTTCACAAAGAAGATGGTGTCATTTCGGTTGTGGGGGGGGGGGGGGGGCTCCGTGCCCTCGACAAGGTCGTGGAGCACTGAGGTGCCGCGGTCACCAGGGGAGCTGCCACCGCCTAGTTCCTCTCAGTGGGGTCATGTGGGACCGGATTCAGACCCTGGATGAGATTTTCAGTCGGAAAGCAGATGGCTGATGGAGCAGAAGAGAGAAGGTGTCTGGACCGTACAAAAGTTTAAAGAGCTCTTACATTGACCTACGCCGAGCGTCACTCTGCCAGGGGGCAGATGGGGAAATTTACGTGATTTTACATAATTTCTGTTAGGCATGTTTTCCATTTCTTCCGTTTTTGTCTGATTCCCCTTAGTCCCTTGTTTGTTGCGTGTGTGTGCTCGTGCCCAAGTGTGTGTGCGCGAGTCCATGCATGTGTAATCACGATCCTCAGCAGGGTGCCAGTGCCTCAGCGGCTGGTCATACAGGGACTCCCGTGTTTCCTCAGCATATGGGGGGTCAGTGATGCATCCGTCAAGTCGGAAGGGAGGTGTGGCCATGCAGTGCCAGAGAGCGAATCGGGCAGAGAAGCAGCGGGTGTCGCTTTTTCCACATGCTGAGCTAATATTAAAAACTGGAAAGCAGATTAACCTGGCCTGTTGGCACAGCCTGGATGTGAGCTGCTGTCATTAACGCAGGGATGTTAAAAAGTCTTCCTTTCCACTCCTGACTTACACCTACATGTTTATTTCTGGCTCGAGTAAGGATCGTGAGGTGGGGGGGAGGGGGGGCAGTCAGCTGACCTTTTTTTCCTTCAACCATCACCACAGGATGTTTTGCTTTCATCTCCAGTCTTATTCCTCTGAGTTCCGCCGCTGTATAAGAACTGCAGGAAAGTTTACCTGTGGTACTGCACTTGTTTCTGAATGTGCATTAAGGGTGGAAGGGTGCTGGGGAGGCAGAGACGCAGATGGCGTGGGGGGGGCACTTCCCTCCGTTATATAGGGACCATAATCTGTTCCCCAATTTAGAGGGGGGGAAAAAACAAAATTTTGATAAGTAGCATCCCCAAATAGAGTTGAATCTATAAATGTTATAACTCGTCAAGTTGACCATCATAAACCTCTTTCAGCATGTGGTTGGTGCAGGTTGGATTCCCCCCCCACGCACACGCATCTCCATACTGCGCACACGCATCTCCATACTGCACACACGCATCCCCGTACTGCACACACGCATCCCCGTACTGCATACATGCGTTCCCACTGTCTCCCTCTATCTATAGCCGTACATGGACAATAAAGTGCATATATTCCTGTCAGGCTACGCATGGCTTTGGAATTTTCCACTTTGATGATGTCCTGCTCATATAATGAAGGTTAAATAACTCAAACACTGATGTCACTTTTTAAAGCATTATTCAAAAACATTACATTTTCCACATATGTTAATTCTCTCATTCTGTTTGTGTTCCACTGTTGTGGGTTTTGGGTCCTAACCAAGAACTGAGCTGCCAAATTTGTGCCAGGTGCAGTTTTGGTCAAACGGACCGAAGTGGTAAGCAATATAGGAAAAAAGCAACCAGGAGAAAAACAAAGATCTGTCGTAGTGTTCCTTCAAATGGCAAGCAATGTAAGATGTAAATTCTGTATAAACTGCACCAAGCTTATGTTGAATGCAATTGTCAACAATTTTCCCCATATCTCAGATAGACCAGTTTATGTTACTGCAACAAAGCAAACGACTTCATCTAAGTTTGACCTAATGTTAAATTATGTATGTGAGAATATAGCAATAAATCTATGAATATGTCCTCACATAATGTGCAGCCTTATGGTATGCTGCGGCTCAGTAAATTTAAACTTGCAACACATGGTACAGAAGGCTATCTGTTGTTCATGCTATTGTGCAATAGGCCATTTGTGAGTGATTGGCAATTGATAGCAGGCAACAAAGTAACAGTCTAAATATGCCAGTGTCAATAAAAATGCTTACTGTGTTATACCATTAACCCAAATCACACCAAATGCTTCATCAAGCAGAAAAGCTTTGGCTCACTCTTTAGTTCCCCCTTCTTCAAAAATCTGTCCTGACCACTTTGGGGGTTATTGGTAGCTTGTCGGTGCAAATCCCATGGTGACAGAGTAATCACATGACTGTTGGGCCGTTGAGTGTGATCCTTAACCCCAAAAACGCCTCAAAGGATGCTTAAAAATGGCTGACTCTGTGGTCTGATCCACAAACATCATCTATATATATACATATGTGTGTGTCTCACAGGAGAGCAGGCTGGGAGATGCAGAAACTAAATTATTGCCATGGAACTCTGCTTGAACAATGGCAAATGAGGTGTCATTATCATATTACAAACAGAAAGAAATTAAATTCAGCATGTATTGGGTTTTGGGAGCTGGTGAGCTCTGATGTCAGCATGGTCCCATGTGTGAATGAAGTGTGGAGATCAGGCTGCATTTGGTCTGATGTGGGAGTCGGCCGGTCAGTACACAATTATATCTGTTACTTACCATCGACTCCAGCATGGCGGCATCCCAACAATCATTATATCCCAAGTAACATTATCCTACAAGTATTCCTCTTTCTGAACTGAAGAGTAAAAGCCGACTGGTGTATTACTCAGGTGGCACAAGAGAATGGAAGTGAGAGATGGAGAGAAAGACAGGAACTGGAGGAATGAGAGAGGACAACAACAGGGAAAGAAAGACACAGAAACAGAAAGAGAAAGAAAAGAGAGAGAGAGAGAGAGAGAGAGAGAGCGAGAGGATGATCCCAAGGTCAATGAGCCAAAGTATTCCTTAAGGACATGGAGAATTTGCTCAGTTTTGTTCATTTACCTTCATACTTGCTGTCCAAACTTTCCCAAGTGAAAGATACAAATCATATCATTATTTAACCTGCATTACTTCCTGTTACTGCAATTCTGAGGAGAACATTTGGCGAATGCTTTGCCATAACTGCTGTGGACGTTTCCCTCCGAATCCTACTCTGGGCATTCACACTGCCACGCACGACACTGTCCGTTCAAAGCCTTTAGCACACACCCCTGTACACACTTCGAAACACTGTACTGTATGCTCTCTTGGGCCTATCTGCAAGCAGTGAAGTGTCTGAACAGCTCGCAATATGCTTTTGTCATTATAATTTTCAGTCTTTTTATAATATTTTCAGTCTTTCTATTGGGATCCTTACTATTCTCCTTAATGCACTTGTTTTGTTTGTTTGATTGTTTACTTTTAAGCAAATTTCCAAGTGTTTGCTTTGCATGAAGGTCTGTCTCTTACTCAGACGGAGGCCTGAAAGTCCCCGGCTGTCCCCTGCTGTTCCCTACCATCCCCTGTGGTCCCCTGCCGTCCCCTCCAGTCCCTTGTTGTCCCTTCCTGTCCCCTGCCATCCCCTGTGGTCCCCTGCTGTCCCCTGTTGTCCCCTCCAGTCCCCTGCCTGCCGCCATCGCAATGACAGCACCCTGACATCTCCTGCCCCTCTGCCATGGCTGTTCATTTACCTTGCCAGGCCTGTTTATTATTTATAGGCTGCCTCTTACCAAATATATCCCGTGTAATGTAAGCTGGCACGCATGCCGATCAAGGCGGAACAACAGGCTATTCACCCCTTAAACCTTTGTTCCTGTTTATTGGCCATATGTCCTCTTTGTCCCAGTTTAGTGGGGGCATGCAGCCTGAGGCGAGCCCCCCCTCCCCCCCACACACACGCACGCAGAGCCACAAAGTTGCCGTGCCGCATGGTGGCCTGAAACACTATGCCATTCCACGTCATGTTTACCCGCCCGTGACTTTGGCATCTAGATCAAACCTGTCATTTTTGCAAAATTCCCATCCCCTCTTTTGACTGAATGGACATTTGTCTCCCCTGTAGTTAATGTTTTCAGTGCCGTAAACAAAGGGAACAGCTGTAGCGGATTATCATAATAGCATGAAGCTCTCCCCCCCCTGCAAACACCCCCACTAACAAATCCACCCGGTCTCCACCCAAACCACCAACACTTGCCACCTCTCTGCACAAACATAGTCCTGCCAGAGGGGGGCCTTAACCCAGAAAAGACCCCCCCCTCCCCCCGATCCCTGGAGAGAAGCCAGGAGCCGTCCGACGACAAAAGCCGCGTGAAAGTGACTCAGGGGCAGGTGCCCTGGGCCGATCGGCCGTCGAAATCGACGCCAGATGGTTTGGGAGAATCGGAGTGGGTCCAGGGAACAGAACGGGCCGGGCTTCAGGCAGGGTGGAGCGGCAGGGATGCGAGGCGCGGCCAGCGCACTGAGGACGGCGAGGTGCATTAACGCAATCGGTAATTAATCCTATACGCCGCATATGTTACTGCTCGAACATGCTGTTATTCACTCTGAAACAAAGAAAAGAAAGAAAGCTCTACCCCATATGGGCAGAGTTAAAAACGTGGGAGTGTTCAACCCCCAGCAAATTACTCTCCATCTGAGGAGATCTGAGATTATTTTACTTCATCTTTAAATGCAATAAATATGATGGTTCTAATTTCCCATTTTCATATTCAAACACTTTTTCCCTCCTTAGTGCATAGCCTGGAGATAAAACTAGGTGCTTTTTTTAAAAAAAAAATAAAACCTGAAAATTCTAGCAAAGAGTCCCAATTTGTTCACCAAGCATAGTCCAGTGTGTGAGTATGGAATTAATTGGTTCTATTTAAAGTGTAGCTACTTACCCTAAAGTTCTGGTAAGAAGTGAAGAGGACAGAAATAGGCGATGGTGCAGCTCCCTCTCAGCACAGCGTACTGTGTGAAGGGAAGTTAATGCTCACAACACACTGGCAGCTTCCAGGCGCTGACGCATGGCCGTGAAATTAATTAGCAGCAAAAACAACACGGTGGCTTCATTAGCTAATTTCGTCCAGTGCCTAATTAATAGACTGGTCCAAATGTGTGGTGGGGACAGAATCCAAGAGCTACCACCGGGAGGATTTTGATTAAAACGGAGCTGGGAACAATTTTGCAGTGAAGCGTATCACCGGCAGCAGTAACAGTGCCGCCACGGGCCTGTAACAAAGGACTTCGCCTTCGCTTATCGGTGAAACCTGCGGTCGTCCACGGTACCTTCATCTCTCACCTGTTCTCTGCTCTCTGAGTGGGAGGGAGACAGCGAAGTCTGGGCCGTCTTCCACCCACGCCAGGCTTTCTGGTTCCATTCGGAATATGAAAATTCAGTGTTTCTAAATCTGAGGAGTGGCTGACCGCTATAATGACTCAGCCTGCCACATGAACAGGTGCTAAGTTCAACACGCAGACAAGATTCTACAGTTTCAGCTCTGAGAAAAGAATTCAGCGTCACTTAAAGATCATGGGAAAACACCCAGCTGCGAATACTGGACTGCTACAGTATTTTGAAAGCTTTGTTTACATTCTCCTTTGGGTACCACCTGGTCTGGGTCAACGCTGGTGCTGGGAACTGTGTACTCAGGAAAAGATCAGAATTTTCAATATTTTTAAGGCTTGGTGTTAAGAGAACACTGGAGTTGCTGAGAGGGGCCGACGCTTGATCCTGTAAACAATGCACCTTGATTAGATAATGGGAACGCGACATCGTGGAGTGGTGGAAAAGCAAGGGAAAACGAAGATGCAAGGGGAGAGAATGCCCTAAGGATGGAGAGGCCCGTTATGTGGGCTTGAGATGCTCTCTCATGATCCCATTCTCGGGACTCTGCTTATATGGAAACACTCACATTTTTGGAGCTGCTGTAGTCTTTTAGTGAATTTGCCCTGATTGACACATGAGAACGTAAGACACTTACAAACAAGAGGAGGCCATTCGGCCCATCTAGCTTGTTTGGGGAGAACTCAACTAATAGCTCAGAATTGTTAAAATCTAGCACTGATTTAAAGGAACCCAAGGTTTTAGCTTTCACTACACTAACTATTCCACATTCTAACTACACGCTGTGTAAAGAAATGCTTTCTAGAATCCAGTTTAAAACGTTCTCCCAGTCATTTCCATCTAAGAACATGATTCCCAGAAGTTGTGCTGTTTATCTAACCTGAACCGGGCGCAGTACATGACAACGAGTTACAGAACATCTGTATTATTGAATAATGACACTGGATAGCCATAAATGTGGACGTTCCTTTCTTTGTCGTAAGCTTCTTCTAGCCCCCACTCTGCAAATCAGCAGTCTTCCACATTAACACCACTCCCCACACAGTCCTCCCTCAATAATACTATCATTTAACATATAAAAATATGTTTTCATCATCCCATTTAAATTTATATGAATAATGATATTAATAATGTTCATATAAGTAGTAATAACAATAGTGGTAATATTATCAACAATAACATTAATAACATGAATATATATATACAGTTTGTGACATTCACCTCTGTGGTGCCACATTTGCAGCAGTTACTGACTGTGCCTAAACATAGCAGGAACAGTTCTCCACTGCAGTCGGCGATGCTGAAAGGCTAGTGAGTTCACAGCTAATTTACAGTGATTTTTGTTCAGTAATTTCACAGGAACATTACGGTGATTTCACAACAAATTTACAATGATTCTCAGCTTATTCTGCAGTAAATGTGGTGACCTCAGAGAATTCACATTGATTCTAAACTGATTCCACAGTGAATTTACAGTAATTTACAAATATTTTACAGTGACTTTGCCATATTAACTCCTAGACAGTCAGTGGCATGTGCATGATGTCAGCACATCAGTGTTCGAAACACAAAGCTGTGTAAGCATGCTCCATGTGGTCATTAAGGTAAGCGTGCTCTAAGCGTGTTCGATGAGGTGCCGAGCTAATGAGCCAGAACGGTTGGGGGATGAAGCCGCGATCAGCCGGCCCTCCGCAACATGGCTAATGAATGCGACCACAGGAGCAGCCCATGCGCCCCCCCATGCACCTGCAGTGCAGGATGGAACGGGACCCGATTACCAGCTTGGCGCCTGACAGAGGGGGCGGGGGGCACAGTGGCTGCTGGTAGGGCGACGCCAAGCAGCACTGCATCGGCGAGAGCCAGCACCCCCGGCCTGCTGCTGGCGCTCTGCGTGGGGAATCAGCATAGGGGGCATACAGGGAGGGGTCAGGGGAGGCCTGTCTTATAACAGGCGATGTCGTTTAATCAGCTCACATACACACACACACACACACACTCACACACACACTCACACACACACTCACGCACGCATGCATGCACGCACGCACATACACACACACATACATGCAAGTAATCCTAATGCCAACAATGACAACCTTAACCCCCAGTCAGCCCTAACCTTACCCATGAGCAACCAAACAAAACACAAGACTTCACATCTTTAGTTTTCTGATTGCAGTTACAGTTTTTTATTGAGTTTCACTTTGTGGGGACAGAAGAAATGATCCCCATAATGTCAAAATAACAAATTTTGATAAATTTTTTTTTATCACATTGCAGGGACATTTGGTCCTCACAAAGTAATAATTACAAAAACACACAGACAGGCAGAGACAGCCCAGGGTTTCAGGAGGCTGGCTTGCCTGTTCCAGCACTCTAACAGGCCAGTGCTGGGTGCCACGGAGAGCCAATGCAAACGGAGCAGCAGGTCTTCATAGCGTCACCCTGGCAGCCGCTGTCTGTGGTAACCAGCCAGCAGGAAGAAGCGGGGTGGCGAGACCCCCGTCTCAGCCCATGCCCCGGCCCCTGCTGACCTCCGACCGTCACATGCAACAGCCGCTAATGAAGTCAGAGCAGCAGCGGCGGCAGCGAGCGGGCTGCCATAATGTACAAGGCACAGAAGATGACACTGCCCAACTGTTTTCTCCGGCAATGTAGCTGTGGAAACGCGAGAAGGGGGTGGGTGCCCATGCAGCATGGTGGTAAACAATGGGCACTGAGAGAGAGGACATACATATATATATACACACACACATACATATATACATACACACACACATACATATATATATACACACACACATACATATATACATACACACACACATACATATATACATACACACACAAATATTACAGGTAGCTGTATACACTCGCCTAAAGGATTATTAGGAACACCTGTTCAATTTCTCATTAATGCAATTATCTAATCAACCAATCGCATGGCAGTTGC
>JABFEA020000043.1:6010855-6037024 GCA_019775915.2 Cyphomyrus plagiostoma
GGAGCAATTTGGGGTTCAGCGTCTTGCTCAAGGACACTTTGATGGGGTCAGGAGGAAGCGGGGCTTGAACCGGCAACTCTTTGTTTGCCGAACGATAGCACTTCCTTCTGCACCACCATCTTCCCTAAGCATAAGTGCTTTTGAAAAATTTTATAAAATAGTGACTGGAAATGCTTTTCTGTGTCCATTGGTCAGGTGACTGGGTCGACCAATCAGGCCTGGAGCCTGCAATGGTGATTGGCTAAGACCTCCTGGTGCTACCCCCGCTGAGATGGGTAGCAGCGTGAGCTTTCCCAGAGGTGCCCATGCCTCTGATTATCACAAACAGTGTGCACTTCCGATGCATTTAATCCGTGCTGAGATGCTAAATGGAGCTGAAACAGCCGACGCGTCATGTTTGCGGTGCCGCGTCATCCATTTATCCTGCTGAACAGGGATACCCAGCATATGGTGCTCGGTGCAGCTGGTCCTCACTAACGTGCCGTTTATGGTATTTTTAAAATAAGTTCTGAGTGCACGTTTTATGAGGCAATCTGCACTGAGCCACGGTCCTCCAAACATAAAACACTTATTAGCTTTCTTTGTTTATTAGCTCGACACCTCCTCTCTGTGCATAAGTGGCTCGTGACTCCCAGAGTGAGAGAACGAGACTGTGAGAGGTGGGGGGTGGGGGGGGCAATTTGTGTGTCAAGGCCTGAAGCAGGGCAAGTAGGCACTTAACGCAGATAGCTAGAAAAGCATCATTTACATGCTCCATTTGCCAGACACCCATTTAACAACTATTAATTAGATCGCAGTCGTTGAGATGGCGTCAGGAAGGCGTCAGTAAAGCCCCGCATGATCCCCCCCCCCAGGGGCAGATTGTCAAAATTGTTTTGTGGATTATAACATACGGGGGTTGGGGGCTGGGTGTCTGTTTGGTTCATTATGAACACAGCACATGACTCTTGCTCACCCTGATTCTCTCTCTCTCTCTCACGGCCTCTGATATGTGTGTGTGTGTGTGTGTGTATGGGGGGGGCAGACAGGTCACCGGCCTGCTCACCCCGCCTGGCAGCTGTCGGCTTTGTTCCAGCCCCTGGGTGTCATCACATTTTTTTCCCGGAGAGTGGGCGGTGCCTCTCCCAGGGGAATGCCCATTTCTGCCAACGTCAGTAGGGGGGAACTGGAACAATGACAGGCTGCGTTTGATGTCACAGCTTGCAGCACCAATGCAGATGCCCCCCCCCCACCCCCAGCGGCTAGGATGCAGCAACCGCATTGGTTGCTGTTACATACTGGTGATTTTACTCTCCGTGTTTTTTTGCTGGTTTTGAAACTTCTCCTGAATGGATGGGCACCAGTATGATCCACCCTCCTTTCAAAAATGAATGTCTGCTGTACCTCCAGCCTTTCTGTGGACGCCCCCAGGCCTCTTTCTGGGCCCTTCCCTCTCTCTACAGGCACTTCCAGGCTTGGCCCAGTCTCTCCTGGCTTTTGCCCTGGAACCCTGATGCTGATGAGCCAGTCGGCCTTTCCCAACCCTCTGAGTCACAGCTTTCTTCCTGCACCTCTGCTGCCTGTTATTTCTAAGTTTACCACAGTTGTGGGAAGTAAATGCATATAACCAAATCTGCACTCATTTACCCACAAGCTACCAAAACAAACTATTTCTATGAGCCAGCCAAAAATTGGGAACATCCCAACATCTTTCAAAAGTTACTTAACCCGACTAATCCAAGTGGATCAGCCATACCTTTATGTAACACTGTAACTCCCAGAGAACCAACTCCCCTGTATGTAACACTGTAACTCCCAGTGAACCAGCCAGCCTTCAAGTAACATTGTAACTCCCAGTGAACCAGCCCGCCTTCAAGTAACATTGTAACTCCCAGTGAACCAGCTCCCCCTTCAAGTAACACTGTAACTCCCAGTGAACCAGCTCCCCCTTCAAGTAACACTGTAACTCCCAGTGGATTAGCTGACTTCTGATTCCCGGAGATTTACTCTGACTCACACTAATTGCCTGGTCTTCACTTTTCCAAAATAAGCTTGTCTTGTCATTCCACTCTTCATGGTCTTGTTCTGGAAGCCCATATAGGATCACATAAAATGAAATATATTGGCACTGTTCTGGAGATTAGCTGGAGAGCACCATACCCTGATACACATGCTATTACCTCCTACATAATCTCTTCTTGCCCAATAAAGTTTTCTCACCAAATCCTGGCCTCGTTTTCTCTCTGCACTGTGGAACTTCATCAGGCTGCACTGTTCTGCAGCAAAGCATCAAAGACCCGTTTGGTGCAGGATCAAGTCCCAGGCATTGTTCGAACTACTGAATGAGTGAAACACTGTCATACTGCAGCTCGACAGAAGCTGAAATTCTTCATTTATGGATTAATATGAGCTTGACAGGCAGAACAGATTTCAGGGGAGTTTAGCCAGAAAGTGAAGCAAAAGCAGCCAATGAGAGCTCAGTGTATGTGGGACCTCCTTCAGGACAGCTGGAAAAGCATCACAGGAAGCCACATCATGAAAGTGATGTAGAGGAGAGAGTAAGATCACCCAGTCCCTAGAGCAATTGTGGGTAAGGGTCTTGCTCAAGGTCCCAATGGTGGGATCACTCTGCCAAGCCTGGGATTTTAAACAGCAACCTCCTGGGTCCCTACCCCATAGAGCTGTCCCCCCAATTTTTTTTGTTTAATACTTTTTTGGTCAGTCCATAATCCATACATGCTACTTTATAGTTTTGATGTCTTCATAATTATTATGAAATGTGGAGCATAATACGAATAAACCTTACCATAGGGTGTAGCTGTGTCCATACTTTTGACTGGTACTGTTTACTTAGAATTTGTATGATTCTGTTAATGTGAATTCCCTTCTGGTGCTACAGCTTTGCCCAGAGTTCAAAGATATGGGGTGAAGCAGCTAGATGACATAACTGCATGTAGCATGTATGAATGAGTGAGTGAATATTTTCAGTGCCCAGCATCCTGCCCAGGTTGAACGCTGCTGGATGCCTTATAGCTCCAGGGTCTGGGTCCAGATCTGGGTCCAGATGTGACTAAGAGATCTCTGAAAACTGAATAGTCTGTCTCACTGTTATCACAATGCTAGCTCCCTGTATGTTGACATGCACTGCTGTTCCACACACCTTAAGCTCCCATAAAATAAATGCTAAACATTGACATTGAGAAGGGGGGTAAAGGGAAGTTAGCTAGAGTGGGCTGCTTTCGTCTCATTTTGTCATGGATCCATGCAATGACGCCTCCATCACCAATGACTGCGATTTAATAAACACAGAGAAACATGGCATTGAGCTAGAAGAGTTCATTCCCTGTCCGGGCCTCCAACAAAACATGGACAGCTAAGACTGACACATTAAGGATACAGGGTACAGCATGTGTTACCCCGCAGAAGTCCACCATCAGAATGAATGCATGTTCTTATAACTAGTATTTACACACGTCTCAAAGTTTGCTCTTCCTAATTGTGAAAATGTTTTGGACTTTTGCAAAATAACAAATGAATGCACTGACTATGAATCCAGATAAAATATAATGAACAAGATGTGCACATCTAATATGGTATACCAGATACTTGCTATTAATTGCTGGTGTCCTAATTAAACGTGTGAAACATGTGATGTGTTTGATCCACCTGAGACCACCTACCGCAGACAAATAAAACCAAAATAACACACCAGAGTAAGAATAAATTTGTACCTTAGAAAGCAAATCTGGAAGATGAGGTAAACACATCCCGCTCAAAAATAGCCCCATCTGTCAGGTACCTGCTCGCATTGCCCCCTACAGGTTGTCGGTGAGGACGACCACCTCTCTGGCATGAGAAAGGAATCAGATCAATGAGAAGAGAGTGATTGATCCACTGTGACCCTTGTGTAACAACACTCTATGTAACAAACTCAATAACATCTCCATCAACAATTTTCTTAATTGAAGGCAGGCTGGAATGTGGACAAATTTAATTACGGCCTTGGCGGCGTGAAATACAACCATGTATATCAAGCAGGGCAGCCAGGGATATGGTATGCTAATGAGCTAATGAGCTAATGGGCACATGCCAGCACTTCATGAACGTAAACACATAAATTTGAAGTCATTTTTACCTTTTCCATTGACACTGTAAAACCCAAGAAATGGTTACCTAGACTCCTGGAGTGCTCATCCTTATAGCAGGAGGTCAGGTTCTGTACGGTTTTCAAACAGTTACGAGAAATAGCATCACATTAAACATCCATCCATCCATCCTAACATCCATCCTTGTTATCCAGTACAGGTCCAAATGGGAAACCGAGCAAACATCACAAACACACACTTTGGGCCATTTAGAGACACCTCCATTACTTCCATTACCTATGCCTTTGGATGGTGGGAGAATAGAGCACATAGAGTGGTGACCAACTTCCATCCATCCATTCTTTGTAACCACTTGTCCAATTCAGGGTTGTGGGAGGTCTGGGGCCTATAGGCACAAGACAGGGAACAAACCAGGATGGGGTGCCAACCCATTGCAGGGGACACTAACACATGCACACCCATTGGCAATTCGGTAACTCCATACTATGGTGTTGGACTTGGGTGGGGGCAGGGGAGTGGAGTAACTGGAGGAAACCCCAGGATGACCGAGAGAACAGGGGTGTGAGGCAACAGTGCTATCATTGCTACACCATTCCCCCTCTCACTTAGTCAATGTCATCACCCGGGGGGGTGATGCCCCATCTGCTTTTTTTCATACATAGTAGAAATTTGGCTCTCAGGGAAAACAGTTGGAGAACCCTATTATAGAAGACAGAGGATGTGAATTTCTCCAAGGTAAAATCAGATCAGAAACTGACCCCAAGAACTAGTGGGGGGCTGCCATGCCGTCCTCATATGCAGCCCATATTCATTATGCCGTTTATCATGAAATTACTTGCTAGCTTTAAACATGCCAATCTGTGCAGCATTTCAAGCTGCGTTTGGTGCCTCCACAGCAAAGGGAACGGCACACTGGACCGGACCCCTTTTCATTTTTATTTGTCACATCAGCTTGCCGTTAAAATGCTGTTGCAAACTGCTGTTCAGCAGACCAGCTTCACACTGCCTTCTGCAAAGCCAGCGTGTATAAACACAAGGCTAAGTCGAGGGCACAGAGCAAAATAAAGTTTTTATTCTTTCATATAAAGTTATCAAATAAAAAATGAAAGAAAATGAATCCCCATCTGGACAGGCAGGGCCGCCCGCACCTGAAGCTCGGACGGCTCCCAGGGCAAGTCATGTGACTCTCACTCCCACCTCCCCTCCACAAATGAGTCCTCGCTCCTCACTGCCTCCGTCTGAGGGCTGTTTGTCCCCCCCTCCGCTGCCCCCACCCCACCGCGGTGTGCTTCAACCCGCCCCATCCGGCTGTTCGCTGTGTTCGTCTTACCAGAAAACAGCATAAAAGCATCTATTCGCATCAAGTTTGTAATTTGGCCTTTTGTGAAATGTAATAGGCATCCGTCTGATCTGATCACAGAACACCTAGGACTGAAGCAGGGGTCATTAAATTATTTTCAGCGGCGTGGCTGACTGCGACAACAGCGGCCCTTATGCGGGGCCTGTCACAAAAGCCAGTGCCACTTCAGGGAGCCGTGTGACACACAGTCATTTAAATGAAAGCAAAGGCGAGGGCAGCCCTTTCTCTGCTCACCTGCCACTGCCGAGCGTTGTGTTCTGAACATTTTAATTTCCTCTCTGTCCTCGCAGGCAGCGCGGGAGGTGGCTGATGCTTCCCTTTTTTCATCTCTCATTACCTATTCCTGTTTTTTTTTTTAATCAAAGAAAAATAAGTCATTAGATTAATCGCCTGATGTCAGTTTTGTGTAATGCTGCGCTGAGGCCACTAGGGTTTCCAGTGAATCTCAGTTGTGACCTTGGCATCTATATGTGGGCGGGGCTACAGGGGTAATGGCCACAGCTGAATGCTGATTGGCCCCCAGAGTGCCCCTCCCCTGTCACTCATCAATTCAAGGCATATCATCGGTTAATGATAAGGTTGGCCCCTCTGTATGAATTATGGCCCCGCTTATGCCCCCCACCTTAACTCCTCAAATCACCCAGGCAGAGCCGTTTGTGACTGTGGCTCCCTCAAGCAAGGTTGGTGCTGCCCTCAACTAGGTTCTGCAGCAGGAGAAGAGGAGTCAGTGCCAAGGATAACGCCAGTTTGCACCAAAACATATTCTGAGTGAATGCTGTGTTCTGGGTGTAAAATGAATGACATCAAACATTTTTCATGTAGCAAATCTCATTTTTACAGACAAGGTGGTCATAAGTCCTGTAAAGTGCTTCAGCATGAAACAAAACGTTACATGAGCGGGAAGCATAAAATGTAGAACGTGAAAATGAGACCATGAGTGACAATTTGGCACCCTGGCAAAGGCAACTCTCCGTCTAAGACCCCTCGGAGGTCGTGGTCTCCAACGGCGTCGCTACCAAAACTGACGGCAACGAGGTGACACATTCCCATAGCAACAGAGTTCTTTAAGTTTGAGCACAGGTGAGTAATTTGGCACATCACGAGCACATGGGTGTGTATTTGCTCTGATGAAAACCATTGCGTCGCTCACAAATTATTTTCATTACTATTGGAAATGGAATGAGAACGACTGGAAAAGTGAACCAGGTTTATCCTCACCCAAGACACGGAGAAGCGACACTTCATAGCAACGGACGCTGCGCTATTTTGATATGTGTCCTCTGCTACATCCTGATGGGGTGGAAATAAATGAGGAGAGGCTGGGGATTCGGTTCCCCTGAAGGTGTGCGGTTTCCAGGAAATCTGGGGCCGACACTGCTCATCACACCAGCTGCTGGTAAGAAGGAAAGTGACCCCCGCCCCCACCCCCTTGCGGGACTGAAATTCACACCCTCGCTTTGATGGACAGCTCAGCATTTCTCTATTAACTCCCCCCTCCCCCAATTCACCCTGTGGAACACTAAGCAGACTTCCACCACCATTATGGAACACTTTAATAATTTAGCCTGACAGAACACTGAGTCCTGTTTGGTACCCTTCCAGAACCTTCCAGGTTAACGAGGAGGCACGGAGGGGAGAGCTGATGATGCCTTCAGGAGGGATATCTCATCCTCTCTAGCCGGTGGGTGGGCGTCTGGGCAGTTTATGGAGTGAGTTAAGGTTAAGCACCGTGGTGAAAGGGCCAAAAGATCAGAAGCCAGTCTTCTGGGTTGGAACCTGCAACCTTCTGCTTGTGTGCCCCAATCCCCCCAGCCAGATGCCTTTTCCAAGCCCCTCACTGTCAGCTCATGCCTTAATCCAGAGCTATGACTTCATCCATTTACACAGCTGGGTGCTTTATGATTCAGCTTAAGTGCCTCGCTCAACAGCGTGGCAGAAGGGGCCGTAGATCCCTAAGCCTTCAGATTAACAGGTCTGAGTTCCCCGCTACCTTCTGAACGTGTAGCATATCTTGGTAATGTTTCAGTCATGTTGGAAATAAAACTGGAGAAATACCATACATCCCATATGTCCATTTTATGTAATCTCTCAGCCGAAGCAGGATGGTGGTAGGGTATATACTGCTGAAAATAATAAAGAAAGGATACTTTATTTGCCACAAATACATTGAAATGCTTCTTTTTTGCCATTGACGCAGCACCCTGGAACATTCCGCCAAGGACATCATTCAAACCAGCAACCTTCCCAAGACAGGGACAGAGGCCTAACACACTGAGGCACGCAGTTGGTCGGTGGAATCAGAACGCCGAATGAAAGGTCGTCAAAAATTCACAGTATTCCTCCTAAAAATGCCCACATACATTATTTGTAAGGGCCCCATGCCTGTGATGTCAGGGGTATCCCCCACCATCATTGGATAATGAGGTACCCCTTTGTCTCTTACTTCCCCATCATGGATGATATAAAAAAAAATCTGCTCCCAGAATAAATCCATGTGGTCTATCTCCAACCAGCAACCATTAATACGAACAGCATTTCAAAATATATTTTAAGGGAGTAGACCCACGAAAGGTGATTGCCAGCTAGCAAAGGACCCAAGCAATACATTTACTGTGGGGGGGGCACCCACCACCCACCCGGCTGGCGGGGTAAAACCACAGCGTTTACGTCACGGTTCACCGGCTCCGGTTACCACGCCGGCTGGGTGGATCGATGGCCCGAGGCAGGGGTGCGTGAAGGCCGCTGATGGACTGGAGCGCCCCGTGGCAAATGCATCACGTCCCGGGATAAACTGCGGGTGCCAGGTGAGCGGTGAGTGACAACCAGTGGATGAGATGCAGAACAATCGATCACTCTAAGGTCAGTGGAAAAGCTACAGGAGAAGCTACAGGAGAAGCTGGGGAGGAACGAGCCTTGGGATCAGGAGAGAGCCTGTGCACCTAAAATTAATCACCTTCTTTACTTAAACATGCACAAATATGACCTACACATGTTTCTGTGTCTATTAATCAGTTATAGAGTTTAATATTCTCAGTGATAGCTCCCTTCCTGTTACCTGAACCAGTAACATTAGTGAACCCAAGTCTTGACTACAGCACCCCCTACTGGCCACACCTGTGAGTGTTCCAGATGCCTTTACCTACCAGGGTAGCAGTTGGGTCTCATGGAGAGTAGTAATAAAATGCTTGTCAGCCATTTAGACCTCCATCCCACTGAATTACTTAATGTTCTCTTCCATTAGGATCACTTTCAATCGCCGAGTACGCATTTGCAGGTCCCGGAAGTGCCTGTGAATCTGCAGTCAAGGGTGCAGATTTCCTCTTGGGATTTAGGCTCACAATTAAAAGGCAGGCATCGCGATGCCCCCGCAAGCATGCAAGCACGAACTGGCGCGCTAACAGCGACAGATGTCTGACAGGCAGTCAGAGGCAAGCGGCTGGAGGAATCTGCTGCTGATGCCTGAGGCCTCAGGAGACGTTCTTGACCTCCAGTGAAACACGCAGCTGTGTAAGTGGCCGACTCGTAAGTTTATTTTGATGAGCTCATCAACTGAATGTAAGCACATGTCGTCAGCCAAGCAGCGTTCCCAGAATGAAAGAGAAGCCAGACCAACCTCCTCCCAGCCGACCAGACCGAGCCCAGCCCTGCAGATGCAGCAGTGGTGCTGGAGTCCCTCCACTCTGCTCCACCCTTCTGCTCACACAGCCACCGCCACTAATGATTGGCTGAGCATCATACAGTTTTTTCCAGCAGCGTGGCTTCATGTCTATGTGACAGGTCACCATGACAACATCAGTCCTGCAGCAAACTGGACCAATCAGCAATGGACAGTTCTCTGGGAAACTCGGTTTGCGAGAAAATTGATTATTTATTTTGCGGTTGCTTTTATCCAAAGCGTCGTACGTTTCTGAGAAAGCGGGATGGTCAAACCGTCTTGGGAGCAACTGGGGATTAAAGACCTGGCTCACGGGCCTAATGATGACATAACACTGCTCATCCTTGGATTCGAACCAGCGACCTTCCAATCGTAAGCAGCATATTCTTACCCTCCGAGTCACACACTACCCTCATTATGGCTACCATGCTATACCTTAACTCACTTTGTGGCTTAAGTTACCCTGAGATGTCACACAGCTTCCATCACCCTCCCCTATAAGCCAAAATAGAGGGATTGAGGAACTTAAATTGATTTCCATGACATCAGCCCAATCTGCAGGATGTGCAGTCACCCGTTTGGCCGGGAGCAGGAGAGCGGTGGGCCTGCTTCTGAAAGAACCCTCACCGGCATCAATAGCACCACTCCACAGGACCTCCACAGGACCTCCACAGTGATGTCACAACATGGTCCTGAGAAACGGCGGATTCTGAGGAGGTTCAGGATGAGGCGTCCGAAAAGCTGATCGCTGAGGTCCACCCACTTATCCATCCCAAATGGACCTCTTTTGGGCTCTCAAACACGGACACATCACACAAACCATGTACCAGCAAACTGCTTTCTATGTCGTGAGTCAGATGTGTCCCGGCGTGATCTTTGAGGGTGGGAGATTGAGACTGCTGATATTTCTGAACATCTCTGTTCCACAATAATTGGACCTCCAGGGTCTTCACAGTAAAAACCTTCCAATTGTAAAAAAAAAAAAAAAGAAAAAAAGAAAAAAGCAACCAGTACTTTTGGATTCCTCTGTGGGCCGAAAACTGACCAAATGAGACGTTTTCCAAATCCAGGTGCTTTATTTCAGATGAGAGGCACACGACCTCATGGGGCTGGGGGGAATGGTCTTCTGATGCCAAATCTGATCCCAGATCAGTAGAAAGAGATAAGCAGGCATTGCTGGTTATTAGCTGGTGGAACAGAGGTATAAGTCCATGACTCCCAGCTGGCACAAAAAGGTTTGCTCTGCCAGGGAGAGTACCTCCACACTGACAGTGAGGTGGGCACTGGGCTGTGCCAGGTACACAAGAGGCTTAACGCCCTGCCTGAGGCTGTACACACACCACTATGTCCAGTCACTATGTAGAGAGACACAGATGAGTGTAGTTTCCCGCAGAATTTGTCTGGGTCCAGGGGACACTGAGATCCATGCTGGTGAAAGGCAGAGTGACGTCTTTGGTACCTGCTTGTCCTCCAGGGAGACTTGATCCTAGAGACGTGAGGCAATAGTATTAATCATGGAACCAGTGTGCCACCCTGAAGATAAGCATAAAACAATTAAAATAACAAAACATAACATCAAACATAATATCCAAAATACGATGTCAAGCTCATATTAGATGTGGCAGCACCTTGAGGAACAGGCTGTAGCTGTGACCAAGACAAGGATAAGCAGCTAGAACACGGATGGATATAGGTTTAGGTGGTTCGGAGGGATTTTCTCCAGATGCTCCGGTTTCTCCCCACAGTCCAAAAATATGCTGAGGATAACTGGAGTTGCCAAATTGCCCTTAGGTGCCCATGTGTGAGTGAATGCTGTGTGAGTGTGCCCTGTGATGGGTTGGCACCCCATCCTGGGTTGTTCTCTGCCTTCTTCCTGTGGCTCTGGACCCTCTGTGACCCCTGAATAGGGAGGCTTCACACAAACAGGTTGAGGGTTCAAATCCCGACTAGGTTTTCTGAATGTGTGGTGTTTCCCTGCACGGTACAAACACATGCATAAATTCTTTGCTGATTCGGGAGTGACTTGACTGCCCATAATGTGAAAGTGTGTATCCTGGGATAGACAGCTCCTCCACAGTCGACGTGTGGCCTGGAACGGGCTCTGGGCTCATCGCAAACCGGTACTGGACATGTGTATCAGAAGATGGATGGTTCACTGGAAGTATTTCAGAAATACCCAGAATCACACTAGGTTTAAAATCACTTTGAAAGGCTGGCAACTTTTATCAAGCATTTTAATGTGTTATTTGGTATCTATTTGACCTGTACAAGCAATTCAGTTACTTTTGTATTGTTTTAATGGTCTTATTAGAATGCATTCTTCTATTTCACATGCTGTTTTTCTGTTATTTTCAATCCTTTCTGCGTTAATGTTTTTCTCAGTCCCTAGACTGCACCGCCGTTAGCACGGCAATGAGAGGCACACTGCTAGCTGCCGTTTCTGGCTTTATAAAACGGCACCCCCCCTCCCCATTGTTCATTCATCCCCTTGCCCGATACAATCAGCAATCAAGCTAATTAACTTTTATTAAACATGTCACCATTAGTGGCCATGCCATTTGCTGAAGCCACAATCTTTATTAAACATTAATCATTTAAGTGAACCGGCACAACACAGCAGCATAACAAGTGTTCCTCTGGATGACCGCACTTTATTATTTATACACGGGCACACATACCTGCTCGTCTCCAGTTGCAGGCTCAGCTCTCGCATTGGTAACCTCTCCGTGCCCTTGGGAGACATACTTAACCTGAATTTCTTTTGTGAAAATGAATGAAACTGCACAGCTGTGGGCCATCTAACGAGGTACAAGTATGTGTGCTGGCAAAGGGTCTAGTATATTATAAGGCTTGCATGATTCAGAGCTAATATGCTACAAAGTTAGCGCAATACAAAGCTAATGTTACACACCTGGCATACTTTGGGGCTATCATGCTACAGGGTTAGTACACTACAAAGCTAACATATCACACAGCTAGCATACTTCGAGGCTAGCATGCTACAGAGCTAGCACACTACAAAGCTAACACGTCACACAGCTGGCATGCTACAGAGCTAGCACACTACAAAGGTAACACGTCACACAGTTGGCATGCTACAGAGCTAGCACACTACAAAGCTAACACGTCACACAGCTGGCATGCTACAGAGCTAGCACACTACAAAGCTAACACGTCACACAGTTGGCATGCTACAGAGCTAGCGCACTCAGACCTGCCAAGTCTTATGCATTGCAGAGGAGTCTCACGCACTGTCAGAGGTTCATCAGGCAGAAATGCCCAGCAGGTGGGTTCACCTGTGCTCACATCCCGCTTAATTCTTTCTGGCCAATCACGGCTGTTTGCTGTTGAATATAAGACCATATTTGGTTGATTAATTTATAATCTTTCTTTTAGTGTTTGTGGAAGGCAGTGGTAATTATTATTTTCTTGTTTAAAGGGCCAAATCTTGCCCAAACAGTTCCATTTAAACCAGGGGTGGCCAATACTATCCACAAAGGGCCGCTGTGTGTGCAGGTTTTCGCTGCAGCTCCCTAATTATATTACTAATTAGAGGACTGATTGGCTGAGGAGTCCTCACACCTGAGTTTGAACAGCTGACCTAAAAGTTACCCCAAAAATCTGCATACACAGTGGCCTTTTGTGGATAAGATTGGCCACCGCTGATTTAAACCAAATACTGAAAGTCACTCTTTTAATCAAAAGCAGGTTTGTAAACATAGCATACAATTACTACATGCAACTGTTAAATGTTTTACTGACATGTGATTAAAAAACAATTAAGATTTTGCTTAAGAATTATGTACTTTTTTGTCATTTAAACAGCTGAAAAATGGCCTGAAAACAATCAGTTTGAATGGAAAACCTTCAGAAATAGGAAATATTTGGAGATTTTAGAAGCTCCAGCATGGCAGCCCCCCAAAAAGTCAATTCTCCAACAATATTTAGCCAATCCTCCAGAAAACTGGCCCAACACCCTTAGCATGTCTGCACACTACAAGGCTAGCATGCTTCAAGGCTAGCATAATTCAGCGCTATCATTCTGCAAAACTATTGCATAATATCAAGCCCATAAATCAAAAATCATAAATAAAAAGTGGACCACCATGCTGCATAACCCCTACCACCTGGGCCATCTCTTTCACCAGATGTCCCCTCCGTGAGATGGCAGGTCTGCCAGTAGGGCTAGCATGCTACAGGGCTAACGTACTACATAGCTATCCTGCCACGGGGCTGGCACACTTCAGGGCTAGCATACTACAGGACTAACATACTGCATAGCTATCCTGCCACGAGGCTAGCATGCTTCAGGGCTAGTATGCTACAGGACTAACATGCTGCATAGCTATCCTGCCACGGGGCTGGCACGCTTCATTGCTAGTATGCTACAGGACTAAGATACCGCATAGCTATTCTGCCATGGGGCTGGCACGTTTCAGGGCTAGCATGCTACAGTACTAACTTGTTACTTAGAGTTTGGAGTGTGAGAGGGAACACTCAGAAAGCCTGGGTGGGATTTAGACCCACAACCCGTTACTGTGAGTCCTGCCCACCAAGTTATCATTCTAGGAATATTTACTGGACGTTAAGATTAAGGTATGGAAACAGTCAAAATGTCCAATGTGTTTCCAAAATTCCAGCTACTACTGTAGCTACCACTAAGAGTAGCAATCTAACTAGAAATGAAAGGCGTAATATTTGACAGAACGTTTGTTAAAATGCGAAACATGGAAATAACATTTCATTAGCGTTATAGTAAAAACGTTCCCTGCCAATTTTGAGAAGGCCTTCAATTAGCATTAGCTAAAGTTCTGGGAATCTTCCTGTTAGCTGGGATTCCGGGCTGTCATACTGCAAAGGTAGCATTTCTATGTGTTATCTTGTTTATTTGTGTTTGTATGTGTGACACCTGGCTAAAGCAAATAGTCCGCTTCTACGAACACGTTGCTGGCTTTAACCAGGGTTGCCAACTTTGGTCACCTGGCTGCAGTGAGATTTTCAATTTAAAACCAGATTTCACAAACATGCACAAGCATTTACATGCATGTGACAGTTTTATTACCTTGCAAATAATTTGGGGTGAGATTCCCGAAGCCGCCTTAACGCTACGCTGTTCATTAGTTCTGTCTTTTAACACAGAACTCAGGCTTCGGGAAACTCACCCCTGTAAGGTTCGCAAACTACCCCAGTGCTTTTGATGTAGCGAATTTTAGGTTTATAACTAAACAATATATATTTTCCATAAGATTTCTTGCGTGAGCGTGAGAATCTGAAAGAAGAATTGGAAACTCTGTGTAACTGTATATATAGGGCAAGCTGATGGGGTCAAGGGACTTACTTATTGCTCAACTAAGTAGCAGAATGTCTAAGATGCGTGATCTAAGTGATATTGAATATGGTTTGATCCTTGGTGCCTTACAGAGTGGTTCTGTCATCCCACATTTTCACGTAGGACAGAGAATGGTGCGATGAATAAAAAGCATCCAGTCAGCAGCAGTTCAGTGGGTGCGAAGACACCTTCTTAATGAGAGTTAGAGGTGAATTCGTTAAAGCGAACAGGAAGCCAGGAGTGCAAAAGTAACAGCTCAGTACTACAGTTCAGCTGCCTTAGGCACACAGCTCTGAAGTGGTTCTGGAGGGGAATAGGGGGTTCTACCTGGTACTAGCTAGTTAGGATGTATATAAAACCTTTAAAAGTATTATTTAAATGAAAAGGGCAGTAGCCATGCACTTAAAGGTCAACACATTCAGGTCATGACATTTGTTGGGCATGGCGTTTGTATGGTGCTTTGTCTCCAAAGATTCTGCGGTGTATCTGAGTTTGAAAACAAAGCATTCAGGTCAAACTGTTTCTGGACTTGGACTGGAATGGATTCACTGCCTTTTTCTATGGCTCGGGGCGCAGCCTGGGGGCTGGTCTTAGGGTGGTATTAGGATGCCTGACTCTGTTGTCCTCACCAGAACCTGTCACTGCGGATATAGGTTGCATTTAAAAGTAGCTGGGTGTCTCCTGTACTCCTCACACGCTGGTGAGACGACCTCATGGGCACACAACAGTCGAAAAATTAAGAGGTTGACTGCTGAATCACTCTGCCAAAATGGGAAGGACTACACTACCCTGGAGGAGGTAGGGGCACGTGGGGGGGGGGATTACAGAGAAGGAAAATCAGTGAGCTGAAAAGAGGTGAGAATTTTCTTTGTTTTTTTACTTTCTGTACGCAGAATGTGTCAAACCATCTGATGATGTTCACAAGGTTTTTTTTTTGGGGGGGGAATTAATGCTTATTACTTCAGCCTCAGAAAGAAAGAATTTCTGACAGTTTCCCAATAAATCACAGACGTTTGGTATGAGAGTCAAACTGAAGCTGCCTGGCGGCCAGTTTTACCAGAGATGATGGGATGCGGCTCGATATTCACATGGAGCTCACCGGTGTTAACAGGACTGCTTGGTGTTCTGCAGTTCTCCCGAGGCTGGATCTGTTAACCATCTGCAGCACCCCCCCATACAGAAGTCTTCCCTAAACTGCGGTATTGCCTGCCATAAGCTTTCGCTCTTCCATAAGCATCGTCTTGGACTTCCATGGTCCTGTCACCCTGACTCACTTCCACCTCATGACGTGCATTAAATTCGGAAAGCCTTCTTTATGGTGGTGATTCTCCTACTTCCTGTTGGACCATCTATCCTCATTAAACTGCTTATGCAGAGCTTCCTAATGACATTGTCAATATTTCCCCCCGCCCAGCTTCAAACAGGTTTACTGAAGGAGCTGCTCTCTCCGTAAAGGGGTCTGAAAGCAACGCCCGAGTGGTGAAGGAACTTCAGTGTTTGAAGATGGAGGTCGCTACTAATAATGTCACTCAAGGAAGATCACTGGCTGATTAAAAGCTGGTGAAGAGGGGCACTGATAAGGGCAGAGCACGCAGAGGCTAACAAGATGAACACCAAACATCATCTGCAGAGAAAGCACTAGTTTGATGTTGGCACCGACCTAAACGTTTAATTTAAACAAAAGGTGGCGTTCGGAAAAAATCAGGACTCAGTCCCGTAAAAAGGAGTTAGCAAACAAAGTTAAATGTCCAGAAGCGCATTCTTGCGAAGCGTTTACTGGCTGCCTACCTCCATCTGCCTTTCTGGCATTCCTCGAAAATGATAAACAACAGCTGGTGCTGGAGCTGAGGGGCGTGGCTGTGGGTACAGGCAGCAGGCCAATCACAGAGAGTCGGTCGGCGTACCTGCATCGGCACTCACCTGAGCTCGGCGGATGGGTGCCTGATTTTAGGCAGTTGAGTGGTGCGGCTCGCTGCTCAATAAAAAACACGAGACACGATAACTGACATGTAGCTGTATCCCATCCAGTACCATATTTTGACGCGTGATACACTCTTCACTTACAAGTAAATTATTCCACCTGCCTTCACTAGTACAGAAGGTCCAAAGAAGCTCCACAGCAGAGCTGACGGAACGAGGTGAGCTGGGCTAAGGAACAGTGTGGAGAGCTGTAAGCTATTAGAGCTCCAAACACATTTTTTTCAAGGTTGATTCGAGAATTTTTTAAGGTGGGGGGGCATGAAGGGGCCATAATTCATACGAAGGTGCCAAATTTATCATTAGTCAATGATATGTTTTGAACCAGTGAATAACAGGGAAGACGGCACTCCTCGGGCCAATCAGCATTCAGCAGTGCCCCTCTGGCCCCACCTCTACTACGTCCCTACAGTTTATGCAGCTCTAACAGTCTTTACAGTTTGTTCTCTGTCCAGATTTGAAGTTTCCCACACCCCAGTGTGTATTGGACTGCCATACTCATACTCAGGGAAACACTCCAGTCAGCTGTGCTATGACCAGGCCCACTAGACACTGGCTGTTGCCCCCTGCTGGTGGAAAGCAATGACAAAACTTATGTAAAAAGTTTGGCACCACACACTTCTTCTGATTTGGCGGTTCTTACCGATGCATCTGCAGTCCAGCAAAACAAAAATCACTTTCAGAGATGCGCAGACTGTAGAGTAACCATAGAGGTCCAACATTGACATGAGAAAACACTGGGCTACTTTTTATGTTCATTTCTTCAGTCACTTGACAAGTCCTACACGGACAAGGGGGTCACATGAATAGCACATGTGACAAATATCCGGACCAATTGGCTGAGAGGCGCGGGGGAGTGAATTCCACACGTGAAGGAAGACCGTTACAAGCTTTTCAGAAGTACTTAAAGCTAGAGAAACGAGGAGCAGTCACGTTTGTGGGAATCAGTCACTCTGTGCAGAAAAATGGAGACGTGAAGCTAACGGGCAGATTTAGCGGGAGTCGCAGAGCCTTCATGTCTGTGGGGGGGGCATGTGTCCCGCTTTTACGGCACGTCCTCACTGACCATTAGAGGCCGACGTGTCTGCAGTTAATGGCCCCTGGGCAGAGGAGGGCCCTGCAGCTGCTTCAGAGGTACCGACGTCCTGCCCTATTTAGCTGTGCTTTTAACAGGCGGCCCTTAAAAGCGTCCGTGTGGACCCACTGCCTGCCGGATGCCCCCCGCCCGGCTGTCCATCAGCTCGCTGTGAGTGTGTCAAGTGGCCTGTTTAAACGGCCGCCTTTTACTGTCTCTGGGCACGGCGTCTGGTGAAGAGGCCACAGGAAAGGAGAGACTGGGGAGCTATCTGGGTCGGGGGGCTAATGGGGACCTCAAACCGGGGCTTAACTACCCACCCTGGATGGAAACAGCAGAACCGGGGGCCCGACTGGACCAGCGCCAAAGATCGCCGTCACACACACAAAGACACAGGCATTTCTATGGGCATAGCCCTAATTCCACCTGTGACAACCCTAACCCTACCCAGCCTTAACGTTAACCATAATTAACTAAACAAAACACAAGACTTTTTTAGTTTTTTCGTTGCAATAACAAATATTTATAAAATTTTCCCCTTGTGAGGACTGAAAAAAAGTCAAAATGACAGGTTTTTTTAATGAAATTGTGGGTACATTAGTTTCCCAAAATTTGAAATATACATAACCCACACACACACACACACACGCACACACACCCACACACACACACACTCCTCACAAACCCCCACATTCACGTCCTGCCCGGCGTGAGAGGCTGCCACATTCCCAGTTTTCGGATGCGGACTCGCGGGGACATGGATGCGGAAAAGCTCTTTGGGCGCATTACTGCACCGGCACGCGTGATCGAGCGTGACGATTCCTGCCGCGGACGGAAGGCCCCCTCCTCCCATCCCCATGTAGAAGGCCGCAATGGAGGAATGGCCAATTTGCCGCTAATGGCAGCCGCTAATGTACTGCGATGTCGTTACGCGTCTGACGGCCCCCATATTTATGTGGAATCGCGCGTAATTAAAGAAACGGCTTTAATGAAAAGCACTGTCAGACATAGGGCCATCATTAGTGTCTCCGCCTGATCCCCTGGGGAGGGTGCAGGGGGAGGGGGGTGCGGAGGGGACCAATCCTCCAGCGTCACAGACACTGGGCACGGGGTCTTATTTCTGCCAACCCCAATCCAACCCCCCCATATCTTTGATCTGAGTGCGGGACTCGCGTCTGCCGACAGAGCAACCTGCCCCCACACCCCCACCTGAGCCATGCTGTTATCCCAGGTGACGGCACCCCCCCCCCCCACCTACCCGGGTACCCTTCCTCTGTCTTTATTATGTCAGACACAATTCCACACGTTCAGAGACATGTCCTGCTATGTCAGTAAGTGTCGCTGTGGTTTGATTATCTCTTAAGTGCTTTGGGAAGACTGTGTTATGAAAGGCACTATATACAAATTATTGAATTGATTTGTATGAAATTATTGAATTGATTTGTATGAAAATATTGACGTTGAGGACAGTCAAATCGCCGACGAGCTCGCAGTGAGTAAATCACTCACGCTTCCTGTAAGCTGGAGAACACCTCAGAGTGTGCCGGGTGGTACCGCATCAAGCGTGTTCCCCTGAATCCGGTGATTGCATTCTTTGGGGCCGTTTGCTGGCGTGTATTAATGGCGCAGCCTCCAGGTGTGGCTGAAGATTGGTGTAATATGGACACGACGTGGCACTAATCAGTCAGAGCCAGCATTATGACCCGGCAACGGCAGGGACGCCCTCGTCTGCCGTGACGGCGTCAAGGTCGGCCGCTTCCGGACACCTTCACGGAGAATCCCACCTGCCACGCGGGCGCAGCGTCTCACTCCATAACCGGCATCCCTGGGGGCCCCGGAATCCAGCTCAGAAGCTTTCGGCCCGTAAAATAAATGGGGCACTAAATTACCTCGGCACGCATCTGCCGGAGTCTGGGGGGTGGGGGCATTAATGTGTTAACTTGGAGCGGAAAAGGTTGTGTTAGAACGCCTTTCTGTTTAGGAGGAACGGAATGCCTTTGGCCATTAATGAATCTGGTTCTCGTCTAGAAGAGGATCTTGCGGATGAGGAAAATGGCTTAGAGAATGTTCTGGAAGAACGGAATCTGATGAATTTCTGGGGGGCATTGATTGCTTTAATTCCGTTTGGATGATCCGATGCCAGTTTAATTCCCAGTCAATAATTCCAGCACTAACTCTCCTTGACCTTTGACCTTTATTGTTGGGGCCCTCATTGTCTGCCTAGAACATGAGGTAACGCAGTGATGTGAGCTCAGACTGACGGATTAAAATCTACTGGAGTGGAATCTGCTCTCGTGGGCAGATGGAGCCCAACCCCCCATGCCCCTACCACCCCCCATCCCCGCTGCGCCTCCTGTTCGGGGCGTGTCTGTACGCTCGCCTCCTGCCCGGGAGTCAGTTGGCGTGTGGTGGGAGGAGTGAGAGCAAGCGGGTCAGTGCAGGCAGCGAGGCAGGCGAGCCACTTGATGTGACCGTGGCCGACAGCTCCGCCGAGGGCCAGATGGCGGCAGTAGCGGGGCGTCGGGCGCGGTGGTGGGCTCGATTGCGGAGCCGCGGCCCGGCCGCCCGAGGGCCACAATAATGCTCAGCGATCCGACGCCTGCTTCCCGGTGCCACAGGAAGTGAAACAAGCTGTCTAGCACCAGGCTACAAGGTGGAGTGGCCCCGCACTGGAGCCAGGCTGGCCTGTGTCTCCCTGTCTTCACAGCGCCGGACGCCACGCCTGTCACTTTTGCTTAGGGCCCCTTCATCCCCCTGCCGCTGTCCCGCCAGCCGGCCTGGGTCCTGGAATGAGGCACCAATCAGAAATGGATGGTGGTTTTACAGGATGAATGTCACCGAACTATCCATGTGAGGTCAGCGTGTATCTGCCACTGTAAGCTGTGTTTTCCGTGTCAGTCATGGCTCCGTCTGTGTGTTTTTCGTGTCTGTTCCAGGCCTATCCATTTGTTTTTGTATCTGCCCTGGTCCTGTCCATATGTGTCCTGGTCCTACCCCATCTTTCCCAGTCCTGTCCAGACATAGATATTTAAATATTTTGCGATTACAGAATGCTGATTCTCATCTCTACACTAACGGCATTCTGCTGAATTTTATGCAGGAATGAAAGGATCGGATTGAATTATAATAATAAACATTTACATCCAGAGTCAATTCATATACTCCCATTTTAGTTAATTTTTTATTCATTCATATATATTCATACTACTCACATAGTGTTTAACTGAGGGGGAATAAGTACAGACATCAATTATAATGTCACAACACAAAGAGCTTTCTCTGCATTCTGATGGGGCTGTGTGGTTATGCATCTTATATACATGCTAATGTAATTTCCCTCCATTTGGCAGAGCAGAAATGGGGGTCTTTGGGGGGGGGGGGTAACGTTTAATGAAAGGGTTAACCGTCCTCCCCTCGAACAGTCTCATCTGTGCCACCCCTGCAGGCCATTTGACTCCGTTTAGCCGAGATGACTCGCACGTTCGAGGCACAGAAACAAAACAAAACTAAAAGACTTGAGTACAGAAGACAACACACTGTACCGAACGCGGACAAAATCGATCATTAAAGGAATTCATTACTTAAACGTCTTATTCCTATCTGCCAGGTTGCATGAAGTGAAATTAATGCTGAATTACAAATTAGCTGAGAGGAATTACTAATGATATGGGGGGGGGTCTGGGCACCTGCCAATGAAAGCAGCCTATTTTAATAACTAATCATTTACATACATGTAAACCCCCATTCCCCCCCCCCCCACTACTGGCACATCAATAACATTTTAAAATGAAAAATAACATTATTAATTTCATTTATGCTTAAATTATCCCCTAACCGACTTCAGTCACTGACACGGCAGATGCATAACGAGCCTAGCCCACCTGAGCCATCACACACAGCTTTCCCAGGCCCACTGACCTGAAAAAGAAAAGCAGTGTGCACAGTAAGCATCTATACAAGGCATTACCAAACATAGCCACAAGGGCGGCGCCATAGGTCTGAAGAAGGCTATGGTAGTACCACTCAACAGAATGCCAGGAGCAATGGTTTATTATCTGATAACAAGAGAATATACGCACACCAGGACACCAGCGAGGGGGTTGGGGAGGCGCCCCTTTGGTGTGCATATCTGTGGAGCTCAAAACCTCTACACTTTCTAAACCAAAAAACTAATTAGCTCACTAAACAGGGATTACGTAGTGGATCAGGCACGTGTTGACTGTCCATCACAGAGCTCAGTCACCAGCCCCCTGTAATAAATGATCCTCCGGTTCAGTTGTTTCTGCTGCGCTCTCGCCACACAAGTCCCGACTTCCCGGTGCCGTTTGTCATAATCCCGCAAATTACATCATCAGCTTCCTTCACTAACAAGAAAGAGGCAATTATCAGCGGTGTGAGGGAGCAGGTGAAACGGAGGGCGGTGCCGTCTGCCGCAGCTGAGCTCCAGCTCTCTGCCCACCTCAGCATATGTGTTAATATTTTAGCTGCCTGTTCGTTTGCGGACCACCTGGTTGTCACCGGATCCTTAAATACGGACATTTACACAACAACAGCTGCCCGGCTCAATGGAAGCAAATCCACAGTTTCCTGCATGTAAAAATGATGTGCTACCTCCTGATTGCCTGTAGAGGGCACTACATTTATCTTCCTTCTTTTTTTCGTCAAGTTAATCACGAACTGCTTGTTTTTGTGTTTGGCCATTGTTATCTATCCATAATCTATCCATGCAAAATTCGCTAGTAGCGATTTGGTAACATTTTGTTTCACTATTGGTTGACCATCACACACCAGACACTTCACATCTTGACATCAATAAGACGACTCAGCCCAAGCCCACGTGAAGCTACTCCTACCCAACATCTCTGAGCCAGACAGATTTTCCTCCCAGGAGGCCTAAGTTTCCTGCATTTTGGTCAGGCTGTACAGTAAACAACAGTCACATTATTAAACATGATGGAAGAGAGATTCTCTCTCTCACAAGATTTTCCCTAAACCTGAATGCACTTAAATGCTTTTAACGGATCTCATATACAATGCCCTACACAGCAGTACCCAGCCAACTACGGAAGACTTTAACATTTCTGTGTCCTCAGGGTATCTAAAACATAAAGAGAAAAGTTGGTATTGGTGCCCACTCTGGTGCAGCCTCCCTGCTATGAACGATTAGACCTTGCTGAACCTGCATTCTCACTCAGCGGTATCGTGTAATTGCCTTGTGGTCCCTTTTATCCAAAGTGCCTTTCATAGCCAGCAACATTACAGCCTGCCCAAGCAGCCCCGTGTTTTACAAGGTAAATACAAGGATGAAAACAGCCTCCTCAAGGGTGCAACTCCGAGCTCCTCCCCCAGAATGTTCCAGAATCCTACAATATCACCTTGTGGCTAGCAGTATGATGTCTAGCGAGCCCTTGCAGTGGGTTAGCATCTTGCTGATTCATTATCCAGCTATATTTATGGGCGATCCTAGATGAGCGTGTGACCTGTTAAGCACAGGAGGATTGTGGGTAGCTATGGGGCAGAGTCCAACCCCCTGGGGGTCATGTTGTGTGCCTGGTCTCCAAGGAAGAGCTGTGAACGTCACACTGCACGGGCGATAATCATCTGCTGATTTTCACTGAGCTGCAGAGCTGCACACAAATTTCATGTCACATATGACTCAGACAGGAGCTGAGTGTGACTTTAACATCCTGGTCCTCCTTAGATTTCTGCATTCCATCTCTGATTGGTCCACACAGGTTATCCTGCCCCTCACCCCCCATGTCAAGCCCTATTGGTCAGGTTGCCCCCCTGACTTCCTTTCTAATCTTCTCCAGACCAAGAGGCTGGAAGCAAAAATTACAAATAATGAGGCAACAATGGCAAATTTAGAGAATGGGCACTAGTGGATTTACCCAGTCAAAATTAATAACGTAAAAGAGAAAAAAAAAACACCTTCACCATTAGACTATATTCATTCACATGGGCCAAGTTGAACATTTCAGACATACCCCATAATGCCATGGTCATCAATTAACACCCCTTTTTTGTTTTTACGTTCCAGTAAAAGCCATTAACAGGCTACATTGGGATTTATGGGGTAGTTACGGAGATTTCAGGAATAGAAGAGACTGTGCCGGTTTTGACAACGCCATTCCCCGTCACAATAACTCAAGCACCATGACAAAAGGGTGCCTTTATGACTCGTAAAGAAACTTCTAGAAGATGGCGAGTCCCCATATCACCCCAAAAAAGCATGTGGTATGTCCTGCTTTTCTTGCCCCATCCTTCATGTTTGCGTTATTGATTTCTTAATGGAGTAATTGATGGGGGAAGCGAAAGCGTGTCACATCATTACGGCGATCTTCCCTCTTCCAGCTAAAACCCCCCCCCCCCCCATCCCCTCCCCTGCCAAACGGCCCATCCGCCCCTGCACCTTACCAAGCTCTCTCAGCTCAGAGTCGTTAAACCCAGAGCCCTTGAAAGGCACGGGAGGATGAAATGGACTTGGTGGGTTTATGGACTGAGGAGGGTGTAGCCCTGCAGAATCCACCCCTGTTCCAGCGCCTCAGCCTCCATAATTTGGCGTGTGAAATGTTATATTACCGCATGTCATTTCTGAGTGACTGGTTTTATACCGGCAGCCCTGTACGCCTTACATTTCCCACAGTTATATGTCTTTATTTTCTCAAGAACATCGTGCTCAGTTGCCGGTTCTTGGGACTCAGTTCGATTCCTTCATCGTTTCACCACCTGCTGGCCAAGGGCAACACCACACCAAACCACCAGTCCTTCACTGATCAGGGGAATGTCAGGCTGTGTAAAGTGCTGTGCTTTTTAGAGAAAGAAAAAAAAAAAGTTATCTGTGGGGGAAACTACAATTGTACTGGCAGACTATACATTTCTAGAAAGTCGGCAAGAAAAACAAACAAGCTACATAATAAACTGTAACCCCGAGGAAGAGACGAAGTAAAGCTAAATCGAAAGGTATTTTGTGTTTAATCAACTTCTCTCTAGACCTCTGTGTGAGTTCACCATATTTTCCGTGTTTTAAATTATGTATTAATGTGCGAAATAATTTTAAATTAGCATTTTTATTTATTGGATTTGAATGTTTATATCAATCATCAAGATGCATACTGATTACATGATAATGTTTGCGCCGTCCCTGCTCTAATTGGTTTGCTTCTGTCGAAATAACCGAGCCCTCTCGTTGAATCCCACACAATTAGCCAGAAAGAGAGAAAACGCCGGAAAGAGGCAGAGAGAGAGACGCGGCTCCGACAGCGAGATCTGACTCACGGGGTGCAGCAGAAAACAGGGTGCCAAGGGGAACGTGAAAAAGCAGCCCAATCGCGGTTTAAATCACGGCATGCGACGTAAAAATGAATAACTGTAAGACATAAACAATTATTATAAGCTGTGAAATAGCACTGTAGTCTTACAACACCGCACCCGCCGTTATGCAGCTCCGAAATACAGGAGATTATCAAAACTGCGCAAGTTTTAGTATGAGCTTATTATGTAAAGCAGTGTCTGGCATTGCTGCGCCGTGCTCGTCGGGTGGGGTTAATAACGCCAGGCGTCTCTGCTTCTAGTTTCTCCGCTGTCCTGATCCTAAAATTAACATTAATCTCCGCTTACGTCAACAGCGTGGAAAAACCAGCACGGTGCGAGAACACTCATCTTACTTTATAACGCATAATAGTTTTATAACTTATAATAATAATATTTCTGTCCTTATAATAATTTAATTATAATATTTATGCTGTGGCTTACTTTCTCACAGTTCCGCAGCCTAAAAATATGACTGTCGTTGCAGAGTATTACCGCGCATTCTCGCAGTAGTCACAGACATCAGAGATTTTATCACATTAATTATGATCAGCAATTGCCTGACAGCAATGACTTCTGTGGTGTTGGTACCATCGGGATGGGCGTTGCTCCGTGTGTAAGAGCGCAGAGAGCTTCCAGCCGCCGAGGTGCCGTAGTCGTCCACGTCGGCCGTGATTAATGACGGCTGACGGCTATTGCGCAACGTCCAGGTCGGCGCACAGTTAGTAGATGAAGTGGTCACAGCTGGGAACACTGAAACCGGCCACCTGAGACTCCCTGGACGGAGTATGTCTGTGTATTTCTACGGTGAATAAATGGTGCTATGCCAGGGTGTGTCCCAGTCCACAGAGAGCCGGTACTGAATAAGGCGATGGATGGATGAATGGATGGATGGAAAACATGTTACATAAGAACCTGTTTGTTTATTTATTTTAAATATTTTTTTAAAAAGCATTTACAAATTTTTACAGGGTGACATAGCGACTAAGCTGATAAAGGGTAGGGATGGATGGATGGAAAACGTGTTACATAAACACCTGTTTTTTTATATAAAAAAAACATTTTAAAAAACTGCAGGGTGGCATAGTGACTCACTATGTTAGTTGCTAAAGGGTGGGACTGTCTCAGGTCCAGGGCTGGGTGTTCAAATGCTGCCCCCCCTCTGAGCGTGTAGAGTTTGCATGCTGCCCCCACTCAGAGCGCATAGAGTATGCATGCTGCCCCCTCCTCTGAGCGTGTGGAGTTTGCATGCTGCCTCCACTCAGAGCGCATAGAGTTTGCATGCTGCCCCCCCTCTGAGCGTGTGGAGTTTGCATGCTGCCCCCCCTCTGAGCGTGTGGAGTTTGCATGCTGCCCCCCTTCTGAGCGTGTGGAGTT
>JABFEA020000043.1:6073283-6086033 GCA_019775915.2 Cyphomyrus plagiostoma
TTGTAAACTTATATTTGGAATGGCATTTATTCTCCTTGACCTGCCCGTTTGCTTACACCTTTTACCCTTGCCTCTTATTAGTTTACCCCTGGCTGCCCCCCCCCCCCCCCCCCGCCATCACACTTGGGCAAACCCTGAAAGTGTTGCTTTAGTCCCAAACGGATCAGGGAACCAGGAAGTTAAGTTGTGGTGGGCAGTCAGTATTCGGCAGGTTGCGACCCACAGAGTAGAGCTGGGTACAGATTCACTAGAGGGGAGGGGGGGGGTGATTACATGAGGGGTGGGAGTATAGCCCTCCATGTTCCACCCAGGTGATTTTATGGAGGGGTTTAGAGGGATATAGTTCCACATTGGTAATTCTCAGGTGGTGGTGGGAGGGGCCGGTTTGGTGCAATATAGTACTGATTCCAACCAGTTCATTCTGAAGGGGAGCTCAGACAGACAGAGGCTCGGGGTGGGGGGAGCTGAATGTAGGAGGGAGTGTTCATGGGGTTTGTTAATGTCTCCAAAGGGACCTTCATACACCAAGGAAGGCCTGCAGCATGAAGTGAGGAGCTTAGCAGCCAGGGAGATGGTCAGGTGGTCAGAGAGGCAGGCAAGGAACATTACGGAGACGGCTGAGGCGGAGGGGGGGCCCGATCCTCGGGGGCACAGCCACTGAGTACAGGGCCCAAGCAGAAGTGGGAGGGTGATGACAGAGAAGCTGGAGAACGTCCTTCACAGCACCTGCTGGAATCGTCAGCGAGAAAACTATTCACGCACCGCGCCAGTGTAGTTTGTTTTCTTCTCACTTTCATCTGTGAGCTCTAACACATTTGTTTTTTGTGAGCCTCAACACCTACATCCACATCGGTCTCTTTACCGGAGATTAAAAATATGGCTTCACGTTCTCCAGTGGCCTGCCTGCCACTGTCTGATTCAGCAGGTCCCACGTCAGATGAACTGCCTGCTGTTTGCTCCTCCATAAAGAAAATGCCTTGCAGATGGGATAACATCGTTATCTGGGGGGGGCTTTTGAAAAGCACCAAAGCGTTTCCAAGAAGATACACAAACAATCCGCAACCGAAGACGACAGCCTGATGCTGCTGCGGTCACTGTAATGTCATCTGCAGCAGTTTACTGATATCTGTCTGTCATAAAGCGATCGTCATCATCGGAATAATAACCATAATGATCATATTCATCAGCACGTCATCCAGGGGGTGTGGATAGACTAGGAGGTGATTTTGTCTGTGACAGGTCCGCTCAAAGTGAGGACACGTGGAATGTCACCAGGAGTACATGAGCATGATTGGTGGGGTTCACTAGCCGCCATTTACCTGCCTCCTCTGTGTCCCCTGAATTATAATCCCCCCCTCCCCCCCCATAACAGCATGAAAGGAGCTGTGTGAGATGCAATAAATTCAGGAATTTGGAGCTTGGAAGTAATTAATCTAGCTGGGCAGCAGACTGTCAGCACGGCACCTGATTTACGGCGAGGTTCACCTCCGGCTGTTGGCCCGTGAGGCCTGCGTCAGCACTGGCGGGTAGGGGGAGGGGTGCAGGTTCTCGAGCCCCCTCACAGGTGGGAGGTCCAGGAGCCCCTAATACGGGTGCCGACATTAGGGGACTGAGCAGCACCCCCAACATTAAGAGCCCCCTTTAATGCTGACAGAACCCTGCCAATCATGTGACCATTTATTGCCCCCAATCAGAGCGCAGCATAAAGATGAGAAATGGAGCCATACCTGAACAAACGGGATCGCCCCAAGCGGATGGGAATGCTAGCATGTAATCAGCCAAACATATAATATGCCGGATGGAATCTTAGTGAAAAACACAGGCTTTGTTTTAATTCGCTTTGATACATCGCCCTCAATTGGTTGGATTTTTATGTGGCTGTGGGTCACATGACCCAGTTCACCCTCCATCACTCCCATCCTTGTTCCCAAGTGTCAGCTATTTGTAATTTGGCATCCCTTTTGTCCCATTTGTTTACCGTGCCATACTGGACATTGACATAATACTGTTTTGTCCCCCCTGGTTCCCACTTCCTTGCAGCTATTCTGCTGTCACTGTGTGCTATTCGGTCCCGAAAGATCCAGAATTCCAAAATTACACTTCATGTTCTGTAAATGCTTTGGATAAAAGTCATACTAACCATAATAACAGTGCTTGTTCAAGTGGGCCCAGATGAGGTCAGGCCAGCAGTGGGATGGCTGAGGTGCTCCGCCCCCTGCTGTTAGCCCCAGAACCTTCACATCGCCATGGGAACCACACTGCTGAATCACTGACCTGCCTTCGATCTTTACATTGCAAATGGAGGAGAAAAAGGTGATTCCAGTTTATTCACTGTACTCATTGACCCGGGGGTCACTGGAACTCAGCAGTAGTAGGAGTGGAGTGAGAGTGGGGGCATTGGTTGTTTGTTGTAATTTCGACATTTGTCAGGTTCCCCCAATCAAGATGATGTCTGCCTTTACAAAACTTTCCTGGGGTCAGGAAAACAGTATCCCCAATCTTACCAGTAAGGAATATTGGGAATGATCCCTGGTCAGGCACAGTGTGAGATGCAGGTATATGCTGGAGTCCACACTGGAGACCCCCATAACAAGGATCCGGCACATGGCCTTTCCTCTCCTGCCTTCATTCCCTCCACCCCCCCCCCCCCAACGCTCCATCTAAAGTTGCCATGGAAACTACAACTTCTGCAAGTAAAAGCTTTTGCGAGAGCAGCGATGGCAGAAATGACAGACAATGCTGTTAGAGACAACAGGTCGCTGAGATGGAGATCTTTGATAACTCGTAATTTTGCCAGATAAAGAAATGCCATTGTTGCAGAGTGGTGGCAGTATCTGCACAGGGAGTGGGGGTGAGACCCTAATTCCACACCGCCTTTGGAGAACGGTGACAAAAGCTACTTTCTAATTTTTGTTTCAAAGCCCTCAGGTTCCTTTCAGTGGTAATAGCCCATTGTAACAGAGGTTCCTATCATTTCAGCAATTTTGCAGCAAAGTACAGGGGCATTATGGAACCGGAGGCATCTCGGAACCCAGTACGCCTAATTCATAATAATTGTTTTAATGGGTGGCTGTGGAATTTTATTACAGATGATTATGTTTGCATGCAGCAGGCGTGTGCTTGACGCTGTCACTCCGGTCAGGTCAGACGTGTTCTCATCACGCTGCGTGTCTGGATCATGTCGGCTACATGAACAGGATGGAGCTCTGCTGAGACCTGCAGGGTGCGGAGAGCAGAGAGGCTTAAAAACCATCCAATCTCAGCCGGGGGGGTTTATTCTTCAGCAGTATGAATATATGTACTCCAATATCCAGCTAAATAAACGTAAAAGGAAGTTTGAAAACCAGAAATTGATTTCCACCCCAAAAAGCTGTCATGTATTTCTTGCTCACTTTGGTGGCTATGTATACACACCTACACACACACACACACACCTACATGCGTGCACATGCACAGACACACACCCACCTACATGCGTGCACACGCAAAGACACACACACCTACACGCGTGCGCACGCACAGACATACACACACCTACACGCGCGCACACGCGCGCACACGCACAGACACACACACAGACACACACACATAAACATATTCTTATGGGGACCGCTCATTCATTTCTATGGGAAAAATGCTAACTATAACTATGACAACCTTAACCCCTACCCAGCCATAACCATAAGTAACCAAGCAAAATACAAGATTTTTAGTTTTTTCAATGCAGTCACATATTTTTATTAAATTGAGTTTTCCCTTATGGGTACCAGAAAAAAACGGGTATTCATCATGTTGCGGGGACACTGTGTCCCCATAAGGTAAGGTATTACCCTCTCTAACACACGCACATATGCACAAACACACAAACATACGCACACACAGATTAAGTATAAACATAACCCTAATCCCATCTACAACAACCTTAACCCCTATGCAGCCCTAACCTTAACCATAGGTAACCAAACACAATACAAGTCTTGGCTATTCTAGTTTTTTGATTGCATTCATGTCCTCCCTGTGTTATCGTGGGGATTCCTCTGGGTACTCTGACCCCCACAGTCCAAAAACATACAGAGGGTAGGAAGATAGGAAACGTGAGTGTGTGTAAGTGTGAGTGACTGGTGTGTGAGTGCATGGTGTGTGAGTGGCTGGTGTGTGAGTGACTGGTGTGTGAGTGAATGGTGTGTGAGTGCATGGTGTGTGAGTGGATGGTGTGGGAGTGACTGGTGTGTGAGTGACTGGTGTGTGAGTGCATGGTGTGTGAGTGCATGGTGTGTGAGTGGATGGTGTGTGAGTGACTGGTGTGTGAGTGACTGGTGTGTGAGTGTGCTCTGTGATGGGCTGGTGCCCCATCCTGAGTTGTTCACTGCTTTGTGCTTATAGGCTCTGAACCTCCCCATGATCATCAACTGGATGAGTGATTTCAGAAAATGGATGGATGGATTGCAGTTGCAGATTTCTAGAAAATTGAGTTTCCCCTTGTGTCTCCATAAGGTCAAAATAATAGTTTTTTTATCACATTGTGGGGACATTTGGTCTGCAGTATGCATTATATACATGAGCTCTCACACACATACTGTACACACAGGTTTAGTTCACACACATACAGGCATGTATACACCTGCTTGTCATACACTTTAGAACAACGGAGAGAGACAAATGGCGGCACATGGCCTCTCTTCAGGCAGGACATTTCCCTCGCTGCCTCACGCTCCGCAGGATGAGCGATGGGCTGTATTTACACATAACTGCTCCCTGATTGGTCCTGACAGCTGGGACATCATACAGCCTCAGGACGCTTTCTCGGGTCCGACTCCGCCCACAGGATGGGACTGGTGCCTAGAACACCAAATCCTGTGTCGTCTTTCCCTCCTCCCCATCTTCTGATTGACACACCGGGTATTCCCTCTTTTACAGGGCGCCCCCTGCTGGTGAAGAGCCAGTGTTCTTGCCTGGGGAAAAGAGACTCAGGAAAACCATGAACAAAAGCATTCAGGGAGTCAGCATCACTGACTTCCTGGGGCTCCATTTCTCTGCTTCCTGTTTTAGTCTGCATCCAGATGCAAAGATGTCTTTTCGAGCAAGGATGTGAGACCACTGGTGTCCAACATAGAGGTGATAGTCTCATGTCCCTACTATCATGTGTCAAGTCACACATTTCCTGCTACCAAATCTCTCACTTCAAGGCAGATACAGATTAGAGCAGGTGGATAGGTCATGTCCAGTAAGTAAAAATCCAGACTAAGATTTTATTTCAACCAACCAGATGAGCATAAAGAGTCATAGTCACAGACTGCTTAGCTGGTTGGTTGAAACAAAATCTTGATCTGGATTTTTACTTTCTGGACCTGAACTATTCACCTTTGGATAATAGTTTGTAAGACAGGCCAGAAAACCTGTCTGGTTGACGTAATCGTTATCGGTCACATTCTCTCCTGTTCAGGGCACGTTTTGATTGACCTTTTCAGGACCGTGGTCATTCCTGGCAACAGCAGCCGAGCTATGAACAAACTGCGCGATCTTCAGACAGCGAACGAGATCAGCCTTAATGATACCAAGCTTAGAGGCTCGACGGGCATATAGATCCCTGTCGCCGATAAAGGTCACGCCTGCGCCATTCAATAAGACTTAAACCTCGGAGTGGATTTCCTGTCACGCTTTCTGTGCGAGATCCCTCGCTGGGCGTGACTCTACTTTCAGCTCTTCTCTCTGATGTGGCACATGGTGAAGACCACGTCCTGGTGCATGATGGACGTCTCTGTTTTCCCTGGAGGTTTCCAAGGCGGTCTGTATGAGATGTGCTCACGATAGTAAAAGAGAAGCCATCAGAACTTTCCCTGCACTTGCACCATGCCCAGCAAAAGCCGAAGCTTAGTAAGATGGCCGGGCAGATGTCCTCATGAAGAAACAGCTTGTTTCTATGACTCACAGCAAATTTTGAAACACTGTTACCTCCTCTAATTAAAATGTAATGCAACATGTTGCTTTCCTCGGGGAAAAAACTCCAGTGCCGCCTCCTTGCCTCCCACGTTACCTGTGGGCAGGGCTCAATAGGAGATCTGGGGGTCGTTCTGCCCTGCGCAAACTCGCGCACAGATGGTCCGGTACATGGGTGGGTGCCAGTCATTTTCCCTCGCTCATGCTGGATGAGAGATCTCCATGGTGATGGAGTGGAGTGGGATGACCCTGAACGCACAAAGAGGCTGAAGGAACAATGCAAGCGAAAGGTAACCCCATCACGCTTGAAATCGAGCCACCCCGATCCACGCATCCGGTTGCCTGGTTTGCTGCTTCATAAGCAAAAATCAGCCACAAATTATTCTGCCAAATTCATCTGACCTGCTGGCAGACATCAGTATGGGGGGGGGGGGGGGTGGGTGTTAAACTTATCACCTTGGAAATGGAGATTTAAAAAAAAATAAAAGCACTAATGTGCCTTAGTGTTTATATTCACTTTCAGCAGTGTTCGCTTCTAAATCTGCTGAGATGCTGAGATATCGCAAAGTGGTTTAAGTCGGTCGGGTTTTTTAGTTGGAAAACAAAGCGGACTTTTGGCTGCTGTTTCAGAATCACTCTGTAGTCATACAGCTTTGGCTGGCATTTAATCCAGGGCTGTCCCTCTCTAGCTGTATATGGCCAGGATCCCAGAAACATGTCAGCTGTGCTGCCCGTTGAATGAATAATTCCCCCCACTGCCTCACAAGTCTGCCACAAGCCCAATTTTCAAAGGGATTCTCAGAACTTAATCGGCGAAAAGAATTCTGCTTCAGTACCCATTTTCTACACAATATAGTTTTGCTTAGAAAAAAAGAAATGATTGTTCATTAGCAGAGACAGAGTCCAGGCGGATGGGAAATCTTTAGACGACTCAGGGCCAAGGAGAGTCGGACCAGATTGTTATTTCTTAAAAGAGGTGCGATGTGGTCTCTGCAGTATGCGTTGGTGTGACTTGCAGGTTTGAGGGGCAGATGGCAGAGAGGAAATTAATCGTGTGCTCTTGACATTGCAGCATGCGATCTCTCTGCGAGTGGGACTTGCATAAGGAAAGCTGTGAGGTGCACGTGCCCATTTCATGTAAACACCACAGTCATCAAAGACACCAGTACTTAGGCTTTGAAGTAATTTATATAAACACCGACACACACACATTCAGATGACAGATGAACAGTCTCTGGACACAAAGACAGACTCACGCAGATTCCTGCTTTAGGCGTGCTGCTATCTACACACAACTTTCTGAGTTCTGACCCATTTGAAAATGGACCTCATTGGGCCAGTGTCTCATGGGTCTAGTGTATGGCTCCGCAGGTTAGGCCTAGCTCCTGTTGTTACGAGGTTGCTGTTTAGAATCCTGGAGCATGTGGGATGCTCCAAGCCTGTTCTCTGTTGCTCCATCTCAGATCTCCAAGCCTGTTCCCTGTTACTCCATCTCAGATCTCCAAGCCTGTTCCCTGTTACTCCATCTCAGATCTCCAAGCCTGTTCCCTGTTACCCCATCTCTGGTCTCCAAGCCTGTTCCCTGTTACTTCATCTCAGATCTCCAAGCCTGTTCCCTGTTAATCCATCTCAGGTCTCCAAGCCTGTTCCCTGTTACTCCATCTCAGGTCTCCAAGCCTGTTCCCTGTTACCCCATCTCAGATCTCCAAGCCTGTTCCCTGTTACTCCATCTCAGATCTCCAGGCCTGTAATCCCCGCTATTCAATCAAAGAACTACAAACGTGCTGCCCATATAACAAATACTGTAAGCAACCACTCTATTTATCCTTCTACAAATCAGAGTATTACTGATATTACAAAATGCCAAATAGAAATAGAAAAATCCATGACATATTATATGTTTACTGTTATCTTCTAGAAGCATTGGCATACTTTGAAATGGAGGAAAGTGTGGACGTTTGAGGTTTGAGTGGTAAAGTCATGGACCAAGCCCAGACACTCTCCTGATGTCACTTACTAATTATTTATACATATAAAGCAGGGATCCCCAAAAACCTGACCAAGATAAATGTCTGGAATATGGATAGGTGGATGTATGGATGGATGGGTTAAGTTCCCAATGTCTTGAGAGCTAGTTATAACTCACATAAAACAACATTTTGTCCATGAAGTTAATCCATTGCTGTCCATCATATGACTAAAAGTATATTCCCCGGTGTCCTGCTCTCCACGTCTATCGCCTACAAAGAGCTGTAGCAATATCCCTTCGCATCATCCTCAAACGTCATGTCCTGTGTGCCTGCTCACTGTCCACGGGGTGTTTTTTTGCAAATACTGTGTATTAAATTAACGAGAGGCAGCGTTTTACTTAAAGGACCCTCTGTGACCGGTGATGGTGAGACATGCACAGGTGCAATGTAGCTCTCGGTGCTGGGGAAATTGAAACCACTTTACCGGTTCCGGCTAATTCTCTTGGCAGGATTTTCAGGCGTGGTACTTGGCGTGGTGTTGGCTGGAACCACGTTTGTCCTCATACTGGTAGCAGTAATTGGAAGTTCTGAAGTGTAACGTGTTTGGTAATGAAATTAATTTTCCGTGAAAAGTGTTTAGACTAAAAATGAGAGCGAGCTTAATCTTGGATAGACAGCGGGGAGGGAGGGGGGGGGTCCCAAGCAGGCATATAATGGGATTGGATATTAGAGGGATGACAAAATATCCCTTTTTGGTTTAAGGACTGAAAAAGGGTGTTTTGAAAAGAAGCAATCTTCAGCTGAGCTATAATTTTAATCCGGTTCATTATTTATTAATGAGTTGTGGGTCATCGTTAAACTAATAGCATTTATAGCATAGCTGAGAAAAATAAGTGAAAATTGAGTGACAAAGTGAATCCCCACATACAGGCTATAAGCAAAGCGAACAAACACATACATCAGTGTAGTAAAAATGTCCCGTTCCTGTGATACAGGCTGAGATTTCACATTTTCCTTAAAATCTTCAGTTCATGCCACTCAAGGATCCGTCGCTCATTCATTATTCCCCTGCTGAATTCCTGCAACTTGCTGTCTTCCATGATCCTGCAAATTACTGGTTTCCCTTCTGCCTGGCAGAAAATTCTGGGTTCCTTGTGTGGGGTAACACCTCAGCCTCTCTGTATGACCTCAAGTCAAACCTGCTAAAGGGTACAGATATCGCCTGACCCCAGTATAAGTTTACTCATCTGAATTTGGATAAATCTGATTGGATGAAAGGTGCCAGACAGGAAGCAGGAAGTTTCAATTGGTTGGCATGTTTTGCAAACCCATGTGGGATGCTGAATAAATGGTTCTAGAATGAACCAGTCGCTAATATTTGGAAGATACTCCATCCATGTGCCTTTGAGTGAACCACAACTTACAGGTGTAAATATGGACTAGGGGAGAGGAGAAGCTTGTCTTGCAAGAGTCCGGCAATAAGCAGTTTGGTGCCTCCTGACAGCCCAGGCCCCCCGCTGGCTGGAGAGGGAACCTCAAAGACGCACCAGCCACCCATGCGTGACATTTGCCATGCGGCCGCCTTCCACCAACGTGATAAAAGAAAACATCAAACGTTTTTGAAAACTGACTGCTGTTTTTGGCTGTGGTGGGAGAGGAGATGACCAGAGAGGACGGGATAGGGGGGTGGGGGGGATAGCTGTTCGATTTGAGGAGATGAGAAGGCAATTTTCAGCAGAGAAACTGATGTATGTGAAAAAGTCACGCTTTTTATTAATGCTGCTATTTCAGTTCAACGCACTTTGATGTGCGAAGAGCCACATTTCCCAAATACAGTTTCAATAATAAGAAGAGATAAAGAAAGACTGATATTAAACCAGAGCTGTTTGAATTCCTCCCAATTGTGGTGGGCACATATAATAAACACATCCCATAATAAACACTGGTGCAGGATATGAGATTATAAATGATCACATTACAGATCAAGCAACATTTCTCTTTATGGAGTCATACAAAGAAGCCAGAAGAGACATAAGATTGGCAAGCTTCCTCAGTCACGAACTGAGAGACATTCATATGTGCATCATCGCTGACACGTCCTGATTAAAAGAAGCCCTGGACATTTTTATTAATCTGTGAAGATTAGGTCAGGTTTAATGCAGAGAACTAGCAGGTTTACCGCTCTATAAGGTCACTGGCCCCATCTTCATTTCTCTGGGAGAAGAACTGGGTGCCTGGCTAATCCCACCCAATGGCTGATGGGAAATATGCAAATGAGGCTTCTGCAGAAGTCAGTATCATGACCTTTTATAAATATAGTACACCGCAGAAATCCATATAGTTTGTGTCAGTAATCTGTGTTCCTAATGAAGCGTGGCATGAGCCGAGAAGCACTGCAGCTACAGAAATGTGGTGGTATGGTTAATGAGTGATATTTTTCAAGACACAGATGCAGCCTCCAAATTCAGAATTGTTCCTTCTGGATTCCCTGTGATAGCACACAAGTCAATATTACAGCTTCTGCGTTCTGATAATAAGCACGGTACAGTAATTCATCATTAAATTAATTTACAGTGCTGTGTTCCAGTTTATTAAATCCATTTACTGCACCACAGGATGCAAAGTGAATGATTTCTTGTTTTTTTTTCCTAAACTTAACGGGTGTGTACCCTTCCTCCCATTATATGTTTACTGGGAGCAGGAATAGACTTGGTCGGCAGAGGCTGGGTCTTTAGAGGCTGGGTTTCCTGAGGCTGGGTCTGTAGAGGCTGGGTTTACAGAGGTTGGGTTTGCAGAGCCTGGATTTACAGAGGTTGGGTTTATATAGGCTGGGTTTGCAGAGGCTGGGTTTATATAGGCTGGGCCTGCAGAGGCTGGGTTTATAGAGGCTGGGCCTGCAGAGGCTGGGTTTTCAGAAGCTGGGTCTGCAGAGGCTGGGTTTTCAGAGAGTGGGTCTGCAGAAGCTGGGTCTGCAGAGGCTGGGTTTCCAGAGGCTGGGTCTACAGAGACTGGGTTTCCAGAGGGTGGGTCTGCAGAGGCTGGGTTTCCAGAGGGTGGGTCTGCAGAGGCTGAGTCTTCAGAGAGTGGGTCTGCAGAAGCTGGGTCTGCTTGCAGCTGATTTACCCATTTAATGTGGGATGTGTCTGCCTGGACTGAGTGGAAGAGAACTTTCAGTTTGTTCTCTGGTCCTCTCTGCTGCAGCAGGCCACTGTGCAGGGGTGGGTTTATACCAGGGCCCCACTCAAAAAGTCACTTTGGGGCCCCTTTTAGATGTTTGTAGAACTAAAGAATAGCTGGTGAGTAGAATCGGAACAGCATAGCTTGCCAGCTGAATAGCAGCTGCTTCACCATCTCCTAAATAATGAATGTGTTTATTTAATATTTAGTGTAGTGACTGTTTGTGGTCAACAAGAGGCCCCCAACCACCACCACTGCAGCATCGCAGACACGTCACCAGGGCACAGTGATGTCCAGCAGTCTGTCCCTCCATTCCATGTGTCCTCCTTACCCCACATCAAGCACTTTCTGTCTTTAATGGCATCCCACATTTTACTCCCTCTGTTACGGGGAGTGTCATCAGCATGACATTATTCAAAACCCCAAAAACCAGTAAATGTGCAGATTCTTCGTCTGTACCTGCAGACGGCGGTTCATCATGCCTGCGTTTACATGCCAGATACTTTAGTGACGTCGGTTAAAGAAGACTGTGCCCCCCACGCACACACGCACACACATTCATATCCTATCTTGGTATTCATATCCTTGGGGGACCACCTATTTGTTTCTATGGCCAAAGCCCTAATCACAACAATGACAACGTTAACCCTCACCCAGCACTAACCTTAACCATAAGTAAGCAAACACAATACAAGACTTTCTACATTTTTAGTTTTTTGATTGCAGTCGCAGATTTTTAGAAAATTTAATTTTCCCTGTTGGGGACTGAGAAACTGGTCCCCACACCATCAAAAGAATAGGTTTTTATTGCATTGTGGGGACATTTGGTGTCCAGAATGTAATCTGTCCATGACCCATGCACTCTCAAGCTCACACAGAACCAGGACACACACACTACCTACACTCACAAACACCAAGAAACTCACACAAAAACATACACTAACATATAACTTTTTAGAGCGATTTTGAGATTATTTGTATAATTTAGGATATTTTTTAATTTTTAGGCTGATTCGTTAGTCTACAAATTGCTACATAGCCATCTATAAGATATTGAACCATAAACAGTTGGAGAAAACAATGTAATTTGTATTCATTGCAGTAGTGTGTGTTATACTGAATGGTTTAATAATTTAATTAGCTAATACAGTCATTCAATCAATTCCAACTGTGCCCAGATTTGGTCATTACTCATCCGTGATATGAATACCTACACTGGATTCATGACAATAAGTACAGCAGCCACAGGGCACCGCAGCCAGCTCATGATACTTCATTTGGTTACCTCAGCGTTACTAAGACAATACAGCGGAAGATCAATATGGAGGCCACATGAAGGGCTGGAGCCTAGAAACAGGTAAGCCCCGCCCTGTCCCTGCCAAATAAGGTTTTGGATCCCCCCTTGATCAGGGGTCACATGACCTGATACCTAGGGGTGGGATAACTGTGAAGACAAGAAAATATTCTCTCACAGGTTCATACAAAGTAAGCAAGCATCTTAAAGAAAGAGGGAAGGCAGAAACACTGATGTGTATGATGAATATGTAGGATGAATATACACTCACCTAAAGGATTATTAGGAACACCAAACTAATACGGTGTTTGACCCCCTTTCGCCTTCAGAACTGCTTTAATTCTACGTGGCATTGATTCAACAAGGTGCTGA